>JARVGW010000047.1:4707932-4732469 GCA_031762495.1 Anablepsoides rubrolineatus | reverse complement strand
TCATGAAGAGATGATTTAGGCAAAAAAATCATTTTTGAAAAAAAATGACTTAGGCAATTATTTTAAGAAGGTGACGAAATATAAAGGAAACAGTAAATTAAATCACAGTAGCATTACAGTGTATTTCACCCCCAAAATAGCCTGAATTATTCAATCATTCAGTAAATGAATAGGCAGAAAGCATACCTCCCAATGGTAGACCTGAAGTTACGCCCTTGTAAAGATTTATAAGCAGCCTACATGTGATGAGCAGCACTAGATGGAGCTGTTGTTTGACACTGAAGTAGTTAGTCAGAATGTAGATAAAAGCACAGAGAGGTAAAAATAAACTGGTGAACTGAGGGTTCTGCTTTTTTTATGACACTTGGTCTCGCTCACCTCATACATGTCTTGACCTACATAAAAAGGACTGGTAAAGAAAAAAAAAACAGATTTCCAATTTTAGCTCACCATAAATATTCCAGTGTTTACAGTAAACCTGAACGTTTAGGTGGTGACGCCTCACAGGACATGATCTGCTGACTGTTTGTACTAAAACAAAACCCAACTGTCCTCGCAGGTCCCTCACCTGCAGGAGGACGGTTGTTCCCCTGAGCAGCACACAGAGGCATCAGGGTGGAATCACTCGTGACGTAGACTGGATCCCTTGTGAGGTTCCACCACGTCGCCTGTACTACAGCAAACATTACACCCTGCTGCAAAGTGTTGCAGATGTGTGGGACTTCTGCCCGTCATCACTGGCTTTCACTGTTCAACAAACCTCAAGTTCTGGACATTGTGTAAAATATGAGAAAAAAATCTGAATGACCCAGATTTTATTTACAATTGAACATGTTAAATATATGTAATGACTGATCAACTGCATTATACTTCGAAAAGAAATAAAGGTAACTTCGAATTTTATGGCAGCAACAAGGGTGAGGGGTCCAGCTCAGCACCAGACAGACACTGAAGCCACGCTGTTGTCAGGAATGCAGAATGTGGTTTAGCACATCGACTTGCTGAAATACTGTAAGGCCTTCTCTGAAAATGTTTAGTTAGCTTGTTTTGTTGTAAAACCTGTTTAGCGTGGACAGCTTGCCATCAATGCAGAACAGTAGAGGCATTAATGTACCCCCATAACATTAGAGAGGCAGGATTTTAAATTGTACACTAACAAGCTGAATGTCCCTCTACATTTTAGTACTATAAATCCTGATATTTTATTGAATAAACTGGAAAATTATGAAAGAAGTTTGTTGAAAGTGATTATTGAAAAAATGACTTGTGGGGTCCCACAGGGGTCAGTGTTAAGACCAAAAATATTCATTCTGTACATGATAGATTTTACATGCAGGGATAATCTCCAGCAGCTTTTAGAAATGGCAGAATTGAAACAATGGTTTGATTTAAATAAATTGTTATTTAAGAAAAACAAATTTATGTTGTTTGGAAATAAAATAAATACCTAAAGAAACAGATAAAATGGAGATAGAAACAAAATTACATTATTGGCTGTACTACTGGACCATAAAATCTGCAGGAAACCAAAAATTATTCAAAGAATTATTTTTTTAAGTTGATCTATACTGGGAAAAGCTCAGTTGATTCTGTATTCATCACTTGTATTTTATCATATCTGTCTTAGTGTGCAGAAATTTGGGGTAGCACATACAAAAGCAACCTACAACCACTTTATAAAATACAAATTAACAATTAGGACAATTTATAAAGTTGGGTTGTAGCACAAACTATTTTTTAAGGTCAAATATATTGAAATTTTATGATTTGGTTATATTCAAATCTGCACAATTTATGTTTAAAGCAAGCAACAAAGAATTTCCAGGAAATCTTTAAAACGTGTTTTGTGATAGGGTGAGATAAAGAACAAATATATTTTTTAGAAGTGTTTAAACCACAAGGATATGCATGTGTGAGGGGTGGATTTATGGAGTACAATAAATGTTGAGTTGAAACAATGTAAAAATATAAAAGTAAAGAAAAATCATTTTAAGTTATGTGAACATGAGTGAGTAATAATAAACTATTATCAAAAAATAAGAATCAAAATTGTATTGATCAACTAAAAAGTGAGAAAGTGTAAGAAAAAAATTTATTTACTCTAACCTACTTCTTTTTATACAGATGGTTTTGTACATTGTCCAAAATGTGTACAAATGTGTATATGTACACACATTTTGTTTTTTCTTAAAGTACAGAAGATGAGCCGTTTATGGTTTCCAGAATTTCTTCAGATTATTTCTATTTTCTGCTGAAATAAAACTGTACATTGAGATATTCAGACTTGACAAAACTATTTTCTGATGTTTCACTGATCAGAACCTCTGTCCGTTTTTCCCTCCAATTCAGCAATCAGTGTGTTTTGTGAGCAAAAAAAAACAAAAAACATGACTGTAGCAAAAAAAAAATCTTTTTAACTTAAATTTATTAAAATATCCAATAAACAACTTTCCCACCAAGTTCACAATAAAACATTTAACCTCCTGAATGTGACACAATGAATAAAAACACAAATTAGTTCCCAAATCATATTTAAATATTTAAGACACCTGCCGTGATAACAAACCTCAGCCCACCTGTTTGGAAAAAACGATGCTGTCGGACAGGTTATAAATCATCAAAAATATCCCCTAAAATAGAGACAATTGAAAGACGTTAAAAAAAAAAATTCCCACATCTACATTATTTAAGACAAAAATCTACTTCTGTGCAACACAAACTACATCCAGCCTGTGGGAACCAGAGGAGCTAAAGTTGTGCAGAAATTTAATCGAGGCTTTGTTTCCTCTTAAGGCAGGAAAGCTTTAAAAGTCTTTTTTTGTTTGTTTGTTTTTGTTGCCAGAAACCATCTAGGTTTTATAAGAGTGTGCTTCATGTCACAGAATGCAAAACAAGAGACAAGTCTGTCCCCTGAGCGTCCTTCAGTGTCCATTCATCATCTCAGGTAGGAGACCGTGCAAATATTTACAACTTAAACCGAACTAACACCAACGTGAAGCGTCGTCAAAAACGTGATGGGTGTACCTTACAGCTGACGCCATCCCATAATTACAATCCATTATCGCATTTCCACAGTCCGTCTCAGACGCTCATCTTCCTGCACTTCCCTCTCAATGACCAGTGTGTGTGTGTGAGGTTCTGTATGACCGCACGGACCAACATACACCAGAAGGAACTTTATGTATACTGACGACTCAGAGGAAGTAGAGTATTGTTGAAAAGAAGGGAGGCTGTGCGTGAGGAGGAGGCGGCGGTGCTTTTTTGTTTTGTTTTTTTACTTGAGCGTTTTTAAAAGACAGGCAGTCTGGTGGAGATCAGAGTACACGTGTTGATGTCCTCGGTCTGCGAGGCTCGGTGCAGGGACGGTTCTGAGGCGCTGCGGTTTATCTTGGGAAGGGCGTGCTGGAGAAGCTCGATGGACGACAGGATCTAGAAGAATAAAGAGAGAAGAGCAAAAGCTGAGCCGAGGGTCCGCGTACAGATCCTGTTTTTAAAATGAAAATTGAATGACCAAAAAGTGCACAGACCGCCGAGCAAAAAGGTTTTTATTTCAGATCCAAACTATAGAGCGAGTGAGAGCCTCACCTGCGGAAAGAGCGGCCGTTCGTCCTTGGACTTCTTGATGCAGTCTGCCACTAACCTTTTCATGGCTTTGGGACAGCTCTTGTAGAGTTTACTGAGGTCTGGGGACAGATAGCATCTGCCCACCATGAAAATAATCTAAACGGGGGGAAGAGCAAAGAGCAGATGAGACGAATATCATTTGAATGTCCTCTATAGTTGAGCAAACAACCCGATCAGTCGTGAATCAGCAGGTCAGACTCAGATATACTTTATAAATATGGCCTCTGAGTCTAAGGTGACAGACATCTAAAACACTAGAGCTATTGTGAGGGCACGAGGACATGACGGTGCAGAGAGAAAAGATGAAAGGAGTACTCCATGTGCCTGCCAGATCTGCTGAGCACGGAGTCCTTCTGCATGAAGGAGAACAGGGAACAACAGAGGATTGAAACTTTAGGGACACTTTGCACTGATGTTCAGCCTGATTTTGATTCAGACAATAAGTCAGATCAGGTCTCGTGGCCTGAAAGGACAAAAAAACAAAAACAAAAAAATAGACAAACAAATGCGCGCACACACACACAAACCCCCTTTTCCCACACAGGGTTATATTACGAGGGCTATAATTAGGCCGGTGGCTCCACGGCGTCCGCCTCTGCTGCATGTTGGGCCTTAGGCCAACTCTGAGACCCCCCTTCAGTCGTTTCACCGCCTCCTGAACTGGGTTTGCACCCTGACCCAGGAGCTAGAGCTCAGAGGTGTGTCGGATTGTGAGGTTACAGCTGTGCGTGACACAAAAATACTCCAACCTTTAACCTTAGGTGGACATATTAAGCCTGGGTTGTACTTCAACAGGACCTGAGACAGTGGATCAGTGATTACATCTTTTCGGACATCTTTATTTTTACTGAGCGTTTATAGTTGAGCTGAAGACGCAGGGTATAAATCCTCATAATCCCTCCCACGGCACTCCCAATGTAGCACACATTACGCTTAGCAAAGCATATAAAAACAACAACAGTGACAGAAGAGTTGTTGTTTTATTTCACTCGATGACAAATTAGATGTTTGACGATAGGCTCGTGTTGTTGGAAGCAGAGTCAAAGGAGAAACAAGTTAGTTTTTTTGTAGAGATGTAAGGAAGATGATGACGTGCTCTGGAGGGGGGAAACGTACAAGACGAGGTGTCGGCGGGAGATAACAGATAAATTTACGCAATTTTTGTCATGTAAGACTATAAGCAAAATGTGAGAATGAAAGTATAAATCAGCCTTCATGCACAGTTTGACCTGAGGATTTACCTGATCTCTGTTCGCTGTCTGGGAGTATGGGAGCTCTCCCGTCATGAGCTCAAAGAGAACCACTCCGTATGAATAGACGTCAGACTGGAAGCTGTAAGGATTGTTGTCCTGCATCCGAATCACCTCAGGAGCCTGTCCACAAATAACAAAATGCTTCTGTTTTTGACACAACTCCAAAGGTTTTCCCCGTCACCATCTCCGTGGTCCTTACTAACCATCCACAGAATGGATCCAGAGGGCTGCTCCACCTGCTGAGAGCCACTCCACCTGGCCTTCACTGTGGCAAGACCAAAATCCCCAATTTTCACCGTTAAGCCTTCATGCAAAAAGATGTCTACACTGATGTCAAGGAACTGAAGCCAAAAACACACAGAAAGTTCTCATTTTGGGTGTTAAGATGAAAGTTTTGTTTCACACTCAGAAAAGAAAGGATACTGTTGGACTTCATGTCACGGTGAATGATGTTTTTTGCATGTAAATAGCTGGAAAAGGAGAAATTCTTTTTAGAAACTGCAGTAATTTTTAGTGAGGTCGCTTAAAGACGTTAATTCTTTCTAACTCACTCCATGCCCTGAGCCGTCTGTCTGGCGATATCGATGAGCTGGATCATCTTGAAGTCCGTCTCCAGGACGTGAATATGTTTGTACAGGCTGCTGCCCTCGCACCACTGAGTCACGATGGCCAGGTTGTCCTGCGTCATGTAGCCCATAAACAGAAGGATGTTGACGTGTCGCGTTTTCCTGCAACCCCGAAGCAGAGGGGAAGAGGAAATCATCAAACTGAAGATACTGTTAGATTAATGGTTGGTGATGAAAAGGATTTTCTAGAATTTCAACAGTTTGTATGTGTTAGAACAGCTGTAGGAGCTTGGTGATGGAGGATAAAATAAAGATTTAAATAATAAAAAGTTATTTCTTACCTCAGGACGGCCACTTCGTTTCTGAATGCCTGGAACTGCTCTGGTGTTGGGTCAGTGACCTTTAAAATCTTCACTGCTACATCACCTACGACAAAAATACACAACTTTGTAGTTAATTTTAGCACAAAAAGCTTGTGTGGAAGGTATGATAAATGCACTAATCACTTTCACACATGCTGATCAACTCATACAGCGTGAGCTGTGCTCCACCTGACAGCATGTTTGCAGTGCATTCTCACCGTGCCATTTCCCTTTGTACACGGTTCCAAAGGAGCCTGAACCGATGCGGGAATGCAGAACCACCTCGCTGGCCTCGATCTCCCAGTAATAACTAGAGTCCCGCTTTTCCCGAGGCCTCTGAGTGAACAGGAAGCAGGAGGACACCACTGATGACGCATGAGCTTCATGTAAGTGGAATTTGGTTTGCACAGAACTTACTATTTTATTTTTCTCCTGAGTGTTGACGGATAAACGTCTCTCTCGTTGGGAAGGTGGTGGAGCTTTGGACTGGGACTGAGACCAGCCTGTGGGGCTCTGGCTGGGAGAACTCCCCGCTTTAGGAACACAAAGAATGTGAGATAAATAAGGATGGTAGCTGAGTTCAAATCAATTTGTTAAAACAAATGGAGGTAAATATTTAAATGCAATATGTTTCTTGCAGTCTAACTACTTCAGCATACTTTGTGCTATTTAAGCCTTTCATTAAGCAAAACATTCAGTTCATTCTAGTTACATTTATACTTTTCAAAAATATGAAACTATATTTCCTTAAAAAACATTGAGATCTCTTAAATTCCTTCAAAAATGATTTCTTTGAAATCTGTTCAAACATACTGACTCTATTTTTGTCTTCTTCTACTTGTAGTTTTTAGCTGCCAGTTTGCTAGTTTTAGCTTTTATTTGGCCATTTGCTTCTTTGAGCTTCAAGCTACAATTCTGCTACAATTAGCTTCAAGCTACGGTTTTGTTACATTCAACTAGCAATTTGAAACATTTATCTTATACTAGCATTCTGTTAGTCTTCCTTTAAGCTTCTATTTTGCTACTGTTAAATAACGTTTTACTTGTAGCTTTAAGCTAGCATTTTGCTACTTATCACTTTTACTAGCATTGTTTTCCTTTTAGCTTTTATTAGGCTACTTTTAGACAACATTTTGCTGCTATTAGATAGCATTTTAATAATTTTAGCTTTAAATTAGCATCTTGCTACATTTAGTTTTAACTAGCATTTTTCCTATTTTTAAATAACACTTCATTACATTTAGCTTTAAACTAGCATTTTACTATCATTTTGCTACTTTTAGCTAGCACTTTAATACTTTTAGCTTTAAGCTAGCATCTTGCTACATCTAACTTTAACCAGCATTTTGTTACTTTTAGATAACATTTAACTTTTAGCTTTAAACTAGCATTTTGCTACTTATCCCTTTTACTAGCATTGTTTTTCTTTTTAGCTTTCATTAGGCTACTTTTAGATAAAAATTTGCTGCTTTTAGATAGCATTTTAATACTTTTAGCTTTAAACTAGCATCTTGCTACATTTAGTTTTAACTAGCATTTTTCCTACTTTTAGCTTCAACTTCTTATTTTTTGTTAACATTTTGCTACACCTAGCTTTAAATAAAATTTTGCTAATTCTAGTGCTATTTAACTTGGGATTGCATTTGTCTCTGTTCTGCTATCAGCTCTAATGACTCCATTTAAGCTTCCAGGGTCAATTTCAGCAGTCCTTCAGCATTCACGCTGCGTTTCGCACTCTCTCTAGTTTAACTATATTTGGGCGGACAGGAAGGTAGTTCTGTTTTAGATGAGGGCACGTTCTGAGTGGGAAATATGTGAAGTAAACATATTGCAGCACAAACACAAAAAGGCAGAGGAAGCACGCACCAGAGTCATGGTCACGCATGGCATCCTATAGGAAAAAAATACAGAAAAAAAAACACAAATTAGTTTTGATATTTTTATCAAAACAAATCCTGGCATGCCGTGTTCCCACTCAGGACTTGACAACTGCAATACTGATTTTTGAATGCAGACAGTGGGCTTTGTAAGGCATGCACACACAGACTCTGCTGTTCTAACCTTTCCTGGACTCTCAGATGAGGCCTCAACAAAAGACTGGGAGAAGTGCACAATACCTACTTTCCTCTTCAGCCAGAATCTACGGCACCAGGAGCTGGGAGAGGCACTCAGGCAGTCTAGCTACTCTCCAGTAGGGTACAATACAAACAGGAGGGGAAAGGGACAGAGTGAAAGGAAAGTGAGGGAAAAAGTTATGCTGTTTAAATAAGATGCAGAGCAGAAATCATAAAACAAAAAAAATATGAGCTGATTATGCAACAGTAAGGGTGGTGATGAAGCTGAAAAGTGGAACTGAACAACAGGAAGTCAAAATGTGCAAGAGTAAAAAAAAAAAAAGTGTTGAAATAAGATGCCATCTAGGGAAATAGAGAAACATTCTCAGCCCAGTTCAGGTGGATGACTAACAGCAGAGGTAGATAAGAGGTCAATTACAAGTGAGACAAAGATAGCTGGAATGCCTAAGTGGCAAGGAGGAGCACAACGCTCTGAGGCAGGAGATATTTTAGGAGTTTAACCTAGATGCCCCCCCCCCCCACATGGTGTGTCGTTACCTCGATCATGCTGCTGTCTACGGGCAGAGTGGTGCTGACCATGTGGACGTTGGGCGTAGAGGTGGAGCGCTGCCTCTGAGAGAGGCCGCCGCCCGTGGGTGGGTACGACGTGTTGTAGCTGAAGGCGTGAGTGATGGAATTTCGGTGGGCTGAGCTGTAATGGGGTGGGATAAAGAATCAAATTTGAGGTTTTGTTGCATTCCTGCTCCGAATAGGCACAACACAGACAGCTGTAAAACATTTAATTAGATCATTTCTTTAGAACTGGTTCACTGAGGGTGTGGTGGCTGTTGGGTACAACTGGTTTCATTTCTGCCATAGTTAATAACTCACTTCATTAAATGCATTTTTTATTAAGGTTGGACCTTTTTCACACTGTTAAGAGGATACGCTACACTTTCACAGAGCTGTAAAACTGACAGATGTTTTTTTGGGGGGAGGAAGTAACTATTGTTTAATATTTGTTATTATCTTCCCCTTCAGCCATTTTTTTTTTTTGGTCGAGTTGATCCTGCAGAGGTTTTTTGCCAAGATCAGTAGTTAAAAGAGTACAAAGCTGTTCAGTCCAACATATTAATATTAAAGCCAACATGAATTGTTCACATACAAACATCTGCTTTTTTTATTTCATGCAAAAACGAGTTCCAGTTTGTGGACTGTAGCTCATTGTTTTACAGGGCCAGCAGACACCTGCACACAGTGGATATCTCACAAACAATTGCTCTTTATAGCCAACACAAATGAATGTTTCTAAAGAGCAATTAAGAATTAGCTGCAAGAAGCAACTTGATTCTCTGCAAGAGCTAATTTAGCAAGTCAGAGTGGTTGAACCACTTTTATCAGCCACTAAAACAGACTCTTCTTCCCACCCGGTTACAACATTTCCTCCCACCCAACAAGTCTTCCTGAAGTAGAAGTCATTTAAAAACACACACACACACATATATACACAATTAGAATTAAAGTTCTTAAATATTGATTTCCCTAAATTTATTCCCAGAAACAAACCATTTAGAAAGAGAAAAAAAGGTTTGTTTTTCACTGATCTGAGCTTTACCACGGTGAAGAAAAAAGGAACCAAAATGAGAACTTTCGTGTATTTTTTTAAAAACAGTGAAACTTGTTCCTTTTGTTTCAAAATCATTTTAAAAGAGACCCAATTCCATAAAAGCGTCTGCTCCTCTGATCGTGGTTTTGTGCTGCAGCAGTGACAGAAAAAGAAACTTCACCTTGGAAACCGCGTTAAAGATTCCCTCATACGTCGGGACGTGGGTGGGGGCAGCGACGGGGCGCTGCCATCCCCAGGTGTTGCACAAAACCTGACAACAGAGACAGAACCATCACAAACAGGATACTGACACAGGGCAGAGCGCAGCAGCTGACACTTTGTAGCCAAACAGATCTTTAAATAATTGACTGTTTATATTAAGCCCTGCAGGCCAACTAGAAATAAAAGGCTTCTTTTCAGAGTGCCTGTATGCAAAGTCATGCAAACGAGCTACAACTTATCTAAACTTCAACATCAGTGGCACTTCCTCCTTTTTTTTTTTTTTATCTTTGCAGCTAGTCTTACTTTAAAAGTGACCATTTTAAAACCGCATCAAGTTACATTTTGTGAGAAAAGAACATGGGTGATCTGTTACTTAGCAGAGAATGTGTAGAAACAAAGATGGGAAATAATGTCTTTATGTGTCTGTGCTGCTAGCAAAATGTATCATGAAACCCTGGACTGAATTTAATAAAACTATCAGGAAGAAATCATTGAAAAAAAAAAAGGCACTGTTTCTTCAGTTTTCTGGAACTGGTTAGGTTTTGCAACCTCGGACTTGGAGCAACAAACACGTCTCTGCAAAATCTGTTTGAAGTTTGCTACAAAAAGCACGAGTACAACAAATTTGTTTCAACACCTGAAATAGAGGCCCTCCATTAAGTGGGATGCAAAACCAATTAAAATTGAAAATTGAATTTCAAATGAAAAAAAATCGGAAATTTTATTTTTTTGGGCTAAATCGCCCAGCCCTATTTTTAAGCATTATACACACATAAATTGTGTGAAATTGTGTGTGCAACATTTTTTTCTCAAAAGGTGTCCAAAACAGCTAAAATTTATTTTCTCAAAATTAGATTATCTTAGTTTATAATTCTGGCATGAACAGCAGCGACATGCATTCCTTCAAGAAAAGCAACACCTTTAGTTTTCAGTGTTTTTCTAAAACTGACATTTAAAGAAATACTGATCGACACATTAACGTATCAATATAATTCTTGATAAACATCTTAGAGTTATTTTACTTACAGGAGTTGTCTAATATTGCTCCAGTCCACACACATCGTGGGCACCTTGGTGCTACAATGTTCGTGGAACTTGTAGCCACAAGTTTGGCAGCGGAATCCGTTTAAAAGAAACTTCTGGCAAATATCGCAGAATGCTAGCTTCAGATACGTCTTCCGAACCTGAAAGTGACGAGGTGTTGTGGATTTAAATCATTCAGCAGCAAAACGCTTCAGTAGTGGAAGCTCTCCGAAACACTTGGTATACTTACAAAATTATGCGTCGTCAACGGAACGTGATCTAGAACCTCCACCAGGAGCTCTTCCCCAATTAAAGAGGTCGAGTCGGTGTTCCAGTCCATTCGTGATTTTTTACTGATTGGAAAGAAAATGCAGAAAGAAATATATTAGATGTGTGGAAAGATCTGTAAAGGTCCTTGATGTTATGATTTCCTCATCCTTGCTCACAAGGCAAACAAACCCCACCTCATCTGTCCTGAGTGCAGCTTGAAGACAGCGCAGCACTGAGGCTGCAGACCTCGAACCTTCAAGGCTTTAATCAGACAGCTGTAGAGGGTCATACCTGGCCGTACGTTGACCTGACAGGTGAACAGGTACAAATAAGTTGAACTATAAGGCCTCATTTAGAGCCAAGCAAGCAAAGATGGATTCTCCTCCAGTGAAAACTGACCACAGTGCGCTGCTGGTTTGGGAGGTAGACACGGATTGTGGTACTCGTCTTTGAGTCCGGTATCTTGCTGTCGTCTGAGGAGCGTCGCTGGCAGGGAAAGCCCTGGACCATGGTGGGGGAAAGACAGGGACCCTCAAAAACAGAGTCCTTCATCCCAAAACCGTTGCTCAGGGTCCTCCACGCTCCTTGAAGGTGCTCCATTAGTAAAAGGAAATGCTAACAACAGTCTTGAGAGAAAACAAAACAAAAAAAACTTTGTTAGCGGTCATTTTTCTTTAAGATATAAAGACTGTGTGTAAACGACAATGAACACAACCTTTCACTGTGAACAGGGCTGAGAAATTAAAAGGTTTTTGAGGCCTATCAATGGCTTCATTCCAAATCTAAAAATGCTGAAACAACAGGCTTATTAAAATCCTAAGAAAACTGCTCCAGCTGGTTTGAATGCGGATCAGCGACAACTGATTATAACTTTTTTTTTCCAACCTGCACACCAGAAAGAAAAGCAGCAAAGCAGGAAATATGGGTTATGACATCATAAGGTTAGAGGTAATCTGCAAAGATAATCTCAACCCTCAAAGGGATTGTGTGTGCGTAACTGGAGCTATTTCAAGTGTAACCAATAGTTACTAATAATAAACACAAACCAGAAAAAAAAAGAATTTATGATGTATGCAGTCTGTCCACATTAATCAAAAATTGTTGGATGCATTAGAAGCGCCTGGGAAAAGCTAAGCTTCTCATGAATTAGGTGCAGACTGTAAACAATGATAACATTTACAGAGGTCTATAAAGTACTTGGAAAAAATAACTAAAAGTAAAATTACATGAACAGGAAATGACTTTGGTAAAAATAAATTTTGCTAATGAGGAAACTACTCAAATAAAAGTCATAAAACTGTTCACAAAAATTGAGAAAGTAAAAGTAAAAGTACTTTCACACTCTCTAAGAAATAAACTGTTGAATTTACTGAACCGAACTGGTTCCACTAAGCCAGGTTGAGTAAATTCAGCAATATATGTATATTCTTTGCTCAATTTACTCAACTAGGCTTAGTGGAGCCAGTTGACATGACTTTAAGTAAATTCAACACTTCATTTTTTTAAAGTGCAGAAACATCTTCTTTCATGATGAGTTTGAACATGTTTAATTTTATAACGAGTAACTAGGTGTTACATTTTAAATTAAAGAAGTAAAAGTATACTTTTTGGCTTTAAAATGTAAGTAAAAGTAGCTGTTTAAAAAATAACTGGGAAAATTACAAATCCTCAAAAAGAACCTACTTACCGTAAGTACTGTAACGAAGTAAATGTACTTAGTTACTATAAACCTCTGAAAATGTATACTTTATATAGTCACTTTTTCCTGAGAAAGTAGAAAAAAATAAAATAATTTGTGTTCAGATGTATTCATAACGCACATACTTGAGATATAGTAATCTTTCATGAAATACAAATACAATATGTTGCCCACCCCTGACCATTACAACCAGCACCAAGAAATGTCATCATCTTCCCAAAATAATATCCCAAGTATTTTTTTTAAATCAAATATTTAGGGAAAAACAAAAAACTTAAACAAAAAATGTACCATATGACATTTGTTGAGACTCCTGACAAACCAGGAAAAAAATGTTCAGATGCATTAAGTACATGATGCACATTGATTGAAAATTGCTTTGACAAACTGAAAGCACCTGAAAAAACTGAGGTTCTTGTGAATTAGGTGCAGAGGGTAAACAATAATGTTAAAATGTATACTTGATATTTGCAATGTCATTACTTATCATGCAATATACATATGAAACTTGCGATCTGTCAGATATGCTCAGCATATATGCTCAGCATATTGCCCACCCCTGGTTATTACCACCAGCACAAAAATAAATATCAGTGCCTTCCTAAAACAAAACAAAACAAAACAAACTAAATAAATCCAAACATTTTTGAGATACCTGACAAACTAGGATAATATATTTATGGTTAGATGTATTCAGTATGTGCACATAAATGAAAAACTAATGAGATGCATTATAAGTGCTTGGGAAAAACTAAGTTTCCTGTGAATTAGGTGCAAACTGTAAACAATAATGTTAAAATCCATACTTAAAATTTTCAATATAGTCATTTTCAATGCAATATAAATATAAAACTCCCAATTTATAGGATATACTAAATATATTGCTCACTAAAACAGTCACATTCCTGAAACACAAAAAAACTAAAACCGAAAATGTACCAATCATCATCTTTTGACATTCCTGACCAACTTTGGAAAACTAAACAAATACTTAGGCAATTATTTTAGGAAAGTGCTGAAATCTTATTTTCAACCTCTGGTTTTGGCAGAGACTTTAACGTCATCGATGGACAACTAAAACTTGTGAAGCGTGCAGGGAAATATAAACAAGTGCAGCACAATAATGAGCTGAATTCAACAGATAAATCTAAAGCGATTTGTGCTTCCTGAAACAAACACAAAAAAGCAAGGCCACTAAATACACCTGCTTTGTTTCAAATACAAACTGCAGCTTTATATTGTATAAACACACAGAGGTTTTTTGTTTATTCTTAGCGTTCTTGCCTCTCATTTGTGTTCTATATAAAGCCCTGCTGACTGTGAGAACATAAATGTATATTTTTGCTGCAATTAGTGGTCAGAATCCAGGGCAGAAAAAGCTGAAGGATTGTGGGTCTACCAGCTTCCACACCATGCTGCTGTCAAGTGTGTTCAAAACAAGTGCATAACAACACAAAACATGTTAGATGGTTGCTACTTTAAAAAAAGATAAACGCTAAATTCACCATGCTCTGAAGAGTCTCTGTGATTTTCCTTAAACCCTATATTGCAGGAGAACAATGTCAGTAGACTATCAAGATCAGTGTCTCAGCATTTAGAGAAAACAACAAAAGACAACAGCAACGACTCATACATGCAGAAACTTCACAGGCAGCTCCTGTTGTTTTTACAGCCCGGTAGTTCTGGTTACAACTAAGACCGCCTCAAGGCCCATAAGCGAGCTGTGTGACGGTAAACTTCACGCTTCTTTTCTATTCCGCTCCGTTTTCCCTGCGTTTCTCTCCCACAGAACCGGCGCGACCACCAAGGTTAGCTTTTCTAGCTTAATTCAAAGCAGAGCACGCGCTACGAGCGGCAGCTTGTGTGCATGTAAGCTCACCGAGAGAAGGTAAAAAGTTGCGCTCCGCCATAACTTTAGGGAAAAGTGGCGTCGGTGACGTCATCCCGAGCTGCAACGCATTCAAAGAAAAGAGGAAAAACGAGTCCCGAGCTGGGCAAACACCTCCGACTTGGTTCAAATAGTCCCGACCAAGGTTGCTTTAAAGTGGGACCTGAAGGTCGCAGGAGGGTCTGTTTTACCGAACACCTGGAAACAACAAGGAAAAGTTTTAATTCGCCCGGTCCGGACGAAAAAAAAAAAAAAAACTCAAGGAAGGAAAAAAATCTGTCGGTCCCTCAAAGTGACACACGAAGAGGGATTTTTCTTTTCTTCTTCTTCCCCTCCTCTCCAACTCCTCCAAAGTCCAACAAAGCACTTTCGAAGCACGAAAAAAAAAGAAGTCGTTCGCGATCAATATTTACGTGGTTCAGGAGAGGAGGTGAAGCGGGTCGGCTCGGTTCCGTCCGTCTGACGCCACTGAATGAAACAGGACCTCGCAGTCATAACAAGACCTGCAAGCATCACTGCGCCAACCTGAACCCTCCCACTTAACTACACTTTTACTTTTTTATCCCAAAAAAATATGCGGAAGATTTTTTTTAACACGTCGCATGTTACTATGATCATGTTTACCACATACACATATTTATAGGCTACACACACTTTAAATTACATAATGTCGAATTTGTAACATAAAACCTCGTGAGCTCATATCCATTACGGTAAAAGTTATTAGTTTAAACAAACGAGTTTTAAAACTAGATTTTGTACGTTTTGTTAGTAAATTAGCAGATATGTAGTGTTAGAGTAAATTATGTTGTGTCCCCGTGCGCCATCTGCTGTCCAAACGAAGTTACTGCAGCACGAATAAAAAAAATATTCTAAATATATGTTTTTCTGATATTGAGGCTATATTCTTCATATTTTCTAAAACTTATGAAACAGATTAGTAGCATGACATGCAGCTTACATTATCTTAAATGTGTTGGGTTTTTTTTACTGCTTGGCGGACAGAAATGCATTAACCATTTTTTAAATTATTTTCTTTTTTAACCTAAAGCAAAACAATTTATACAAATAAAATCATGCTTTATTCTTTTCTGAACTGAACCAGACACAGAATCATTATAAAACCAGAACCATCTACACTCACCATGTGGTCACGTCCGGTCCGGGTCCCCTGAGGAACCCAAATCCCAATCATGGCTCCAAAGGTCCTGTTAACCGGCTGGACATCTTACCATCTATGACTGAAGCAAACTTATTAACAACCCTGTGTTTGTTTGTTTGTTTGTGTGTGTGTGTCCTGATGGTTTCAGCAGCATATAATGTTTCCATAAAGCAGCATCAGACAATTTATAGCGACAGATGGAAACACAAACCTGCGCCTTCTTGCAGCCTTTTTAACAATTTGTACATTTAGTCTCTGTATCAGTTTTAGTGTCTACTTTTTTACTAAAAATCTAACAAATATCCTGACAAGAAGTGATAGAAACACTAAATACTGTTTCTGTGAAGATGAGGGCAGGGCTTTTTCATTATGGAGCATTTTAAGGTACCCCGCTCTACATGCTACTCAGATACAGTGTTTTCAATCAGAACATGTTGTGATCCATGCAGAACGTATGAGACAATTGTAAACATATTTTATCTGGGTTTAATTTAAAGTGTGCAAGTGAGTACATGAAAGCCTGAGAAACAAAGAAATATAATCCCAAAATGTTAGAGCCAAGGCCACCTTAAGAGTGATGAAAGCATCTCTTCCACTTATTGATCTGAGCTCTCAGGCTGCTGAGAGGCTCCCAGGACCCATCTCCTCCCGTGTTCAGTCAGGACTTCTTAAAGAACAGCAACCACAACAAAACATTCTGATCATGAAGGTTTTCTGAAATATTTCCCCTAATTTTAGTTTTTAGACTTTAAAGTTTCACAAACCTATCAGCTTCAGCTGCTGGATTGTTTATTTTTTTATTTAAAAAGTAGAAATGTTAAAAGAATTATGTGACATTATCATACTAGATTTATTTTATTTATGTGTTTTATCCATTAAAATTCATCCCATCATTATCAGTGATTTGGATCATGTGACTAAAAGTAAGAAATTATATTTATCATGAATCTTTGCAGCTTTTTGTTGAACCTTAAAACAGTATTATAAGTGTTTACACACAGTAGACTCATTGTGTGCATTTCAATATATAGCTGGACCTGCATTAAACTGTGACAGATATCCAAATATATTGCAACTCTAATGTCAAAAGGTTGGAACATGAATTGCAAATAAGAGTGATTTGCTAAATCTCTTAAATTCATATTTTATTCAAGACAGAACATGGAGAACACATTTTAAATGTTTAAACTAAGAAATTGTGCAACTATTTGATAAAATAAAAAGGAAAATTTTAGAATTTTATGGCAGTAAACATACAAAAAAAGTTTGAACATGGTCATATTACCCCCTTTAAGGCATCCCTTCTTTTTTAAACACATCTAGGATCTGAGGAGACCAGTTAAAGCTGTTGGAGGAGAACATCCTCTCTTGTCTGATGCAGGGTTCTATCTCCAGTTCTGGGTCTTTGTTTTATTTTCGTGATGCAACAAATGTTTTACAGTTGGTGAGAGGTCTGGACTGCAGGCAGGTCGGTTCAGCATCTGAACTCTTTCTCTTTAAAGCCATGCTGATAGAATGGCTTCTTTCCTGCCTGATAGAGCTTTAACCAGACTGTGTTTATAGTCGGTGATTTGTGAAAGTGTTTCTGATCTCATTCAGTGATGTCCAGAAAATAATCAGCCTTCTTTTTGAGGCTGTGGGCCCCTGAGAGTCCAAAGATCACAGACATCAGTAATGACCTTTGATCTTTTCCTTTGATTTCAGAGATTTCTCCAGATTAGATAATGAGATAGTCAAAGTCAATCTGCCACTGAGGAACATTATTTTTAAACTGTTTCACTATTGCTAACCTTTTTTTCCTCAGACTAGTGGACCTCTGCCCATCTTTACTTCTAAGAAGTTCAGACTCTCTAAAATGCTCTGTTTATACTTATTGGCCTGCTGCCAATTAACCTAATTAGTAGGAAAATGCTTTTTCAGCTGTTTCTTAGAGGTACAAATTCCTTTTGCTGCACCTGTTCCATGAGATATGTGGCTGTCATAAAATTCAAATTAACTTTAACTATATTATTCAAATGTACAATGTTTTTAGTTTTAACAACTGATATGGTATTTGTTATTAGGATCCCTATTAAATCTCCATGCAGCAGAGACTACACTTCCTGGTTCCACTGTGAATAAAAATATGACGCTTAAGAGATGTGTATATTCTTTCTTTCTTTCTTTCTTTCTTTATTTATTTAACACAAAGCCTAACTTTTCCAAAACTTGTGGCTGTAAAATGAAATAGCTCGAGCTATCAAAACAAAATATCCGCATATAAACCAGTTGTTTTTTATGTTCCACACAGAAGCATGTGTGCAATATAAAGATGCAACGGTGTCTAAAGTGATTTTATTGAAGCTAACTCACAACAGAGGCCGCATTAAGTTCTACTTTGTACAAAAATGCAGTGATATAGCCCAAAAATAATAGTAGCAGGTCATATTCAAGTCACAAGTCAATTAGATTATGATATTATCTACAGTTTTAATCTGATAACCTTTGTATGGGAAATGTGCTATCTGCAGTCATGTTTAAACTTAATTTGATTTCTGCAAATTAACTCAAATCTAGTGTTTTAAGTACAGACCTTAACTTTAAAAACAACTAATTTTTCCTGCTACAACCTAATATTATTTTAGTCTCTTACCGTGTAGTTTATCATGATTTTAGCTTTTTTTAGTAGTCCCATATCTCCTCTGCAGCCGAGTTCTTTTTGCGAATCAATGGTTCTCACTTTAAACTTTCAGATTTTGGAAAATAAAGTAAAACCGATTAAGGAGAAAAAGGAGAACCGTTCCTCATCTATTGGCCAATTCACAGAGGCGGTGTCCAGACATCATCGCTTTTTATTGGCTACTCGCAGAATGTGCGGCCAATGACTATGCAGGTTTTTACTGGTTAATGCGAATGACAATTCAGGAACTCCTGCTGGCACCGCATGTAGCGCAAAGAAGGAGGCGTAAACACTGACATAGCTAGGTAGCCATAAAGGTAAGCAATAAGACGACATTAAATGTATTTCATACATAAACGTTTTATAGCTGCGGATTTTGCGACTGTTATGTGTTTAAAGTAACAGTAGGGGAAAGCTAAAAGTCTGAACACGCCTCTTTTGCGGAGACGCGTGGTTTTGATTTTGTTTGCTATCGCTAACTCAGCATCGGGTTCCAGCTCCGGCCTGCTAACTTTAGCTTGTCACTGTGGCGTGTGCGCCCTGGCGGGAAATTTTGTTTTTATCGTATATTCAGCTGGGTACCCGTGAAGACGCATCCATTGCAGGTATTTATCGCCGCCAGTGCCTGGCCGACGCGTTCTTATGGGAGAACGAGGATCAATCGTCGACTGAAGCGCGTTTCTTTGGTCGTGAGGCGCTGAGCTAGTCGCTGCTAGCTGTAGCTAACTTGCTAGCGCCAGTGTGTGTCTCGCGAGTGCGCAGCAAAATCAACGTGACTAGGCCAACGTTAGCGGAGCTTCAACCTTTGGCATTTGATTTCTTTCTTTTTGTCGAAGACTCTCAAACTGTTCAGACTTGGAAATTCCGGCTCGCGTACTGGATATACACGAGCTGTTGAGGCGGTTTAGCGGGTTGAGCTAACATTATTGCTAAAGCTTCGACTTTGTTTCAGCTTCAGACGGTAAATAACAACACGATGCGACGCGCTTTCCATCCAAGTCCACACGGCATGCTCCTATCATGCTCGTCCTTATGGTCTGTGGCGTGTAGGTGAACATGCTGTACCTGAATTGAGTGGTTTGAATTCACATTTTAAGAACCTCACGTGGCTGTTTGAGAAACGCTAAAGCTCGTAGTGAAAGTGTCGTGTTACTCGAGCTGAAAGTTGAGTCCTGGCTTTCTCCAAGTGACTGTTTTAAATGCTGTGAGGTGTCGCTATTTTAGAGGAGTTTATTTTTAGCTGCCCCGTTTCCTTAAGTTATTTTACGACCTCTCAATGCATGGATGGGAGCGTAATTATTTAACTCATAATTCGTTTTAGCCTAATTTGTCCAGCAAGCAGAAGTTTGACTCCTCACTGACTGTTCAGTTAGTTGATAAGAAGTCCTGCAAACTTTTCTCCACGTATTAAGTAGATCCCCTTTTGTTGGTCTGATGTGTGAATGTATCCACCCTCCATTACTCGGGTCTCGAACAACCTGTCCTCTGTAATATTATTGCATATTTCGATGAACAATATAGACAGATATTTTCATTTATTTATGTGGAAAAACTGTGCATTGGTTAAATGTAAAATTATTACATTAACTGCAAATTTGCAATGTTTGTAAAAAAAAAGTTGTCTCTGTCTTGTTTTAAGCTGTTAAATATAAATGCAGTCTTCCTGGATCTGATGTGTTTTGTGGATATTATCTGCATAACATACTCAACTGTGACATGAGTGTGTAAAATAAAGTCTACCTTCTGTTTTTGTTTAGGTGATGGAGATGAGCAGCAACAGCGAGTGCTTTGGATGTGGCCGGTCTGGTCATTGGGTCAAGCATTGTCCCAATGCCAGTGGGTCGCGTGGACGTGGCAGGGGCCGGGGACGAGGAAAGGGTACTCTATATGTTTTCTGTTTGTGTTCTGAGTAGAATAATTACCATAAAATACAGCTTGTGTCTTTTTAAAAACATGTTATTTGCTTTTGTTAACCAGTGATCTCTAATGTCATCATAACAGAAAAGACTGAGTAAATACTCAAATTATTGTGCATCCTGTCTTTCCAGAACTGTTCTGTTATCGGTGTGGAGATCAGGGTCACATGGCCAGGGACTGTGACCAAACCGAGGATGGTAAGCATTATTCATCTGTTTAAAATTCAGTTTTTGTTACTCACCTAACCAATCTGTCTTGTTTTTTTTAGAAACTAAGAGCATTCAAAAGGCTTTCTTTTTGTTTTGTGTGTGTTAAGCGTGCTACAACTGCCACAGGAGTGGTCACATTTCCCGGGACTGCAAGGAGCCCAGGAAGGAGAGGGAGCAGCTCTGCTACACCTGCGGCAAAGCCGGCCACATGGCCCGTGACTGCGATCATGCCAACGAGCAGAAGTGCTACTCCTGCGGTGGGTTTGGCCACATCCAGAAGCTTTGCGATAAGGTCAAATGTTACAGGTAAAGGTTTTCTTTTTGTTTGTTTTTTGAGCTCCATAATCTGCAACAATTCTAACTGTATAGCACTTTTGCTTCAAGCGTTAAGTTTTTCTGTGTTAGTCACGGTGCAACTTTGTGCCCCCTCCAGGTGTGGCGAGATCGGCCATGTTGCCGTGCATTGCAGTAAAGCCAGCGAGACTAACTGCTACAACTGTGGAAAGGCAGGCCACTTGGCGAAAGAGTGCACCATCGAAGCCACCGCATAATCAGCACCCTCTGTTGCCCCTCCTTTTTTTTTCAGATTGATGGTTGGTTGTATTATTTTCTCTGAATCCTCTTCACTGGCCAAAGGTTGGCTAACAGAGGCTAGTCCCAGGCCTGTGAGCCTCTCGTCATGTAATACAATGAAAGGGGTGAAAAAAAAATCTTTCTGCATTCAATACAAAAAAAAGTTTTAGTTTGGTAGCGGTGTTATGTATAATGCTTTGTTTAAGAACCTCCCCTTTCCAGGCCACCGGTGATCAGCAAGGGAAAAAAAATGGGACTAAACATAACGGGAATCTATAGGACCTCTGAGCTATGTGGACATGCCTCTCAGTAAAATGAGACGGAAGAAGGGTGCAAATGGAAACCAAACATCCATGTGTGGTTATTTTGGTTTGTTTTAGTGGAATATGAGTTGGCCAAGAGAGTACGATATGGAAACAGTTCATAACATGATGCATTTCTGCCCTTCAAGCAGCTACAAGTGGGCGATAACTACTCTATATTACTAAGATATGAAAATTTTGGAGGTATTAAAAAGAAACATGCTCTTTTATAGAAATCTGTTTACAATTTAAATATCACTTGTTAGTCCAAGGTAGACTTCTTTTTGTTTCTCCTTTTTAAAAATGGCTTTGAATTTATTCTTTTTTCCTTCTTGTTTTTACCTTGGCAAAAAAAAAAGACATTAAGAGCAGTTGAAAGAACAGCAGAATTAGGAGTTATTTGGGAATGACAAATGTTTTCACAGAAATCAAAAATATTATTTTTGTACAATATCACTTAGACTACTGTATAAATACCATTTGCTTGTACTCAGTTTTTAAGTCGGAAGGAAAGTGCAACTGAAGTCCTAGAAAATAGAAATGTAATTTTAAACTATCAATAAAGCTGGAGGAGCACGGGGACAAGTGTTTTTGTTTGATTTCGCTTTACATGTCTTTTTTATTTGACAGTTTTATTTGTATTGTTTGTAAAAATGAATTTACAAGTGCAGATCTGAAATATTTGTTTTCTAGACTTTATTGCAATTTCTAAAAAAAAATATCTGAACTTCTAGAAAAAGATTTGCTTTTCATTTTATTAAAATTAAAAATCTGGACGTGGTTAAGATTGTAAATTTCAAAGTCTTCCGCATTGTTTTCAGCATTGTTCATGCTTGTAATACATTTCAAAACAAAAAGCAAACAGGATCACTTTTTTCCTATTCTATTTGTGTGGCTTTCCCTTTAAATCTTAACATTACATCACAGAAATCTGCTCAGATTTGCTCTGACTCGGATCCATCTGCTGTTTGTGCAAAAAAACCTTTTTTGATCATAGAGGTGGTGTGTCTCATTTACTAAACACCGCTGTCTCAGGACACACTGGCGGACGTGTCATTTTGGTCCAAAAGGGAAGAATCGAGAAACCAGCGGTTCTTGACGCAAACGTTCCCCAGACCGAATCGGGGGGATGGCGGTGAGCTATCTAGCTCCACCTCGGTGTCTAAAATGGCAGCGGAGGCTGTGGTGCAGATGCAGCGCCGTGACCCTCCCACTCCGCCTTCTCCTGTGACGTCACCAACCCCGGTCCAATCACAGTGCACCTAAAAACATATCTGAAACAACAGCGGAGCCGAGCAGCAGCAGCGGCGGCCGGTGTGAGCCGGCTCCAGCTTCATGTGGGGGCTGCCTTAATTTATTTATATATTTTTCTCTCTTTCTTCCTTTTTGAACCCCCACCCCACAGCCCCCGTTCCTCTCTCCCGTGATAAAGCAAAGGAGATGCGGGGACTCCTGGCGGTTTTCCGGGGCCTGCACACCCTGAGTAACCGTCCAGCCAGACGAAAAGCTGGGATTGTTGGTTCTCGGTGCGGGCTTTGCGGAACTCAGTCTGTTAACAAGGTACGGTTCGAGCTGTTGCTGCCACCTCGGCTCAGACAAACAACACGCTGCTGACAAAACCATAGTTCTTTTCATTTATTTTTGTTCTTTTTCTTGTTTGTAGTTTAAAATGGTTTTGTCACGGTGTTTGTCGAGTGAAGCGGTGTTTCATCGAACTTTGTGTCCGCTGTGGATGCGGGCGCTGCCTGGATGAAACAGCAGCAGATGTAGCTGACTCTTTTCCTTCCTGAAGGAAAGAAAAAACAGTCATTTGTGTGCTGTGTAGCTGCATTGTTTGAATTTAACCCTACATCAGAAGAAAAAACACAAAGAAACACATACTCAGACTTGTTCAAGTATATGTAAAATTATCTCCCATCATGTACAGCTGCACATCATTAAAGAGCCTGGAATGTCATTAAAATGTTATTAAACCTAACATAAACTCTGTTACCTTACATTACATTGTATCAATTAATACAATTAAAAATGCCTCCATTATAGTGGGTAAATATTCTTTATCTGCTCACATAATCAAAATTCAATAAGCCACAAGTTCCTTTTTTAATTTTGTACATGTTTTGAATTATTTATACATGTTTTATTCTCTTGTCCGTGTTTCCATCAGTACTGTGTGTGTTTTGTGCGTCTTGAACACCGTGTACCCATTTAATTCTTTGCTTTTTTTTTTTCCTGCTCCTCTGCAGCCACAGCCAAGATTCGGTTTATTGTTCGACATCGATGGGGTGCTCGTCAGAGGAAGGATGCCAATCCCTGCGGCAAGAAGGGCCTTCGAGAAGCTGGTCGACTCTCAGGGACAGTTTGTGGTGCCGGTTGTTTTTGTCACAAACGCAGGGAACTGCCAACGACACACTAAAGCAGACCAGCTCTCTCACATCCTGGGAGTGCCTGTGAGTTCTGATGATAGAGATGAAACAAAACTTTGTAATTGTTTTCTGGTAACCTCTTCATTTTCGTTTGACTTTAAGATCACAGAAGACCAAGTCATCATGTCCCACAGTCCCCTGAGGATGTTTAAAAGGTTCCACGACAAGTGTGTCCTGGTGTCGGGGCAGGGGCCGGTGCTGGAGATTGCTAAAAAGTATCCAAGAAATTGTCCTTTCATTGTAATTTATCATCTTTTTTTATAATCTAAACACTAACATTTCTTCTCATTTCTTGGTCTTGTCTTCAGTGTGGGGTTTAAGAATGTTGTCAGTATTGACATGGTCAGGGAGTCTTACCCGTTGTTGGACATGGTGGACCACAACCGACGACCCAAGCTGCCGGTAAGATATTAAAATCTGCACTCAGAGTTTCCTGTTTTATACGAAATCATTAGTTCTGAGGATGTTGTGGTAGTATCTCACTGGGCTGCCACTGTCAGGAATTAGTTTTTAGGTTAGGTTATTTATTATTAGGACCGTCCACATTAATCAACATTACCACAATACATGGCAGTGTAAATATGCAAGAGTTAGGGTTTACTTTTGGACTTAAATTTATACCTTCAGATTATTTGTTTAAATATTTAGGGCCCTATAAAATCCATTTTATTTTTTCCCAAATTCCGTTTTATTTTTTCCCAAATTCCGTTTTTTCCGTTTTT
>JARVGW010000047.1:4684328-4699291 GCA_031762495.1 Anablepsoides rubrolineatus | reverse complement strand
TTTAAGGCACCCCTGTGATCGTCACACTTTTTCTGTTACAAACTGACCCCGGCCCCCCATCAGAGAAGGGAAAGGGTATGTGGCCCTCACAGAAAAAAGTTTGGGGACCCCTGCTCTAGAGACTGACATTAAAAACTAAACCCCATGCCAACAGAGAACTTACTAATTCAATTCCAAAAAAGAGATAAGAAGTTGATAATAAAGATGTATAAGGTGTTTCTGTCCATGAATTTTAATGAACCCACTCTGACAAAAAAATAAATATAAAAAAGATGGGAGGCAGAGACGGCCAAAATGATTTCTGATGAAACATGGGAAGAAGTCTGGACTGAGGCACATCGAGTTACAAACTCAATATGTGGCAGGAATATAAATGGAAAATTATCAGTTGATATTTCAGGACCCCAGACGTAGTTGCTTAGATTCTAAAGTACAAGTTTGTGTTGGAGAAACTGGCTCAGCAGTGCTCGATCACACGTTATGCCCCAAACTACAAAACATTTGGTATAATATGTACAAGACTATAAACCAGCTTTTTCAGGAGGTTATAAAGGATGTAACAGTTGCATTACTCAGGATTATTCCAGCTGGTTTGCTAGAACGAGCCATATCATATCTTTTAAATGTTAGTGTTACAGCAGCCCTGAAATGCATTATAAATAACTGGATGCAATTCGACCCACCTTCAACTCCTGGGTTCAGAAAGTAAGGGACTTGTTAAGACTTGAAAAAGCTACTTTTAGTCTACGCTGAGGTCCAGCAGAAGCTCTATTCATGTAAATAAATCCAACAAGTTAGGTTTTTGGCCTGTGGTGCCTACCTCTGCCAGTAGATCCTTATTTTAGGATTGTATGATGATGCTGAAATTGTAAAATATCATGCTGAGATGTTTAATCTATGAAAAACTTCACAGTCGTGTGTTTTGACTCTTTCTTTAGGTCCTGGTAAAAATTCAAAAACTGTAGATTTAAAATCCATCCATTTATTTTGAATTTGGGGTGTTGGTGGAGAGTTACAGTGAAGTGTAAGAGGGCAACCAGAAGTTGATGTTTATTTTTAAAAAATGCTCCCAGAAATTCAAGTCCTTTCAAAGAAATTAGGTTTATACAAACAAAATATGTAGTTTGGTCCAAAAGTTAGAAAAAAGCCCAGTTTTCTGCTCAGGTAGCTTTAATCTTGATGTTGTGCTTCTTGTGTAACACGTCCAGCACCTGTGGCAGTAAGTCCATGTTGATGAGCGGCCGGTCCAAGTCCTCAGACCATGTGAGAGACTCTGAGTCCTCGGTGACCCCCGACAGGCCGGTGTGCAGCCTCCTCCTGTGTTTAGGCCTCAGGGAGCGCAGAGAGTCGGCCTCCATCCCCGAGTGCCTCTGGTCCAGGAACAGGGTGATGGTGGACCTTCTGGCCAGGGTTAGGCTCCAGAGGAGCAGGAGAACGAGGCCGAGCAGCATCCCTGCTGCCGTGGCGTTATAGACCACCTGAGCGCAGCTGGAGGCCATCAGGCGGACCACCAGCGGGAACGTGCAGGAGGAGAAGTCGTCCTCTGTGAGCTCTGAGATGGCCTTCTGAGCCAGGGACCCTGGACCAGAACAGAGAGGCTCCTCAGAAACCACAGCCCGGTTCTTCAGCACCCAGCTCCGCAGGTACTGGATGCCACAGTCACAGTGGAAGGGGTTTGGAGACAGAGAGACCCTCTTCAGGCTCAGCAGTCTGTCGAAGCGGCCCGGAGGCACTGAGGTGAGCCGGTTGTTCTGAAGGTGGAGTTCTGTGGTCTCTGAGGGCAGGTCGGGCAGCTGCATGAGGTCTGAGGAGCTGCAGTTGACCCGCAGCCCGGCAGGCCTGAGCTTTGTGAAGACGCAGGACTTTACAGTTCTGTGGGCACTTGATGAGGTCAGGAGGAGGACGGCTAAGGTCAAACTGGGGAGCAGCATCCTGCAGGAGACAACTGTGAGTGAGCAACATGAAGCAGCGTAGATCCCCTCAAACTAAAACCCAGAAGATAGAATGAAAAGTCTAAAGTAATAAAGTACAAATACTTTACTTAAGTAGACATTTTGGCTATTCGTTCTTCACTGGAGTAATTATTTTACAGACAATTCTTTACTACTACAGACATGTGTAGCCTCATATCCCAAATGTTTCAGCATTAATATTTTAATATAACATAATAATTGTTCTTCAGAATCTCTCAACAAATGTCATTTTGGAAACTTTTACTCAATACTTAAGTACATTTTTTATCAGAAATTTACTTCTGATACTTCAGTACAGTAAATGTCAGATACTGTAAGACTTTTATTCAAGTAATATTTATTAAGACGACCATTATTTTACCAAAGTAATTTCAAGTATCATTTTGAAGTACTTTATTACAGGACTGGGTAGAATGGCTCCAAGTACAATCCTGGGAGAAAACCTTGTTAGAGGCTCTAAAAGACTCGAGACTGAGGGAGAATTTCACCTTCCAGCAGGACATGAAACATGCAGCTGAACGGTCCAGTCAAATCCAGACTGAGCTCCATCTGAGAAGCTGTGATCAGACCTGAAGCTGCTGTTCAAATCTGAGTTTAAGATGTTTAGCAAAAAAGAAGCAAAGATTTGAAAGCGTGTGAAGCTGGTGGAGACAGCCCAAAAAAACCCTGCATCTAAAGGTGGTTCTACACAGTTCTGACTCAGAGGTTAATTTATTCTGAAAAATGATTTGTTTTTTGCTTCATAAAACACTGGTGGCTGTAGTCCTAACGTTGTGAATACTTTTAATTTCCAGTCGAGTTCTGAACAAGATGAAATGTGTTCGAAATAAAATATTCCTAAAACAGAAAGAAGATCAAACATTATTATTAATCTAATTAAAAAGAAAGTGAAAACAAACCTTTAAATGTCAAACCAACTTCCAGGTTACTTCTTGTGATTCCAGTCATTATTAAATTCACAGAGTTAAATCTCCCGAGTATCCTTTAGCTTTTAAAGTTTGTTTTACTAACTGAGCTCAGCGGTGACAGTTTGTACTGAGCGAATAAAAACTGTTACGTTACAACATGAAGGAAATCCATCTGCTGGAAAGTGATAAGAGGTTATCTGATGAAGAGGCTCCTTCACAGAATTAACACTGCTGGCCTTTCAGGCTATTCACCTTCATATTTCAGCTTTTTGTTGTTATTTTGGGTAAAACTTGTGACTATTATTATGATTGTTTGTGCTGGAAGAAGAGATGAAGAGGAGTCTCACCTATGGGTGGTGCAGCAGTGTCTGATTCTTCTACTGTAACTTTAGACGCCCTCTAGTGGAGATGTTGAAGCACTGCTGGAAGGTCATGTTTCAGTATTTAAACCTGCAGAGGAAAACTGATCCCAAATCTGATCCCTGAACTCAAACCTCAAAGTTTAGTTGGATATTTGCCAGTGAAAATGTAAAAAAACAAATTAAGCTCTAGTTCACTTTAGGAACTCAGATCAATTAAAGCTGATGTTTAATAAGAGATGTTTAATAGAGGGAATAAAGAATTCTGATCATAATTGACTAGAAAAAATGTCAAAGTTTGCAAAGTGATCTTCTGAGCTGGGACTCCTTCAGTTTAAATGTGACATTTTAATAAACTTAGTTTATTAAACCTAACCTAAAAACCTGAAAGAAATATAATTAAAATCGATGTTCATATAGTCAGACAGAGATGCTTCTCACAGAATATTGTTGATTTTAACTGTTCAAATGTCAAATAACTCAGATCAGTCAGGACTTTCTAACTATGAATTTTTTTTGCAACGACTCCAACTTTAGGAATTACTGATGTAGAGTAGGGGCTCTCAAATATTTTTGGTCTGGGGACAAGGGTGAAAAATTTCCAGGCACCCCCTTACAAACCTCATGCTGACTTTAACCCCTAAATGCCATGGGAATAATAATTATTTTTTGTTTGGTTTAGTAGGTTTTACTTGTACATTGTTCCACATATGCATTTAAAAAAAAAAAATAAAAACCAAGATCAACATTTTCTTGAATTTTGAGGTTGATTGTTGTAGGATATTTAGCTATAGTTTTACTTTTTTTAGCTACTGTTTTGTTGTATTTAACTATAGTTTTTCTCCTTTTAGCTGGTGCTGTGGTACTTAAAGCATTAGCAACCCAGATTCAGCTTTATCAGCAGATTTCTTTAAAGACATTCTCAGCATTCACGTTAAATCTCTGCAGAAAAAGGTATTTCTCTGGTTCAAATTTGTTGCAGGTGGAGCTCAGTTCGTTGGTCGACCTCAGAAAAAGTTGACAAAACAGCAGCACGGCAGCTCAGTGGTTAGAAGTGTTGCCTCACAACGAGAAGTTCAGGGTTTTTCTGTATGGAGGTTGCATGTTAGCCGCTGCCTCCAGGCCTGCTTTGCAAAATAGATGTGATCTCAGTGAGGTTTGCCTAGTTAAATAAAGATTAATTAATAAATAAAAACGGACCAACGAATCTGAGGAATATATTTGCTTTAAACAATCGTTCCTCACAGAACCAGACTACAGAAGGTCTAAACTGTTGCTCCAGCCTCGGACACTGATGAAAGAGAAGAATTACACAAGAAACATTAGTTACAACAGCTGCCTGACTCAGCAGAAATCTAACACTGAGAAATAAAGAGAGACCCAGCCATAAGTACCATAAGTCATATATTTGTTTATTTTGCGTTCTCAACATTGTCACAGTTGAAGTTTTACAATAACTGGGGTCTTTACTGACTCACTATTCACTGTACAAACAGAATGCACATTTAAATGAGGCCTTTCCGGTCATTTCCATTCCTCCAAACACGTCTCATGTCAGACTGAACAGCTCGCGGCCGAATGTGTGTGTGTGTACTCGTGTGTGTGTGTGTAGAGCTGGACGTGAGTGGCAGCACACTTTTCTAACAGTCTGGTTTTTTTGATTTCCACAGCAAATGTCGATTTTATGAGAGCAGGAGGCGAAGACAATCGATATGTTCAATCAGCACCCCCCCTCCGACTTCATCCATCCATGAGGGCGATGCCTTTACATCCCGATCCGAGCTGCAGGTGTCAGAATGGATCCTATAGACATTATTTACAACTCCTTTAACCCCAGTTTTTTGGTCCCTTTATAGTCTTTCACAAAGTGAAACTCTCTCGCTGAGCGCTTTCAGAAATCTCGTATTTACACAATGAAAGCCCTGTTCTTCATGTTCGTCATTTACACCATGGCTTCGTCGATGAAATGCATGCTAAGCTTCAATAACCAGGCAAACATGGAACAACAAGAACACATCAACATCAGAAAGTTCCAACTCAATCAGAAACTCCCCCAACAACTCCCCCCCCAAAAAAACAAAAAATAAATAAAAAGGAAAAAACAAAAAAGTCCAAATTTAAAGGCTGATTTCTTCCCCATCAGCTCACAGTGAACATGATGCATCAGATCCATGCAGTGCATTGTTGGGGTACGCTCTCGTTAAGGACCGCAGACACGTGAAAGCACAACAACACAACCCAAACAAACAAACAAACACAAACATAATAAACAGATGCACCGGTTTCCTGTCGTTCCAAGATTCCCAAACATGAAACCCCGGGAGCGACACATTCAGCTGATCATTAATGTCCCTGCATGTGATATGTCTCTTCATCTTCATCGTTTTGTTGAGGGAACAAAAAAACAAACAAAAAAAAAGTCTAAAAGCCCGACTCATGACTGTGGTTTTACTTCATGAATATTAAAATACATTTACAACCTGAATATTGGGACAAACAGTTTACTGTCACTAATTTACACACTAGAATAGACTCTTATTTGTAGAATATAGAAAGATATTTTTCCTTTTTTACATCTACCTAGTTCTTTTGTTCAACTTGCATTTTGTATGTTAGAACTGCATTTCCTGAAAAACAAACAAAAACAAAGTGTTCTTCCTAATGTGCTTGTCCAGCAAAATATTTCCGTTCAGCCCAAGGAGAGGCGTACAGTTTGTTCCTTTTTATTAAAATATATACACACATTCTTCGTTCCACTCGCTAAGTATTTATTTATAGTTTTAAATGAACAAAAAAAAACTATTTATGTTTTAATCTCACCTGAATCTCATCCTAGACTTTTACTCTTAAGAACAAGTCTGTGTTTTTATTTTTATTTTTTTCATTTTTCAAACATGATTGCACTTCTATGGTAACACTGGTTTGTTCAACAATGTGCAGAGGAGAGCCTCACATCAAAAACATCACATGCAAACAAAAAAAACAAAACTAACTTAACGAGACTTTCCACCTCCGAAGACACAGGGAGGACGAACAGACATTAATTTACAGACGAGGGGGGGTTAGAAATAAATAAATAAATCTGGTGACATGAAAATGCGCACAAACAGGAGGGAGACCTTGCTGGATGTACAAAATCGGTACAAAGATATTGCACATGTAATAAGGGGAACGGGTTTTAGTCACTCACCAAATCCTATCGGTGGATGAACAAATAAGAATTCAAACAAGGCTAAATATATAAAATAAAAAAAAGGAAGAAAATTTCTCAATTTTTGATTTCAAGAGCCAAAAACTCAGCTGTTGCATATTTTCAAAGGCAACAAACTGTTGGAAAAACGACCTTTGTTTGGGACCAAATGTAACAGCAACCCAATCTTAACGGGCTGAAAACGTCGTCTCGCTTTTTTTTTCTTCCCCCATCATTAATCTTTAGACGGTTCGAGCAGCCGCCAGGTGAGCCGAAACAGCCCGGCTTACAGGAAACCTGTTTGAGGCTTCGGCTGCGACCGGCTCAAAAATCTTCCAGCTCACTCCGTTCGGACCTCCATCCCGTCGCCGCAGCGTCAGTATAATACTGATAAAAAGTCATTGTTGCCGATAATAACTGTAAGTATAATCTTACAAATTACTTTACACACAATACACTGTACATAAAGTCTTGACTAAATAGATTATGCATTAATAATTGGCACATTTATTTATGAGAGCTAGGACACAGGACATATAGCAGTCATCTACAGTAAATACAGCAACTAGAACTACTATGACTTGTTTGACCGGTCCTTTCAGTTTAAGTTAGTGTGACGTGATTATATTGAGGTTGGTTTTCTCTGCTATATAAGAGCTCTACGGGAGGCAGCGACTATTAGCGTTCCCCGAAACATAAAAATCTGCAAAACCGAAGACTTCCAAAAGAGCACAGGAAGGTGGGAACAGTCTGTGGTGTTCTGGTCCGAGCTCGTCTTTCCTCCTGATTGTGTGAAGGCGGAGGCGGCGGGGAGCAGAGACGACACTTTTCCTCTGTAGCTGTCCAGCTAGGCGGTGTGTGTTTGTGTGGATTTGTGAGTGTGTGCAGACCTCCACTGACGCACACGAAAAGAAAAAAAAAGAAAAAAAAAAAAAGCCCCGACGGGACCAGTAAAGAGCCCCCCCAGATTAGGCAAACTGAAAAAGGCCCCTATTGGAAGATTTGAGTCCGATTCCTATCCTGCATATTGTTTTGGACCTGGAAGGTGAGGAAGGTGACTGCGTGTGGCTGGCGTCCAATCACAGCAGCAGAAACACAGTGGGCAGGCCGTAGAGTTATGCTGTCAGTCCTTTGGTGTGAGCGATTGTCCTTCCTCGCTGAGAGTTCTCCTCCCGCTGCGTCGGCTGTCCCGCAGCATCACACTACGGTGCTGATGCCACTGTGTTTGTGTTTGGGTCCGCCGCCGTGCGCCGGACCCGCCTGCTGGCCGTGGTGGTGGGAGTGGGGCGGGTGGTGCGGGTGCTGGCCGTAGTGGCTGTGCTGCGAGTAAGGGGGTGCGTGCGAGGAGTAGGCCGGGTGCTGGTGGTACTGCGTGTGCGGCGGCGGGTGGTAGTGGTGGTGGTGGTGGTACGGGGGCGGGTTCTGCGGGGCCGGGCAGTACTGGGAGTGGTGGGCGTGGTGCGGGGCCTGCGCCCCGTGTTGTGCTACCTGCTGCGCCGTGTGGTGCAGGTTGGTCGGGTGGGGCTTGTGCGATATGAGGGTGGGGTGGCCCGGCGGCACCAGAGGGGGCTGGCTCTGAGACGGCGGCTTCCCTCTCTTGCTGCCGAAGAGCGACCCGAGGATGGACGTGGACGCCGAGTTGGGGAGCGGGGGGTGGCCGCGGGAGGAGCCCTCCCGTGGCGTGGTGGCTCTCCGTCGCGTGTGCGGACTGCTAATGATGGACCCCTGCGGAAGGGAAAAGAAGCATCATCAGACACCGAGCTTCCGCGCAACATCCAACAAACCAACAACCCAGACAAACTCCGGTTTACCCAACTCAGATAAAGAAGTAGCAAAATGTTACATGGCATGCAAATGACAAACTAAAAATAAATAAAAAACATGTTTTTTTTAATGATAGGCAGCAGGAGTGTTTCAGCTTTGGGAAAACCTCATCACATAAAAAGGGGGAGGGGCTACATTCAAAGAGACTCTGCTGTTAGGTCGTTTAAAAACAGGAAATCTGCAACAGAAACACGCTCACGAGTAAAATGAACGACACCAACGGGTCAAAATAAAAAGACATCGTCAATGTGCGTAACAGGAGTCACACATGCAAAGTGTTCTTACTAACAGAGGCACGGCACCCACATGCAGAGGGGTGTGACAGGCAAACTCATCATTCACACATTCAACTACAAGTCAGAGGGCAGGAGGAACTGAGCGCTCGTGTGCAGACTTCACAACAAAGGCAGGGCACTCTGCCTCCTGCTTTGGCTCCAACACGGTTCAATAAAAATGGACCTAATTCAACTTTTTTAAAACTTTTTTTTTTGTAAAGACTGAGAAAGACTGTTTAAAGTCTCTGAAAGAGTAAAACTTCCAGGATCCCAGGCTTCATGAACATGTGAAATGAGTGAGCAAAATGAATGAGTGAAATCTGAAAAGCCCATCTCTTATTATGAAGGCTACATTCCTCCCTGAACCTCACAGCATCCAAGAAAAGTTGTGGATAAGAGGGAGACAGAGGGGGAAAGAAAGAGAGAGAGAGAGAAACAAAAAAGACAGACCCAGACAGGGAGAGGGGCTGCAGGAAATGAAGAGTTTCCTAGTGTCTTTCAGAGCTACCACCCTGCCGAAGAGAAGAACCAAATGAAAACCGCTTGGATGTGATTGAATGAAAGACAGAGACAGGCGACAAGGAGGGCGGGGTGGAGAGAGATCAGAGGAGGCATTAGTGGAAGTCATGCTTGTATGAAGGTAAAGTGTATATTGGTCATATAACATGACCAAAACCAGGAGAACTCTGGATAAAATAATAATAATAATAATAATAATAATAATAATAAAAACGTAAGGGGGCAGGATCAGAGGCAGGCAACCCATGCATGCACACTAACTGAGGCAAGCAGGTTATAAAGGCATCCCATCAAGAAAAATAAAGAAATGATCCAAACAAATGGACTGAGTCTATGGAGCAAAAAAGGTGTAAGACCAAAAAAATAAATCAAAATAAATGGAGTGTTTCACAGTGCACATCATCACATAAGAGCGTGGCTCGGATACCAGCTGCTTCCAACTTACTTCCATATTGCTGTCTAGTGATCCTGCACTGCTGCGACGCCCCCGCTTGCCTGCCCGAGACATGCAATACCAAATATTAGAGATCGACAGCACTTCTGGATCGACTACAGACATGTATTTCTTTTCCTTTTTCTTTTTAGGCCTCCCACCAGAGAGGAGGGGGGGCAGTGCAAGTGGGCATTCAGGTCTGAGAAGGTGGTGGGACTTTTACGGTGAAGTCGAGGCTTCACCCAAGAGGAAAAACTCCAATTTCAGCCATTTAAATAGTTTTAATCTAAGTGTTGAGTTAAATGGTGATTCAGAATTTAGACAGCAAAGGTCCACAGTGACGCTCCACCCAAAGGCTGTTGCCTGTTTCTACAATCCCGTCACGATGCAGAGGTAGAATGTCGACAAAATGTCAACAATGTTTAATAACGGAGTGACAAAAATCCAGTCTCTGCTGCACGGGGGGGCCTACGTGTGGGTCTGAGGGAGGACGGAGATGTTCAGCCTTGTTCCTTTGGCTCAGTCAGTCAGTGATATATGACCAATAATTACACATAAACAGGAAAATACCTGATGTGTATGGACAGTAAAAAATGCACATGGAATGGAGGATGGTAGGAGAGAAAAACAAAAACAAAAATGACTTCACTAACATGCCACGTCCTGCACTGAAAAACACTGGAGGACAGAGAGACAGCTACAAACTCCTTTGTGTTTTGACTCGTTTTTTTTTTCCCCCACATTGAAGTGGTGATTGGTGCAAACAAAGAAAATCATGTTCCGAACTGAGAGACAGACTGGGTTTCTCTGTGTTATCAGGTCAAATCACATGATAACGTCACACAGCTGCTGTCTGGGATGAATGAAATGGCATTCTTGCTTCTGAGGGACAGAGGAGGCCGTACACTGATATACATGGACATGACGTGGACGAGAGACAAAGTCTTGTTGCTGCTTCAGGATGTTAAACATCAACATCTGCTTACAGAGGCTGTCCGGGTTGAATCAGAGAAACACCTGCATCACTGGACAGCAAACTTTACTTCATCACCTCGTGTTTCCTGTTAAAAACGGTTAAATTTCCCACTAAGATCAGCTAAATAGTTCCTTCATACATCAGGTGGAGGTGGTTAATCGGAGTGTCTCATTTAGGAGGATGGAACGGGAGATGGATCTATGGATTGGGGCCTTGTCCTCAGTAATGAGGATGTTGCTTCAGTCAGTTGTGGTGAAGAAAGAGCTGAGTCAAAAGGCAAAGCTCCTGATTTACGGTTTTGTTCTAAACCTCACCTGTGGTCACGAGGCATAGATACTGACTGAAAGAATAAGATCCTGGATATAAGCTTTCTTTGGGTGGCCGGGCTCAGCCTTAGAGAGAGGGTGAAGACCTGTGTCGACTGGGGGAACTCGGAGTAGAGCCGCTGCTCCTCCACATTGAAAGACGTCAGTTGAGGTGGTTTGAGCATCTGATTAGGGTTCCTTTTGGACACCTCCCTTTAGAGGTTTTCTAGGCATATCCCACTGGAAGAGCAAAAAGGATTGTGAATAGGATATAATATAGGAATGCCTCGGGGTCCTCCAGGTCGAGCTAGAAAGTGTCTCTGGTTGGGATTTTATTTTATTATTTTATTTTATTAACCGTTATTTAATCAAGCAAGTCCCATTGAGATCTCAGATCTCTTTTTCAAGAGAGGCCTGGGCCTGAAGGCAACCTATTGTACATGTTTTTAGGGGTGGGAGAAACCGGAGTACCTGGAGAAAACCCACACAAGCACAAAGAGAACATGCAAACTCCACACAGAAAGACCCCAGGTCCGAACCGGGGATTGAACCCAGGACCTTCTTGCTGTGAGGCTTCGGTGCTAACCACTGAGCCATCGTGACATTGGGGATGTCTGGGTTTCTCTCCTGGACTGGTTGCCTCTGTGACTCGACTATGGCTAAGTGGCAGAAGATGGAGATGGAGAAAAGCGGTTCTGATTTGCTCACGGAGCTGCAAACTGGTCTCTCCAATATTTCCCAAAGATTAACCCAAAAGGGGGGACAGGATGTAGGGGCTTGTCCTGTGACCAATGGGTTGACGGTTTAATCTACTCTGTCTGTCTCAGTCGTTGAGTCCTTGGGTAAGTCACTTCATCTGTGTTGCCTGTTGGTGGTGGTCAGAGCGTCAGGTGGTGGGCGAGCATGGCAGCCTTGCCTTTATCAGTGTGCTCAGGGCAGCTGTGGCTACAGTGTAGCTTACCTCTATCAGTGTGTGAATGAATGTTGATTGCTGTATAAGTCCAGAGCTTTTACTCTTTAAAGGGTTTAAAATAAGGGGCTACCAGAAACGTTGGGAGCACTTTCTAATCACACACAACATTTAGGCAGTGACTTGCCAACAGCATTCGTGCAGCAATCTCACATGAAGGATTTGCCAACTCTCAGAGTATGTGTTGTGATTTACAACTACTTAATTAACCGAGCTTGGTTTTATACAGAGGAGGGACTCAAAGGTTACGAGGCCCTTGAGCGATATAAGGCTGGTTAACACAGATGTGTGAACAGTACCAAACAAGAGTCTCTCTGCTGAATGGAGTGTGTGGAGTCACACTGAGCCCAGCCAAGGGCCTATAAGAACCTCCATGCAGGACTACAGTCACTAGGATCCATTTAGATCTTCAGTTCTGGGAAACGATGGAAAAGCAAAGGTTTTGTTGTTGTTTATGATTCAATGTGTCCTCTGCTTCCTGACATGATCGGCTGCTGAGACTTTAAAAAGAACAAGGTCTGCCTGCTAGAAGAGTGTTGATCTGATGTCTGATGGTTGTTGGTTCAATGCTCCAGCTCCACGCTACCATTTCTTAGTTGTTTCTTGATCTTCTGCTGGGTTTTGGAGTTACTGTTGGTCCTAGTTAAGGGGTTTTTGGTTCCAAGGGCTAGTTTTCTGGAGGGTTAGGGGTAGAGGTCCAAACTCAACAGTCGACTAAGTTTTTTCTGGCTCAAAGCTCTTGTTCTGTCTTTAAATAGAAATCATTGTAGAAACCACCTAGACTACATATATTACGTGTTCTTTGAGTCAGTTTTATCATTAAAAGATCACCTTTTTTTGATTTTAGTGGGAAATCTTGTACTGTTCAAAACAATCTTACAAGGTTTTGCCGTCCAATAATACAAGTAAACACAGATCTTATGACTCAAACTGTACAGCCTCTATAGTTGACAGGAGAAGACATATGATTTTTTTGGCTGAAACAAGTTTTTATGAAATGTCATTGAATATAACAAACTCAAGAATGCAGAAATGCTTGGTAATAATAATAATAACAATAAAAAGATAAAAACATTGATGAAACGTTTGGAAAGAAATGTATTCAAATGAACATAGGTTAGTACTTTCCTTCAGTGTTGTTTCTTACTGAGAAGGCAAATCTTAGAAAAGCTGCCAAAAATGAAAACGTTAAACACTGACAGAAACACCTTCCAGACCAAAACCATCCAATCACGAGGGAGGAGTTAATGGATTTAACAAAATCGAGCTTTAAAAATCAATGTATGGTGCAGTGGATCAACATTTTGCTATTTTTATCCCCTGAACTCCTCACAGAGAAAAGGATGATAAAAAGAGTCATTCTCCAGGAGCTAAAACAAGAAGCAGAGGACGTTCAGGCCATACCTGCTTCAGACAGGTCCCTCAGAGAGCTGCTGAGGGCACTCCTCTTCAGGCCCTCGCCCATGGCGTAGCTGTCGTCCAGACTGGCGCGGTTCATGTTCCCGTTTCCGGCTTCCTTCTTCAGGCCGGAGCTCTGCGACATGCTGGGCCTCACCACGCCCTTCTGCTTCTCCAGCTCCGCTGTGGAATCATGAACACACAGAGGTGAGCGGCAGCAGCTTTACATCTCCATCTGGTCAGGAAATGATTTGAATGATGTGAATGACTCTCAGCTACTACCACATCAAAGTTTAGCTCATGAGCTGTCAAAGTGAGTAGTAGCCCTTTTGTGCTGGCTAAAGTCAGTGAGTTGTGGTGGCCATCTCGAATTGGACTGACTCAAAGTTAATGAGTTGTAAACATACATATGGATTATTTCCTAAAAGTTTCGTTAAAAACTGTTCAGAGGTTATTTTGCTAACAAACATAATAGTTATTAGTAGATTTTAAACATAGCGCTTGTGCAGCCTGTCTGTGCTTAAAATATCATCAAAAACCACAAAATTTTAGGTTAATATCTGTAAAACTGACAAAGTTGACCCTAAAGGTTTTATCAAAACTTCATCCAACAGTTCATGAGATATTTTGGTGAACACAAACACTTATACAGCCACTGCTTCCTCAGTAAGAAAGTTACTAGTGGCTGTTCTAAAAGCTGCTAGAAGTCAACTCATTTATCATAATGCGTTTAATTGTAATTTAATATCTGTAGTTTTGGATTTGGTAATGTCTGTGTGCTGCTGCCATTCTTGGCCAGGTCTCTCTTGAAAAAAGAGATTTTTAATCGCAATGGTTCTACCTGGTTAAATGATGGCTTAATAATAATAATAATAATAATAATAATAAATGATTTTATTGCTTAGATCCACATTACATAAATTAATTTTGGGAGAATATAAAATTTAACCAACACAATGGCGCACCAGGTGAAGAAGTGTCTAAAGCTGAGAGTGTCCACGGGTCGGATTTATAAAGGATTGCGTGGAAACCATACTAAAAGTGAACATACGGCCAAAAGGCAGACCATTCAGATTTATGAAACTGTGCATGTTTCTGCGCACCTTTCCTTTATAGATCACAGCTGCACATCAGAGTTTGTGCACAAGGTCCCACCTCAGGCTCTGCCCTCAACACTCAACCATAAACAGTCAATGCAAAGTACCTCATAAATGTTAAGATATATTTAAATCAATCAGCTGATCAATGTAAAAATAAGTGATTGGCCGACTCAGACATGCTCCACCGTGTGTCTAGAGGATGACAGGTGCTGATAGCTGCTCACGTGAACAGATTGTCTGTAATTGACACAGATTTCCCCTCATTTTGCAGGTTTACAGACTTTTAGAGTAATCTAACGATTTTTTTTAACTCAGCTTCAGTTTTATTTTCTCTCAGAGCCTGCAGGACGATAAAAACAATAAATAAAATTAAACAAGTCAGATAAAGTTAGAAATAAGTTCACAGCTCTTCTCCCCCGTCCTCCCCCTCCTGTTATCTGTGGCTGATCGTCTCCTCACCCCCTCACACATCCCCACAGCCTCACGTGCGTGAGATAATGGTCTTTAAAAAGTGAACTTTTTATAACATTCACACTGGTGAGGGTGGGCGCGCCCTGCTTGAGTACCCCAAGCGTGACTTTTGCTGTTGAAATGTGTCTTGTCAGGGAGGGGTCTGTGGGTCAGGGTCATTTGAGGAAGGAGATGGACGAAGATGTGTGAACTTTTATTTAAGATTTAAGTTTTTTATTTCAAAGATCTTTATGGCTCAGCAGCAGAAGCATAAATAATACTG
>JARVGW010000047.1:4639751-4657823 GCA_031762495.1 Anablepsoides rubrolineatus | reverse complement strand
TAAAATATCAAACTGAACCGAACCAAATCGTGAATTTTCTGTATCATTGCACCCCTAATTAGGGTTGGGCGATAAATTGATTTACTCATGACAATATGGCAGCTAGCAGAGAGAATCTACATCCAAAGTCATACAGTTTCATTTAAAAGTGTTGAACCAAGTTGAACTGAGACAATGTCCAAAATTACCATTTAAGCTGGATGGACATTGCACTAATACAGGCAACGTTCATGTGACAATATATATTTTTAATTTATAAGAAACTTAAGACTACAGTATTTTTACAGTCTTGGATTTATAGTTGAAGTAAAAGTTTATAAAGTAATGCCTAATGTTACAACTAGACTGAGATCCCTTTAACAATGGACAGACACGGTCTGCTTGAAAGTGTTTTGTACAAAGAGTCGTATTACAAATAAATATTAAAGGCTGGGATGAAACACAGACTGATTTCTGAAAAGCATGATCTTCTACCTCTCTGTGTCAAAGTGAAAAACAGGCTCTGACTCATTTTACTTTCCTTCAGCCTTGAACTCCACCCTTCCAGCTGTACCTCCACAGCATCTGAAGCTCCCCGCAGTAAACAGAGTTGATATTCAGCCCTGAGGAGCATAGACGGGTTCAACCATCCGCACTGGCACAAGTCACTGTTTGTGCTGGCACTGCATGTGAAAGCAGCCCTTTTTCCATATGTGCTCATTGCACTTTTTCCATCCTTCGATTCAGGAAAATAGCCACTAAGAACCGCTCTGTGCTGATCCATCAACACCTCAGAAACCCAAATAACACGGCTTTTGCACAGAAACAAAATCTCGACCAATGTACAGATGTTCAAGGCCGTCTTTCATATTTTGATTCACATGGATATAAAAGTGCGAAAACGTCTCTTTTATTTTATGAAAGTCATTAAACTGGGAGGGAAGGGACTGAGTCAGGAAACAATTTTATTTTTCAGAGTTCCTGCCAAAAACTTGCAGATGTGGAGAAACTGAAGGCAGCTTTGAGTACCAGGGTTACCTTCAGTGATAATTTAAACATTTTCAAGCACAAAGAAGCAAAAAGTATCATCCTTTCATTTAAAGTTGGACATATAGCTAAAATAAGCTCTTTTTTTGATTGTATTGGCATTCCAACTTGAATTGATTTGCATTTTTATGTGCTCATAAGTAACATCCTTCTCCATTTATTTTCTTCCTCTCTGAGAGTTAAAAGGTTGGAGCCGTAATGAAAGTCATTTACTGAGCAGAAACGCTGCATCAGGAATCTGAAGAAGTCCGAGGAAATCCTGACTCTTAACCCCCCCTTTTTTTAACTCAAAACTCTGCATATCCCAGCAGAAAAAGCAGGGTTTATTCCAGGACCCAGTCATTAGGAGGATGAACATGAGAACACCAAAGATAAGCTTACCCGCCTGATGAGAACTTGATCGGCTGTGTTTAAATATTAACTGGAAGCCATGGGTCAGAACAAAAATCCTTTGCTCTCATTCAAAGAAGAAGAAATTATTTGGATTTTCACAATTAGAGAAACACAAGTATCAGTAATCAGCCAAATGATCATTTTGTTCAAAGCTACACGGATGACCCTGAGAACCATCGGTTATGAGACAAAAGCAGAGAGGTACAGCAGATGTTCTTCGTGAAAAAGCAGAAAGAAATGGAGCTTACCTTCAGTGCAGGTCACGAGAGCGCTGAAAAACGGATTCACGTTGACACGTTCCAGAGGAACAAGACACCCTGAGTGTGCAGGTTCCAATCATACCATGTCTCCACCGGACCTGCTGGGTGCGAGTCAGCAGATCCGCTCTATCCAGGCAGGCTCAAACCGGTGCAGGACGCGCCGCTTTGCTTCACCGGGCGTCAAACTCCTGATAAGAACTCCACGAGGAGGGGGGCCCCACAGACGTTTGGATCATCTCTAAACATCAAAGCATTTCCCCAAAGAAGAGTCCCAGGAGAAGATATAAAACTACCAGAAGAATTAAAAATGTGGCCCAAATCTGTCCGTTACTTCAGCTGCGTCCTCGGCGGTCTGATGTTCGGTCCGTGAAGCTTTTTAAGATTTATTGACTCAGAGTGCAGCTCGGGTCTTTTACAGGCTGCAGGCGCATCGATCTGCAGCTCCTCAATTACTTATTAGAAGCTTTCTGCCTTGCTTCTCTGAGGCCGCAGGATAACAAACGAGCCGGAGGTCACAGCCGGTTCTTTGGTTTGGAAAATACAATAATCCCAAGTTATATTTGTTTGAGGGATACAGAGAGCAGTACAGCATAGTTTAAATGAAAAAATTACCACATTCATGCCTCAAGCCAAGAAAAAGTTTACTTATCTCCTTCCAGTTTAGGCCACCTTCAACCCAGATTTGGGAAAAATTGTTTAAATATTAAATACAGTAGTACCTACTGTACACTGGATGCTTAAATTACAGCAAAAAATATACTATGTTCTGATTTTAGTAGATGACACCATCTATTTCACCTATAATGCAGTTTTCTGCTACGCTAGGCTAACCAATTTATTTGACTTTATGGCATTAAAGTAATTTGATTTCAGGGCAAAAAATTTATTTTAAAAACGAATTAAGAGAGCAGTTTTAACCAGTTTTTGTGTGCTTTTATATTTTAGTTTAGCTTTTAGTGAAACTGATTCGCTAACATTCTTCTTACTGTAAAAACCTTAAAAGAGCAGCTTTAACCAATCTTTTGTACATCTGATTTTTGTTTGTTTGAATTAACATTAGCCATTGCCGATTATAATCTCTTCTTTTTAAAAATTGACACAAGCTAATTATCTATTACTTTTATAGTTTTATGCTAAGCTATGCTAACATTTGGTTGCAGTTTGGTTTACTTGATACAAATTTCAAACCAACCAAGAAAAAAATCAATAGATCAGTTTTAGGTATTATTTTTCAACACCAGTTTTTATTGACTATATTTTTTGTATACTTTGACAAAAGCTAATTCTCCTGCATGCAGTTTGATGTTAGAAAATACAATAATGCCCAGTTATATGAGGAATACAGAGAGCAGTATAGTGTCGGTAAAAAGATGAATTCATTCATGGCTTCACCTTTCTAAAGAAATGGAGTTTAGATAACCACTAGGAATACAAAGGTGGGCATTCCTCAGCAATGAATGGTGCCACCAGCCTGTCTCTACATGCTGGTTTTAGTTTCTTTTCTTTTTGAATCAGGACAGTCATTCATTTGAATCAGGTAAACCATCCTGATAAAGAGCAGGAAGCAGAATCAGTGGACAGTAATTCTCACAGTCTGATGGGTAATCTCTGGCAGACACTAAAATCAACAAAAAGGTCAAATGAGACTAAAACGCCTCGGCAAAATGAATCCATGAGAAGCAGCAACAAACACTGTTTCTCACCGGTTTGCCTGGAAATCTTGTAGGGGTCACCCCAGTGGGGAAACATTTCCACCAGTCTTTGACCCTGGTCTCAGAAGACCTCCCTCAAAAGAGACATTTTATTTTCTTTATTCAAACGTGACCAATTCTTTAGGGGTGCATGTGTAGTTTTAAAGGGATCCAGGATTATTTTTCACTAACATTACTTTTTGATAAAACTTTATTTGTATTGCTGACTTTTTTTTTTCCACAAATATCTGAGTGCAATGGAAAATATTTTTCTTGTGTTGACATTTTTGTTACATTGTTGCTATTTGTTATTTTGCACTAGTGAGTTTTTTTCTGAAACCCATTGTGTGTAGTGGAAGGTAAAAAGGAAATTACTGTATTAATTTTTATACTGTTACATTGTTTTATATTATTATAGTTAGTTAATACACATTTTGTTGGCCTATCTTTGTCCTGTTTTATCATGAAAAATAAACTAAAGGCAAAACCCCAAAATTATTCAACAATCGTGACATTTCAGGTGAAAAGTATTGGTATTTGATACAAACTAAAAATTCACAGTATTACCCACTCCTACAATTTAATGCAACCAGAGAAGACGTCAGAGCTGACACCTAACCCCATCCTTCTTCTCCACATCCCCAACCTCCCTGGGACTTATAGTTTAAAACACGTCAGCGTTGAAAGTGTCTTCATTAGCGTACAAACACGTTCGACTTACGCCCACAGCCTGTTTGAGTGTCTCTCTCTGGGCAATTCATGATTTCTGCAGCTTCAGTTCTTGGAATTAAACAATATGAACACCTAGAGATGTAAATTCATACGTCCAAGATTACAACAAACATAGCCAACTACTGAGAAACTACTGGGAAAAACCTAGAAAATTCAACTTAAGGCATTTTTTGTATGTTTTTTTACAGTTCTTCATTTCACAATTGTTTACACAGAATTATGCTGTGATTTGCAAGAACAAATAGCAACAACAGCAGTTAGTGGAATCACTTCCAGTAAAGTCTGGGACACTTTGAACTGGTAAATCTTAATATAACGGATGTTAATGTTACAGTGGTGTATGTGTTTTTATAAATGTACCACACAACTTTTAAGACTGGAATACTTAAACAGCTATGCTCATAAATCTGTCCGAATTCATCTCTTTCTTCAAACTGAGTAGAGTTATCTACAAAAGGTAAGATATTAACTGTTCATAACGTTTCCACAAAACACCACCTCAAACACCTTAATTACAACTTTAACCTTTGTGCACTTTATAGAAGGATGAGTACAACTATTGTTTGGTTGTTGAGATCAGACTTATTTACTACTTTTTAAAAAAAATAAAATATCTAAAAAAACATTTGATTTACTTTTAGTACAAAACTACAGCCAGCAGCAATTCAACTGGAAGCTGCAGGATACTGACTTTATCTTCATATTAAAAAACAAATAAATAAATAAAATCCTATTTTTTCTTTATTTCATCCATGAAGGTAGAACTGATCTGCTGATTTAAACGGTCTAATTTTCCTTAAAATCTGTCAGCTAGACTTTAATTTTTGACATTTTTTTCTTTTATCCAACACCTGCTATGCATTAGTTCATAAAGCTTATTTTGATTTGCTACATGTGTATATGTTTGAGTCTCAGACCTAAAATGCAGCTGAAAATGATTTTGTTGAGAAAAAAAAAGGTTTGTTTACCTATCCAGCTTTGCAGGCAGTCTGAAGGGAGAATGTAAAGAATGTAAAGATTCTTTGGAACAAAGTGGGGCTGATTTCTGTGGACAGTGTTTTGTCAAAACTAAGAAATGTCCCATGAGTAGCTGTGATGGAGATAAAACACTGTTTTATCTGTCTGTGCTGCTCAGGACTGAAGAATTCAGACATAAAATGGCATTGATTGGTTTTAATGCTGAAATCTGTTTTTTATAGACTGATTAAAGAAAGCTGTACGGACTCAGAGACGTCTGTTCTGGTTGGTGACGTGTGTCCACAACACACACATCTGGAAAACAAGAGCAAAGGTTGTTTTGACAAAAGTGACGCTGTTTTTAAGAACATTGTGTCCAGCGTCAGGAAGAGAATTTACACATCTTGTTTTATTTCAGATGTATGTTTGATGGTTTAACGCAGCAGTTTTTCTTTTTTTCCTGATGAATTGTAATGAAATGTATGTAACAGGATATAATCTGCAAAAAAAGAAAGCTTTAAATCAAAAATCCCCTGTGTAAAGAAAGTCAACAGCTTCCCTTAGACTTTGTGCAACCTGCTGAGTGACAGCTGATCTCAGAGGGAGGGACTAACATGCTCAACCAACTCTGAAAACAGGATGAGACGCTCTTCCTCGTATAATCTGTACGTGTTCAAAGCTGAGCACTCGCAGCTCTGTTTTTTTTTTTGCTGCTTTAAGTTCCACAGGAGAGCACATGTGGGTGTGACAGGTCACATTAAAGCCCGCCGGACCCAACAAACATCTGCTCAGCATAAGGTAGACTCAAACAGGAATCGCTCGCTTCCCTGCATCACGCCTATAAGCAGCTTTAAGATGTTGTTTTAACCGCATCTAATATTGACATAATGCAGAGTAATGAGCAGAAAAGCCAGCTCAACAGAGCTTTTAGTCATGAGGAAAAAAAAAAAAAAAGAATAAATAAAAAGAGGTTTGAGCAATGTAAAGCTCCAGGGACTCCACACAGCTATGCTGTGCCTAATTGTCCCAGAAGGGAGCTCTGTCTTTTATTCTGCGCACCATGAGATGCAGCCTGGAAACAACACATGTGACTGAGACGGGTCAGACGGAGATAAACAGCGGGGGGGAGGTGAGGGGGTGGCAGAGAGCTCAAAGTGTTCTTCTCCTGCTCCCTGCTTCTAAAAGGTTTTAATGATGTCCTGACCGAGCCGCCCGCTCCGTTACTGGCTCTAATGAGAGGAAGTCCAGCTGGACCAAAGGTGCACAAGCTCCTTGTAAACATGAGGTGCAAACAGGTCGGCTCTAGCTGCAGGAGCTGGGATGAGCAGGAAGAGAGATATTTTGCTAACAGACGCGAGGCTGCGTTTTTCTGAAAAATGGTTCCCACAATGTAGCATATACGTGCCTACACACACACACACACATATACACACGGATGGAGCAGAGCTCACCTACCTCCACACACCTGTCTCTGGATAGGCCCAGACAGGTAATCAGGACCCAGGTCCTGACGAGCAGCTGCAGAAAGGTGCGGTAACCGTGGCAACCACACAGCTACAGTCAGTGATGTGAGAACAGAAACCTCCATCTGACTGACCGACTGACTTTACACTGATCAGCACATTCCCCTAAACGTCAATGAAGACTGGAGCCCCCCCTTCACCTCCCCTGTGCGTCATTCAGAGCTACACCCCCCCAACGGACCCACTCGGTCCGGTCTTTCATTAGTCCACCTCTCTATATGTCTATGGTTAGCCCTGGATCACCAGGGCAGACTTCCTGCTGGCCCCAGTTCGAGGTTATTTATTTAGCTGTGTGTGTGTGTGGTCGGCCTTGTTTTTCCTACATCGTGGGAACAATTTTCCCAAAAAAGCAGCCTCGTGGGGACTAAACGTGCATCGTGGGGACCAATGCCTGGTCCCTACGGATCCAAACACAAATTATGGGTGGGGGTTTAGGTTTAGGACTAATGAATTGAGTTTAGGTTAGTTTTAGGGTCAGGTAGGCACCTGTGAGGTTAGTTTTAGGGTCAGGTTTAGTTTTAGGGTCAGGTAGGCACCTGTGAGGTTAGTTTTAGGGTAAATGGTCAGGGTTAGACTATAAAATTAAAAAAAAAAGAAAAAAGAATGGAAGTCAATGGACGGTCCCCATAGGGATATACAAACCAGACTTGTGTGTGTGTGTAGCTTAGCTGAGACCCCCTCAGAACCTCAAGGTCACCCATCGCTTCCCTTTCTCTTCCCTCTTCAGACACACGGAGAGGCCCAACAGGCAAATCTGAGCTCTCCAGCAGAGAGGGAGACCGTGATGGAAAATGTTACAAATCAAAGAGTCGATCATTTAGTGTTTTTATTTGACTGTTAGCACAATATATCATAGACTACTGGGCAATTAAATTAAATTACATTTTCAGAATGTAATCATTGGATGTACATCAACAACTGTGGGAGGCAATCTGACTCAAGATGGCCATCACAGCTAAATGACTTTAGAAAAAAAAAAAGGGTTACAACTCCTTTAGTCTGACAGATATGGAGCTAAAATTCAGCATGGTAGTAGCTGAGAGTGATGCTCCGAGCACTAAATGGCTAAATGTTTCTGTAAAATGTTGACATGCAGGCTATCTGCATACTTGTTTATTTATGTTGTGTTTATTAACAAAGAGGATTATAATAATTTAAAAATGCCATTTAAATTAACATTTTATATGATTTAGTGTTTCATGAATAGCTGGAGAAGGCATGTCAATAAGAAAATATGTTTTGTAAAATGTGATCACTGTGAAACTAGAACAAAATAAGAGAAAACTAAAAGCTGCTGGGTTAAGCTGCACTTGGGTCATGGAGCAGCAGTAATGGAGGAAATACATCAAAGAATGTAAAATAATGTAATAATGTTGAGTTTTCTTTCATGTAAAATCATTATTATTTTAAAACAGTTATGTAAACCTTGGCAGTGGATGATGATGGGAGTTCTCTGGGAAAAAGGCCAGAAACAGAGGCAGCAGCAGCTTGGCTGTGGCTCCCAGAAAAGGTACAGTCCCCCCCCCCCCCCAACCCCCCTTCTGCTTTAATTTGTCATTTTTTCTTCCCCTCCTATGACCCACGGTGGAATTAAAACCTGATCATTTACTGGACTTTAAAACCAACTCTCATAGTTCAATTTCTTGGCTCTCTGCACTCGATTTACTCACAGCAGAAAACCCAGAATTGTCTCACCTTGTTCATCAACAAACACAACTTTTTTTTTTATTTTGTTTTACCAAGAAATCAGCCAAAGCCACAGACCAGTGGGAGGGAAAATAACAAGACTTCCACCAAGCATTTTTTTTATTTTTTATTTGTTTGGTTGTTAATGGTCCTTTGAGCACTTTCTTGTCCAGGAATCTCTGTACCAACAGATGGCGCTGGTGTACAGATCATAAAACTGATCCATTCAGTTTTATCAAAATGAAGCAGGAAGACCAGCCAATGGGCCTCAAATGACAAAAAATGGGTATTTTTTCTTTTACCCAAAGTAAAAACAGATACATATCTTTAATTAATACTTAAAAAAATATATATAATATTACTTAAAATCACAGCGCAAAACTGCACATATTTCTCTGGGATGAATGAATATATGAATGGGATCTCGTGACTGAAAAGCATGAATGATGGAGGTATTTATGGCTTTGTGCATGAAGCCTCATTGACTGGAAACAGGATTTACTGCACGTGCTCAGACCGCACGCTGGTTGCCATGGCAGCAGCTATGGTAGAGCGATTTAAAGGAAATTATTTTTATAGAAGACACAGATGTACGTGTACAGATGTGCAGAAATACAGAAAAACTCTGGGTATTCACACAGAACCCAAAGCAGCTCACACATCCATCCTCCTTACCCACTTCTCCTGTCCAGATCACATCTGACAAACCAGAGAACCCAGAGAAAACCCACATGAGCACGGAGAGAACATGCAAACGCCACCCGGAAAAACTGCAGGCCGAGAGGCGATCCTGCTGTGAGGAGACAGCTTCAACATCTGGGCCGCCGAGCAGTTAATCCAGCGAGGACAAACATTTAACTTTAATGACTGTTTACCAGTCAGAGCCTGAAAGCACCGTTATTTTATTCACAAGCAGGGAAACGTGCTGATTTCACAAAGATTTCAATGACACAATGCAAAGAAAAAAAAATCTAGTTCATAATTAATTATTAAGTTTAATTCTGCTTCTGCATAATCTAATAGAGCAACAAAAGTATACAGCTGCAGCATTTGCCCCCATATTTCATAATGTTAGCGTTAGAAATTATAGACAATTACATTCTAATTATCAATGTTTAAAGGTGAAGTCAGACAACAATAACAAATAAATGAGTCTTATGAACCACAGGTCAAAATGTAATAAAACCTAATCAGTGGTTGCCCATCTACAGCTGATTAACTTTTAGAATCAGCCTCATTTAAGATTGCTGCCAAAGCTGGATTTAGAAAACACATAAATGATATAATGACGTCTAAACCAGTGAATTTTACAGATACTGAGCTCACATCTGGTGTGGTAGTAGCTGAGAGTCATCTGCAACACATAGTCTGAATGTAGCATCCAGCGATAATCTGTCAGACTGCGCTTGACATCATTTCCAAGGTTCGACCAAAATGACAGCGCTTTTATTTTTCTAGATAAGATCACCTCAGTGTAAAACTCGGGCATGAAAGATGGCGGGCGATATGCATTCCTTTAAAGAATACTGGGCCTTTATCGTTTATCTGACTGAGACTGAGCTGAAAGCATAAATGCTATATAACAGCCGTATAAAGCCATTAATAAGACCGAACCTGCCGTCCTTTGCTCATTACTGACATGAATCAAAAACACGTGCCCGATAATGAGGCAGCGCTTTTTCCCCCTGAGGAGACTCTGTGGACTAAAAGCAACCATCAACCCGAGCTCTGTTCCTTCAGCTCAAGGTAAAAGGATGTTCTGTTCACTGTTAGATGTCCAAATATTATTCAATTAGTCAAATAAATCCTGAAAATATTTAATCAAACGATACATTTAGCTGTATTTAAACAGAACTGAGCCACTCCTTTTTCAGTCTGCAAATGTAAACTCATATTTTTTTTCCCTTTAATGAGTCAATTGAGCAATTAGTGCAGACAAGCTGACAGTGCACCTTTGCATGCATAATAATCAATGCCATGAAAGCAAGAAAAGGTGCAGAGTGTCTATGAAAGCTGCAGTGCAGCAGCATGAGCTCATCACTCTTCTCTTCTCCCCCACCTCCCTTCTTTTTCAGCTCCCCCCGCCCAACCAAGCCCTCCTCTTGCTCGCCATTACATAAGTTAATGCAGCAACCGTCCTCATTATCCTCCGAGCAGGCGCTGTGAAGGGACGCACAAAGAATGTCATCAAAAGTGAAATAACGGGGAGGACAAAAAAAAAAAGCCTTAGAATCGAGGCGGCGCCTGCATTTCTCTGTGAGCTGTCACAGTCCAGTGATCACAAAGAGCACAGCGCAGACAAAAGCAGATTTTTGCTTTAGCTTTAATCATTCAAACGGTGTTGAAAATAAATGTGTCCGTGGATATACAGAAATGTGACGATTGAGCCTTTTAATTGATTTGTTCGCGTTCTTTTTTTTGTGTTTTGCTAAATGAGACACCTTGGACAAAAACCTCAAAATTGGAACGTGCTGACGGGAGAGGCTGACATTCCTGTACATGAGAGTAAACAAACAAGCCTCTTCAGATGATTAGCATTTCAAAAGCTGAGCAGCTTAGCATGAGCTGTGTGCAAACTGCAGCAGAGGATGTGTTCCCCAATAATGTTTCAGTCCTGCAGCAATAAAAGGTATAAAAAAAATAATAAAGCAAAAACATGGAAGAATGGAGTTAATTCCTTTGCATTTCACACTGACGCTCAAATATCATAGATAATTCCTACAAAAAACAAAGAAAAGAGAACAAATATATCAACATACAACAATGACATCCCTGAGACGGGTGTGTGAATTATTCAGTGGTTCGTACAGACTGCAACTTAAGCATAGATCAGGAAAAACAAGGCATGTCTAGAGGAGCTTTAGAAATGTGAGAAGACATACTTGTGTTTATGGTCCTGGGTACAATTTAACCAGCATTGCTTGAAAGAAGAAAGCATAGAAGCAGAAGTGCCCATTTTTGAGCATGCACATCACACTAGAAGAGGTCATCTCTAGGTTTCACAGTACTATGGGTACCGGGAAACATGGGTACTGTTTCTTAGTACCAAAGTTCCCCGGAAACTATAGGCGTTTACGCACTGCAGTGCACGGCCTGCCCTGGTTCGCCCAGGCCTGGCCCGACACCAGTCCCACCCTGCTTGTTTCGCACTGTGCGGAGAGCCGCCTTGAAGTGGGCGTGAGCTTCTTACCAGAAAAGCGCAAATTTGTGTAGTGGAATCATTTGATTTGCGACTCAACAATGGACGCCTCCACTGAGCTCCTGACTGTTCTGATGAAGAATAGATATGTAAACAGTTAGACGATGAATGGCGATGCAAAATAGAGCGAAGAGGTACCGAAGGCTGTACCTGGCAATACAGCAACAACAAGCGGCTAGAGTGAGACAACATCGACTGGTAAGCTATTAGCTAGCATTATTAGCTTGTTGTTACATGATACGGTTATGAAAATAGTTGCTATTTAGCAGATCTATATGATTTTTAATGACTTGCCAGGCTCGTCTGCAAAACAAACTAATTTACATGATGTAAAGCCGGGCCTCACCTGGCCAGGTTCCAAAAGTCGGGCTGGAGCCGGCCCTGAAAGGCAAATGCAAAACGACGAACACGGGACAGAAAGCGGGCTGGGTTGGGCCGGGCCGTGCAGTGCGTAAACGTCTTATGTTCTCTAGTACAGTGCATGCACTGTAATTCAGTACATTTGTTTTTAAAAAAAATTGAAGGGTGAGACAAGTATCTTTCATGACTATCACAAGAAGAACATAGGTACCAAGGAATATATGTATGGACCCTAGTGCGTGGCCCAAAAACTGTCAACAATAGACAACACACTAAAGATAATAATCAACCCATTAGCTGATTTAGATTTATAAGGTTATGCTAAAAAGCTTGGCCCTGAGACAAGACGTGGTGAAAGTACTTCATAAATTCTGCCAATGTGCACTACCTGATCTGTACACACTGAAAAGAAGATGAAAGAACCCAACACTATGGACAAACATTGATTAAAATAATATTTGCGAGGATCTGATCAAACCTCCAGGGTTTGTTCACCAAAAAGTCGCTGAAGGCTTACAAGTCAGTAAATCCCCATAGGCAAGAGAAAATACATTTAAATAAATACAAATGGGTTATTTGAAGGTGACCGATCACAAAGTTTCATATGCCCAAAAATGAAGAATCAAATTTTCCGGAAGGGACACTTATTTTATATATCTGGGTCATTTGTACTCTGTATACAGGCCTTGGTATACATCCACTCTCCTTCCTCCACCCATTTACACATCCAACTAAAAAGGAACATTGGAACATTTTCATTTAAATCCGTGAAGCAGAGAGGGATCGTGTACAAAATATTTTGTCTTTGAATCGCGTGGTCACATGATCGTGACGACACAATAACCTAATTGTTGTGTTTCTATACGCTAAAATCTGTTAGCACTTACAGCATGTGATAGGAATGACTCAACTACTACCATACTAAAGCTTAGTTCAATATCTATCAAATTCCTGAGCTATAGACATTTATTTATTTGCTGCAGTCTCTTAGCTATGGCAGCCATCTTGGAGGGCTGACTCCAGTAAATGTACATCTAGTGACAATTTTTCAGTTTCATTTCAAATCCATCCCAAAGTTTATGAAATATTTTGCTGAATGACAAACAAGAATGCAGGAAGGCCTGCATCTACTGAAACACCCAACAAGTACAGATCACACCAAGACAAGGTTGTCTTACAGACACTAAGCTTTGATGAAACATGAGTCCAAAATGAAATACATGAACAAGTGAACGAAAATTAAATATGATAGATAAATAGATAATGTTTTGAGTGAGTCATTTTTTAAAGGTGCACATATTTTAGTTTAATAAAAAAAAGAAAGAAGTTTAAAAACTTTTCTGTTTTTTCTAGAACTTGAGAAACACAACAAAGCCCTGACATTTCTAAGCAGAACATGGCTTCTATCCGAGACACGTTTCAGCTTTTCCACTGTGGAGGTTTATTTTTTCCTTTTACTCACCACAGTCAAACTGCTTGTTGGCAGGTTAGTACATTTCCATTACAAACATTTCCTTTAAAGCACACTTCTTTCTATAGCCAGCATGCTGAGGAACTGCTGTTGTTTTATTTTTAATGTTTAATAAAGTTAATAAAACCAGGACTACTCATAAGAGTTTTACCTCTCACGAAGCGCTGGAAGTCTCTCAGGAGGGATCCAGAATCCGAGTTTATGTCAGAGCTCCCTTTCTGCTGCTCCGTTCAGAGGATGCCCGCTATGGGACGAGGACGAGCCAATGAATAAATGATGTTTTCATCGTCACGCTCCTTTGAGTGAGACTGAACCGTCCAGATCAAATGTTGCCTGGTGTCTACGGTGTCACAGCTAACGGGTTCTAACAGAGACGTGTTCGGGAATACTTGTGTGTGGCTCCGTCACGGTCGTTTCTCAGATGTCTAACAGGTGGATTGTTCCAAACTAGCTTCACTGGCTTCTTTCTTTTTTGCTGAAGCCAAGCGGAAAATAAAAAAAAGGATGGAGGATAATCTTCCACTTATTTGGATGACAGCAGATAGGTGGAAGATTCATGTCTGACCTACATTTATGCAATGTTGATTTTTTGCCTCTTTGCGTCTCACTCTGAGCTGGTACAAGGAGACTTTCCACTCAGGAATACATTTTGTGATGACACAATTCTCTTTTTTTATCGTTTCAGCCTGTCACTTGTGTTTTCGAAGCCCCAAAATGCATCTATTTTTTTTACATGTGGCACCGTCTTGAAGGAGGCAGCCAAAAGAATCAAACATTTATTAGTTTTATACAGACAAAGACTGAAACCTATGGAAATGGAAAAGATGCAAAGAAGAATAGGAAAATATGTCACTGAAGCAGAGTAATAATTAATATTTCATCATGTTTTAACTGTAGTAATTAAGGATGTTGGTAATGATCAGGCAGACTTGTTATGACTGTCATGAATAATTTGCTCTAATTGTAACAGACCTGAATAAATTCATCACCCATCATCATGAAAGGTGGCCAACCATGGAGCTGCCTGTGTCTGAATGCAGGGTTCCTACATCTTAAGGCAAGTTAAATTTAAGACTTACATGAAATGAAATTCAAGACCAACTTCACATAAAACAAAATTGGAGAGAAAAAAAACAGTGGTGTCAGATTTACCAAAATGTTTATTTTAGCACAAAACAGCTAGCTGCAGGAGGCATTTGGTAAATTATTAAAAAAATAAGTAAATATGAATTACTATCATCCTAATTACAATGTGTTCACATTAAGACCTCTGAAAGATTGATTTAAAACATTTTAAGGCTAATTAAGTCCTTATTTTCGGATTGATGAATTCAATGCCTTTTAAGACTTTTTAAGGATCGGCAGGAACTCTGGAATGTGTCCATTCTTTTGTCTGTTAGCAAAATATCTAATGAACGCTCAGAAAGTGATTATTAGATATGGTGATAGCTTGGAATCATTCCCAACATAAGCTTTGAACGACAACTGATGGCACAAGATCTTTGTGCATTTCTGTCCATAATCCTCCAAACTCCATTTGTTTGTTAGCAAAATATCTTGTGAACCACTCTGATTTTATGTAAACTCTCCCAGAATGTCAGTCTTCCCCTCAATTTTTGAAGTCAAGCTCATAATTGCCCTTAGGAAACACAAAATTGTCCAAACCTCCATTAATTTGAAATCTATTGAGCTTTAATTTGGTTTTGTAGTAGAGCATCATCCTCAACACTTCCTCTGAGTGCTAACAGATCATGAAAGTTTTTGTTTTTTTTGGCATGCAATATGAGTTCCTTCTATGAATGCTAGATTTTAAATGCATTAAAAATAAAACTATCCAAATGGATAAACACTTACTGGTGTTAAACTTGAGAAGGGTGCAAAGCTCAAATCATGAAAAATAGTTTCTTGATGATATTGGTAGTTGTGTTTACTTCACAGAGTAACTTGTAGATACAGAGCTAAAACATCTGAAATGTCTACAAATCCTAAAAAGGGCAAATATTCAATTTTTTCACAAGTTTAAAGGGAAAAAATGTGATCCAAGAAAATAGAAGCACTGAGAGAAAACAAACTATATGTTTTTAATCAGCAGCTGAACACACATGCAAGAAAGGCACAATGAAAGATAAAATTATCAGTTTAAAGATTGTGTTTTCTGCCTAATTCCACTTGTGTTTAATCAGGGGATATTTCTAATGTAATCCTTAAACACAAGACAAAGTCAAAATGGTAAAAAAAGGCTTGTTAGCCCTGAAAAAACAAAAAGTCAAGTGATTTTAAAATCTTTATAACCAAAGAGTTATCCTCGATGAAACAAGCAGCAAAGAAAGATCTTGAGTATGTTTTAACCATGACCTTACTGCCTTTTTCAGCAGAATGATGATATATTTCCATGGTTCCAGAGAGGAAACCACCCAGCACTGAGCATATAGAGAGGAATGTTATTTGATCAGTCAGATGTCAGAAATATCTGCATAAACTGCTGCGGTCAGTCCAGAAGACAAGCAGTTCGTTAACCACAGGCCGGTTCACATCCACACTCACCCACACCACACCGTCGCCTACCTTATAGTTCGACTGGTAATGCAGTACTTCCACATCTCGTTCCATACGGCGGTGACGTCACCAGAGGCATCAGGCGAGCCTGGAGACAAAATAACCTGTCCACAGCACTGAACGCACGCTTAAAAACCTACAAAATCTCCCGTTAAAAAAAAAAAAAACACCAGAAGAACGGTCCGCGCTCGCTGCCTACTTGACCACAAATTACACCCTACAGCCTCGACTTTCCATAGTCGAAGCCACAGGGAGACTTTTTCTTTCTCAGCTAAAGTTACTCTGTTTGCGCCTTTTCAAAGCTCTCCCTGCCCCAGTTTGAGCCAGGCTCAGAGTTGCTGTTCTTGCAAGTTGCCTGATGACCAAGTAAGGTAAAGGCCCAGTATGTAAAGACGAAGAAAAATCATCCCTCTTCTTAACAAAAGTTCTCCACCCACAGCAGACCATCCAGTCCGCGCTCTCCCCTCTGCAGACACTCCTTCCCTATTGTTTCCTTTTCTGTTTCTGTTCTGATGAGATCCTTCACTCCCTTGGTCCTCCCATGATGCACGCACAGTGAGAGCAGGAAGGCCCTCAGTTTGATGTGCACTTTTTTTTTGTTTTGTTTTTGTTAGCATGATAAAGACATATGGAAGGACATGAAAGCTTTAAGTCTCTGTCAGCGTGGTTTTCCTTGGGCTCCAGTCCAAAAATTACACTGCTCTGACTGTGAAGGCCATGCAGGAGGGGGGGGTGAAGCCCAGTTCAGTCACTGGGAGAGGCTGTTTTCAGTTCCTACACTGACCTTGCCTAAAAAATAAAATAAAATCATGAGCTCAGGATACGAGCTGCGTTACACGGAGAGATGTAATGAGTTACGCCCAGCCACTGGGATGTTCCAGTAACTGTGGGATTAAGCCCATAGCAAGCTGCTCATATTGTGTGGAAAAAATAAACAGTTCTGCTAAATAATTCCAGAGAACAATGAGTCAGAGACTGAGGTCAGCTGTTAGCAACAAGAGAAAAATAAATTTAGGAACTGAGTATATATACTTTACAAAGCCTTGTAAGTGGTGTATAGATGGCACACTAAACAATTTGTTTAAGAAATACAGAGAAAACTCTGACTGTACCGATGAGCTAATAGCTGTCAAAACCAAAATGAATTGTTGCTATTTTAAAGTAGTCATGTCATGTTTACAAATCCTTGATTTTACATTTAAAATCATTCAGCTGGGGTCTATATAAAGTGGAACTGCTTTGGTTTAAATTCCTCCTTATTTTAACTTGACCAGCGCCTCTTTCACATCTTTTCTCAGGTGTGTCTCAGTCAGATAAACCAATTTCGATGGTGATCCTTTAAATCCCAATGAGGAGCTTCACATAATTACTACACATGAAAACGTTTAATTACTTTAATAAATGTCTGTTTTTTTTACATTTTTCACTTAGGCATGACACCATTATCTTACCTATTCAATGCATTGTGGGGATGGTATTGAGTTGTAGTTGAGACTAAAACAAAGATTCAAAAAAGCTATAATGTGTAACAATATAGTTATATTTTGTATTAGTTTCTATAGTCAGAACAAAATGTAAGTTGAAAAGTGTTTTGTAAATTAGCTCTGGAACTATTACTATATTTATTAGCTCAGGAGCTAACACCACATATATTATCAGGGGAGCTAAAGATCTATAAAGATAAAGATCTATTAGCATGGGAGTCAATGTGTTGTTTATTAGCTCAAGAGCTTGCATTATATTTATAAGCTAGGGAGCTAACGTCATATATTAACATGGGAATTAATGCTATATTTATTAGCTTGGCAGCTAATGCCCCTCCCGCTGTCCTTGCTGCGCGCTAACAAAGCTAGCAAGTAAAAGTCATGGCTGCCTCTTGGAGAGCCAGCCAGGCCACCCACAAACACTCCCCAACTACCTCACCCCGACCCCCCTTTGTCCCTCCAACCATCACTTAGATGGGGGTCAGGAAGACCCCACCACCTCACCGAACATGAGTGAGGTCATATGGACCCCACAGACAGCAGGAGGATATGGGGGCTAACACTATGTTTAGCCTAGGAGTTAAAGCCACATATATTAGCATGGGTGCTAACACTATGTTTAGCCTAGGAGCTAAAGCCACATATATTAGCATGGGAGCTAACACTATGTTTAGCCTAGGAGCTAAAGCCACATATATTAGCATGGGAGCTAACACTATGTTTAGCCTAGGAGC
>JARVGW010000047.1:4621735-4639651 GCA_031762495.1 Anablepsoides rubrolineatus | reverse complement strand
TAAAACCACATATATTAGCATGGGAGCTAACTATGTTTAGCCTAGGAGCTAAAGCCACATATATTAGCATGGGAGCTAACTATGTTTAGCCAAGGAGCTAAAGCCACATATATTAGCATGGGAACTAACACTATGTTTAGCTTAGGAGCTAAAGCCACATATATTAGCATGGGAACTAACACTATGTTTAGCTTAGGAGCTAAAGCCACATATTTTAGCATGGGAGCTAACCAAATCTAAAGCTGAAGTGCTCCTTCCATGAAGCAGCTCTGTTGTCCATCATTTTCCGTTTCAGGTTGAATTATTTCTACATTCTCCTGTCTGTCCACGTGCTCTGGTTTCATTTAAAAGAACTGAAGGTCAGACATTGTCTAAAATTAATGTTCAAGCTAAATGGAGATTGCACTGGAGCAGCCAATATATACATTTACACAGAATGACTAAAGCAATCCGCTTCGTTCTTGACCCTGCTCAGACTAGATGTTAGCTTTTTAGTCTGGCCAGAAATAAACTATTCCTTCAACCTGAGTTTGTTCAGAGATATTTATAACAGATGAGCTGTTCACAACTTCAAAATACTGTAACACTTTATTCAAACAAGAAAAATATATATAATTTTAATAAGTTATCTTTAATTTTTCCAAACAAGCATAATACAAGGCGGCGCCTACAGATAAGGGATTCCCTGAAAGTGAAGCTAAAGATGATGCATTATTAATACATCATGAAAACAAACCCTGTTTCAGAACACTAGCGCCTAATAAAACAGTGTTTGTGTGTGTGTGCAGTATGTAAAAACACATTCGCATACAGATGGCTGAATCTGATTTTCAAATGTTGGTGTTTTTTTTTTACATTGCAGCTTTCCTCTGTTTGGGATAAACATCTGGAGAATGTGAAAGAAACGTATGCAAATGAAGCCCTTTAGATATCAGCGACGATGTAAGGAAACATTTCAGCAGACGTTTTAAGGATACTCTGCTGCAACGTTAAAATATGGTCTTTAAATTGTAACTGAACCTCTCTGAGGCTGAACGTGACACGAGCTAGACATATGGGGCATCAATTCACCCAAACATTACAGAACTCTTTGTCATCCAGAGAAATGCAGAAATGTCTGTGTTTTATGCATTCAACAGATAACTGGGGATGATGGCTTTGAGCAAAATGACTCAAACTGATTTTGGAGCAGATGGAAAACACAGTGAGCAACACATTTATCTTCTCTTTTCTTTTTTTAACAGAGCCAGCAGACGGTAAGAGTGATTTCCAAAGATAAGACAAAAAGGTGCACATTCCATCAAATCTGCAAAGTGTAACATGCTTTTATTTTGAAAAGTAGGGAAAAGGTGATCCTGGAGATGTGTTTTTTTGCACTTTTTTTTTTTGCTGCTGAAATTCACAGGTTAAAACATCTGCGACAGCCAAAAAAGTATTGACGGATTCGTTTCTATCATTGATTGCAATTTAAAGTGAGCTTTAAAACTAACATAAAAAACAGGCATTGATTCGCCAGAAAGGGAGAGGGGGAACATGAAGAGGTCCCAGTGGGACAGATAAAAATAAATCCAGGCCACTCAACTCAGAACAAGCAGAGCGGACGCTGTACAGAAGACAAAAAGTTATTTAAACAAGACTCTCAGAATAAAAAAAGGCAAATGCAGCAGGTTTATTTCTTCCAGTAAAACACAACAGAAGGTCTGTTAGCCATGTTTGTAGGAGTAATTGTTTAAAATGTATTAATATACTGACAGTAGGAGGAGGCAACACTGACGGTGTAAAAAAATAAAACCTGACAGCACAAACATACCTTTTGTAAAAGTTGTTGTGGGGGTGCAAGCACAGCACGTGCCAATAGTCCAGACAAAACGCCTTAAACTTCCACATCCTCGCATCAGACGATCAACAGGACCAACTGTGCCATCCAACAATATTTTACATTTTTCCAGTCAGTAAATCCCAGACGTGGACGTCCTCCTCCTCCTCTGTCCTCCAGCTTCTCACCGCCGCTCCTGGACGACAGCCTGAGTGGGTTTTAACCCGCCCAGAACCACCACAGAACTCCTGGACACGTCTCGGCCGTCACTCAACCCAGAAAACCCCATCAGGAATCCTCCAGGACCCGACTGCTCCAGCTCCGTTTTAACTCTTATCCAGGTCAGTCGGTTTGTCCTCCACGCTGGTCGTCCTCACACACACACACACACACACACACACACACACACACACGCTCAAGATCCTGTGCGATGCATCACGGCCACAACCGGAGCTCTGCACCTTTTCCAGCAGGTACAGGTTGAGGAATGTGTGACAGCTTCCTCCACACCTCCTGCTCCGTCTCTTCTGCTACAACTTTTCTTCTTCCCGCTCTCAGCACGCCGCTCTCTCTCTCTCTCTCTCTCTCCTCACCTTGTCATCCCCAACCCTCATCTGTCCTCCCGTCTCCCCATTCCAGCTACAGCCGTCCACGCACGACCCTCAGAGAGAAATGTGCCGATCCTGGTTGCCGGGCAACACTATCGTACTACTGAAGCTTCAAATGGAAGTCTGGCCGTCTGTGATTGGTTGTTGTTTTTTTTTAACAGGGAGGGGTTGCTGCGATGGTGCGCGACCACATGAGTTCATGCGCAGGCTTTGGTTAAATTAAAGGGCTTTAAGTGTTTTTTTCCCTCCATTTAGTCTCTTTTTTTTATAGGGAAGGAAAAATCTGCTGTGTTGGACTCTGAGACATTATGGAAGCATTCAGTTAAAATCCAACCAGACTGCTTGGAAAAAGCCTCATTAAAATGATTTATGGGCAGAATTAAACTGTAAGGCTCAGAAACAATGCAGTTTAATTTAACTTCTGGAAGTTTTTAAAACTTGGATCAACTTTTTTTTTTTTAGAAAGGAGAGTTTTACATTTGGACATGAGCCCCGGTGCTGTTCTTTTTCCTGCCGCTCTGTCACCCAGAAGTCCTGGGAAACGGGTGTAGAAGGGCCTCTCATCAATATTCAGCCACCCTCCGTGTCCACAAACACACTCAAACTATCACACATACACACACTCAAGTAGACTGCAACGAAGCAAGCTACCAACAGACAAACGTGTTTTGATGTTATATTTACACGTTAACACAGTCGCTTTGGTGCGCTTCGATCTGTTTGGTCTGACGAGTCGATCGCCACATGAGTCTTTTCACACAGCGAGACAAGACCACGGAGACGAGACAAAGGCTATACTGAGACTGAGCAGCAGGGAGCACTGAAGAATTAATTAATCTAAACACCATTCATCAGGTTTTTGTCACAACTTGGGGCCTCCTCATTAACACTCGTCTCACAGAAAATGGACACTGTCCACACACCCCTGACTGTCTTTTATATCTGTCTCATTTAGCCATTTCAAGAAAAAGGCCCCAAGGATAATTTCTGAACATACCAAGTGACGTTTATTTAATTTAAAATGAGATTTGGTGACAGTTCAGATCTTATGGGGTACAGTGGAAAGATATAAACAATATCTTACCTGTGGTAGATAACGCCTCATTTATCCAAACAGGAGAAATTCTGACCAGACTGACAAGCTAACACGCTAATCAGAGTACAGTGATATGTTGTCATCTTAAGCCAACTCCAGGCTAATAGATTTAATAATAATAATAATAATAATAAATTAAAAGTTGTATTTCATAAAGGATTGCAAATCTCCCACTAATTTGTGTTTCAGTTTTAAACAAAGGTCCCAAGCATTTTCTTGAGTATAACTGATGCCCACATTAAATAAGAAAGTTTTAAACAAAGACTATTTTGTGCTCTAAATATTTTTCTTGGTTGAAGCTCAGCTGCCACCACAGCAAACTGTAGGTTGATATCTGTGAAACTGATTGACTTACAGTTTTTGTGTTTGATTAGGTTGATTATCCGTGGCTTCAATGAAGTTAAATCTGAAAGTGAATCAGGTGTAGATGTATATCCAGTAACTACTTTCTGGGAATGTCATTAAAATGTATCCAATTTGTTCATGACGTTTTTCAGCATTCATAAGGTGTAACACATTTGGAGAATAATAGATACTTATTTGTGAATTGCAATTCTGAGACTGCAAAAAAATCATTAACCACAAGTGAATTTTGTAAAAAAAAAAAAAAAAAAGCAAGTTACTGCACTTACAAATCTGTTTTCAAAAGCAACACAATAGCTTTTTGTTCATAGTGATGACTCACTGACGGCAGTCGTGCCGGATAGAGAACTGTTCTCCTTTTAACTGTTAAGTTACCTTTACTGGTGAGTGCGTGTGGAAACCCTGCTGTGTCTGTCTAACATACTGTAGTTTGAGGCAGAGACATGCAGTCATTACAGCCTCTTACCAGGAAGCAAAGAAAATAAAAATTGGTCTAATTTAGGCAGATGTCAAAGACGTGACAATTTTTCTTTTGTAAGAAGTAAAAACCTGAAGAAATGCACTTTAGAGCACAAGTCCTCAAATATTTAGGGAATGAAAGTCAAATTTTCCTGTTTTTGTCTGGTATGTGAGCAGAAAGCTGCTCACTAAATGTACATTCTTTCTACTTAAAGTGCCACATGAATCCACCTCAGCTGGTTTCGTCAGCTGTACGACCCGACTCTTCACTGCAGACCTTCATATGCAACGACCACACAGTTTTTATTTTGCAAAAGACTGCAGAGAATTTATTACATTTTTATTCAAAACCCTAGTATTCCTAAAGGAATGTTTATTATTTCCATATTTCAAGCTGGAATTAAACTAAGATCATCTCAGGATGAGATAAAAAAAAACAGTTAAAGGTTTTTGGTCAAAACTTGTAAAGAACATTATGAGTAATCATGTGAGATGTGTTAGCTCTCAGAGTATCTATTAGGTATAAATCTCAGCTACTATCACAACAAATTTAGCTCAATATCTGTAAAATGAACTCAGTTATAGCATTTATGTTTCTATTCTCGATTATGACTGTATTCACCCAGTGAATGCTTCTATGAGTTTCATTAAAATCTGTACTAAATGAGATAGCTAACACTACAAACAAATGGAGACACACACATTTTCTCATTTAAATCATTCAATTGGGGGTCTATACAATGGGCTCTAAGTGGAACAATACTTTGGTCTGAATTCCTCCTTATTGTAACTCCACAAGCCCCTCTTTTACCCCTTTTCTGAGCCGTGTCTCAGATCAATTCGTTTTGAGGCTGTTTCTTTACATCCAAACGAGGTGCTTCAGACCCTGCCCCCATTTCAGGTTCCAGGCCTGTTAATTCTAGTTTGATAGAGGTGTTGATGACTGTATAGAGGCACAGAAATGTTTTATTTACAAATTAATTAAAACAACATAGTCTGTGAAACAAGTGAAGACTTGTCCATCCAGCCTTACATGTTGGAGCCAGAGTCTGACCCAAAGCTGGAGGAGAATGAAGACCACCAAATTATAGTTGGTAAGTCCAGACCTTATTTAGCAGTTCCATAACAAATAATTTGACGTAATAGTTCAGAGAACATCATAGAAAACAGAGAAAACTGAACGAGTTGAAAAATGGGACCCAAACAGAATATAAAGATATCTACACAGCCCCAGGAGAGACCTAACTCAACATTTTTGCACTTCTAGACACTCCAAGTACTCATCAAAATGTGTCATCAAAATGGCTAAAACAATGTGTTATTTTAATGATATTTACCCTTTAAAGAAAACTGCAAAAACTATCACAATGGAACAATTTTAGATTTTTTTAGAAATTTTTTAATTTTTAAATTTAGAATTTTTTCTCCTTTCTGCCACCTTTCATTTTATTTGTGATTTGTATTATTTGTTGAATGTATAGTATTTGTTTTTAAATTAATAAAAATTTTACTAAAATAAAAAAGTTCCCATGTTTTTGCATTCTCGAGGTAATTGTAAGGTTTTGTGTTAGCTGAACTGAGTGAGACTTTTATTTTGACATAATCAGAACCAAAACAAGATGCGTCATCACAAGTTAGGGCAGTTAATGGTAATATTGTGAGGCAGCATGGAGTTTTTTTTAATAATAACATTAATTATATTTACCTCTATGCATGGTTTTGAAATGTTTATGCTGAAGCTGAATTAAAGTAATAACTCTCATATAATGGTGCAAATGTAAATTTATTAATAAACCGTCAGACACAACAGTAATGAACAACTTTTACAAGGTTAACGCAAAAGAAAAAAATCTCCTGATGTCCCCTCAGGGGTTCTGTAAAGCTTCAATGCTATCCTCAGCGTTGTGTCACAGAAACATATAGTTTCAGGATGTTTTATCAGGAGAATGGGGACAACACTTTCTGGTTAATTAAAGAAAAAGTTTCCTGATGATGGGAGTAATAAAAATGTCTCATTGTATCTTGCTACATAAGAATAATTTGACTATAAATTGATCAAGAAATGAAGCATTGGCAAAAAAAAACAGCAGCAAAAAAATGCTTTTATATTTTTGTGCCGCTTCTAAATGATAAAAAAAAACAAAAAACTGTACATGAAGATCTTCTGAGGTACATTTCTAATTTACATTGGTGAAGCAAAAAAGGTTTAGCAACAGAAATCAGTGAAGGAAGAGGTATAAAATGGAGCAATGATGCCTGATCAATGAGAGTCAATGCAGCTCCACATGTACAGGTCGGTGCCTTGATCATCCAGTAATTAGACTTGGCCTTTTGCCATTATTTCAAATGTGATGGTCAGTATCTATAATGGGAAACGGGGCCAGAAGAGACCATATTGAAAGTTATTAATCATACCTGTCCCATAAAGCTTTCAAAAGAATCTGTCTGGAAGCCAATTTGTAAGAAAAATACAGTGAAAATCTAAAACGCTGACAGATGTTTAATCTTTTGTTCCTCCGACTGAAACCCCCTCTGCACTGTGGGTAGATCAATACCAATCCTCCCTGTTTCAAACATCAAAAGGCTATCAAAGCCTGGTCAGTAATCAATCTGAACAAATGGCTTCTTTTGAAAAAGAAGGCTTGCAACGGGTTTTCAGCTTCTCCGACTGTGCTGCATTATGCTGCTGTACAGTAATAAAAGCTGATATTACACATTGACAGAGCCAGGCAGTGATTATCTGCCCCGAGGATCTGACGATGGCCTGCTCTGAGCAGGACGGAGTCAATAAACACATCAATCTAAAATGAGCTGCTGCAGAGGACGAGGTAGCCACAGAGCAGGAAGGAAAGCAAGTGGACAAACCCAGCCCTGATCGCACTTCACAGCCTCCCAGGCAAATTAACCTAAAACCATACACAAATAAACGCTCACTAAAGGTAATAAACATGATTTTAGCTGCAATATCAGGGTCTGAGCTCATTTTAATGTGTGTATGAAGGATAGAGGCTGAAAGAGTGTTGGAAAAGGTCCCCCCCTGGTGGCGGATTGACGGCTCTGTGCTTTAACAGCCGAGGAGCGGGTGGTGGTGGTGCGATCCGACTGATTTCCTCAGACTACATCAGCGCACCGAGCATCACATAACCCAATCATCTCTTATTCAAACCACATCAGAGAGATACTGTCGAGCTGCCGAGGCTGAACGGTATCCCTCTGCAGCTGCAGTTTTTAACTACGGAGTGGAGATAATATTGTTTTACAGGCGAGCAAATCTTAGGTGGAACCTACAAAACACACAGTGTGCAGCTGTCAGCCTGAAAGCGCCCCGTGCCAAAGCGATTCAGAAGAAAGAGACAGAAACTGAAAGAACACGAAGACAGAGAAGCAGGAACAAAAACTAGCACTCCTTAAAGGAATCCATACCACCTGGATTGATGTGGAGAAAAGACGGAGTCAGAGCAATTTTTGTCAAACCCTGTAAATGACAATATCATTGATCTAATGCAGATCTCAGTACAAGTGTTGAGGAGGACTTCCAGCTATGACCACATCAAGCTCTACATCTACGTTTGACTATAGTTGCTGCTGTGGCGACCATCTTGAATCACAATGACTTAAATTAATCATTGGTAGATGTTAGAGCCGGGTGGAATACTGGTTTGTGCAGAAAAGTTTTTTTTTCTTAGATATTTTTTTTTTCTAAAAAAAAACAGTTTAAATGGCCTGAGCAACATTCAGAACATCACGCACAACAAAACAAAATGTTACAGAAGCAGCCTTGTTCTTGCGCATATCATCAAATTAAATAAGCTGTAATTAAATTTGCCCAGTTCACATAGGATTTAACTGATCATCTTAGTTAATTTATTCCAATAACTGTATTGTATTGTTTCATCATTTCTTTTTATTAATGAAGTCTTGAGAACTCTTCTTCTAACATGGTGTTAGGTATGTTACTGCTACCCTGTGATTTTATATGGATGTAGGAAAATTCATTGAACAGCAAATTTTCCCAAGGGCATAAATAAATTTACCTGCACCTGACAAAGTGTTTCACAGGGGACCATGTTCCGTCCTGCACCGCTGAACCCACATGCAGGAAACAGAGCAGCGCAAGGTAAGCTAGCGTCGTTGTTGGAGGTGTTCAGTGTGGTAACGATGAACACAGAAAATATGGAAACAGAAACTGTGGCAGACAACCATTGAGGGCGATGCCCAAGAAGAACTTGTGCCTAAAAAGGGTGCCGTATCTGTTTTGTAGAAGTATTTTGGCTTCAAAAACATGGATGTCAGTCAAATGACGTCGGTATTCTTAAAACTATGTTGAGTTAAAGGTTACGCACTGTAGAAAAGAAGGTTTCAGAGCTGTGGTCAAAATGCTCAATAGTCACTATGTGATGTCGAGTCGCAAATATTTGGCTGAATAGTGATCCCTGCATTGACACAGTCCTGAAAACTGTATCACCTCTAGAATAGATATACCATAATATTATTTGTCAGTGTAGTAGCCACTTTACTGCAGTAATGTGTAAATGTAATGTGGGTAACACACAGGCATCCAACCATCTATACCCGCTTATTCCTTTCAGGGTCACTGGTGCCCATATCCAGCAGTCACAGAGCGAGGGGTGGGGTACACCCTGGACAGGTCGCAAACACAGGCATGCATGAAAATAAAAGTACTGCTAAAAGTACAGTTAAAAATACCGGGTTATTAGGGCTGCGCTGTATTTGTGATAAACAGTAGAAACGATAAGAAGTCGGACTATGGTAAAAATTTATCCTTTACCGTTCTGTTGTCAGTTATGTCATTACAAATCTTTGGTTCTACCATCATGTGCACTAGGTGATGACTAGATACTTTGCTAAAAGACAGACAAACAAACAGATGTAAGCTGTGTGTGATAAGGCCATGAACACTTACAGACCTGATTCACATTAAGTGACCTGATGCACAAGAATCCAACAATAATCTGGATGTGTAAAAACTACACAGTCTGTAGCAAAACTGAAATTGAATTTTTTTTATATATATTTATTTAATTACTATTTTTTCTAAATATGTCCAGGTTTATAACCTAGCCTGTGTTAACATATGACACGAGGATAAGGAAGCCTTTTTTTGTGTCAGGAAACACAACACGTGTGTATGCTGTGAAACAAATAAGTGAGTCATTCAAAATGCATCAATGGTGCGAATGATTAGTCACCAATTCAGACAGTTAAAGAAAAAAAAGAAGCTAATTTAAGACAGAAAATGCAAGCTAACGTGATCGCCGACAGCTTGTTGTGCTTCTCATTACGTAACTTTGCAGCTGATAAAACACATCCTCACATCCATCTTTATTCTCGCCAGAGGAACAAAATATTCTGGAGGAGCATCCACTTCCCCTGCGCCCCACTCTTCTCGTCGCTTCTGATGCTGCTGTTGGCAAAAGCAGGGGCTTATTATGGGCTGTTTTTTTGTGTTTTTTTTAAACCACAAACCCATCAGTGAGAGCTTCTCCCCTGAGGGAAAAAGCTGAAGTCAGCGAGATGTTCCCTGCTGGTTGGACCATCCTTACACATGACTGACTCAGCTTCAGCTGCAAACGGAGCCACTGAAAGCCCAGCGCCAGACCTCAGATGTCCAGCTGCCTTTAGGTTGCCCCGAGCCTGGAGGAAAGTTTGTGCTATTTCGGCAAAAGACCAAAAGACAAAGTGTTGTCTAAGCAAAAAACATAAAAAATGAATATTTTACTTGCCAAGTCAAAACACATCAGTGAAGTAGAGCGATCCATCTCTTTTCCTACACCTATAATTATTTATTTTTGTGTTTGGTCCATATGATTATTGATGGAGGAGGAGGACAAAAGAAAGACGTGAAAGCTCTGCTAATGTCAGAAACAGAAACATAAAGCAATGCTTTATGGAGTCCTTAGCTCAATAAGAAAACCGTGATGCTCTAATTAATATGATAAAGCTCGTTCTGCAGCATGACGGCGCTCTTTTACTAGAACGAAAGTCACTGCTGATATCAAGCTCATCGTCCTAAGAGCTTGTATTTGCTTCAAGTGACTCACGCCTATGATTCCATGTGAGCCGACAGCCCGCTGCACGCCAGCCCGTGTTACTGGCACCGCGCTACCTTGTGTCTGCTGCCGTCTTATGCAATCGGGCCGTGCAGGCTGTGGTTGCCGTTTGCAGAGCAGTTTGTGTGCAGTTTGTGGGTCCGTGCACGCTCCGCTGTCAGGGGCTCACAGTAAAAGAATGTGGCGTCAGCGCTGCCGATGACGCAGTCTCCTTTTCACCACTGCTGGCGTCACCTAAACAGGAGCGATGCGTTTGAAGCGTCTCAGCCAGGACTGGAGAAAAAAGGGCATTTTGGCTCCAACGAGTCACGAATGCCCTCTGAGAGTACGTGACATTATCAAAGTGAAGGGTACAAGGACTGCTGATGTTTGAAAAGCTACTTTGTGCCGAAATTTGACTGAATCAGCTGCTCAGCAAGGATTAAACACTCCTGAACGATCACGGATGACAAAACCGAGCCTATTATTAAAAATCAATTTGGGGATTTTGAGCATAAATTTAGCACATAGCTATTAATTAATGACCTTTTTTACACGACCAATTTATGAGCTGGAGAATTAACAAGGTGACTTTTCATTTACAATGTGAAAATCAGTGTTTCTGCATGATTCAGTCAGATAAATTTAAAACTTAAGATGTTTAAGATGCCATTATAATTCTAATTTCAGGCCTCATTATGAAACTACTTTCAAAGTAATGGATGTGATTGCTTTTCACTCAAATTCGAATGAAATCTAAGCTGCTTAAAAAGATGACAACAAACCAGTTTCAGGAGCAGAGCTAACTGGATTCTTCTGCAGGGAAAGCTGGATATCCATCAATAAATTCCCTCTGACAGAACTGCTGCATGATGGGCCTTTTAGCTTTGATTCAACCAGAAATCCTGACAGAACTACAACAAGCAGAACAAATGAATGCTGATAGGGCTTTAAAACAAACAAAGAAGCTGACAGAAGAAGATTCAAAGGCACAAATGAACATTTAAGACGTCACTAAGAATATTTTAGGATCTAAAATGGAACATCTGGATATATTTAGGACCCGGTTCTAAATATAAGATTGTTAAATTGAATACATTTAATGATCCCGCAGTTTGTGGTGACGTTAAAATGTAATTTTAGAGACGCAGAAACAAACAAATATAGTAAAAAAAAGTAAGCAACTAAGTGTTTGTTGACTCTCTTTGCTGTGGTATTGTGTCTTGGCAATAAATGTTACATTGTTGGAAAGCCTGTTTACACACCTGAGATACAAGAAGCTCAAAACAAGAGTCAATAGAACAATAAAGTGTCATCAGCAAATATTTGGCCTTTTTCTTATAAATGCGGCACAATTTAAAGGGTGCAACAGGTAGTTCTGAGCAAACAGTGGAGTTAACATGACAATTTGAACAAAAACACCTTCCATGTCCCTCCACCTTGCTCTTGATTGACACTAATAAGACGTCCTGTCTCTGATTGGCTGTTTCTAACCAGGAGCTGTGCATTTCTGCAAATGGCTGTAGGACCACTGGGAGGAGTCAGAGGAGCTTAATTTTCACAGATTATCAGTCTCATGTTCAGCTGTCAGGACATAGTGACAGTTTTAAACAAATAGATATAAAAAATACATTTTTCTAAAAGTTACCAACCACAGCTTTAATGGGAAATAAATGTTTAAACGGTACAAGATTTGTTTCCATAAAGCTTTTGTTATGAGAAAGAAATAAACATGTTTTTGATCCATTGTGTATGTTAGAGATGCAGAAACATGAAAAACTATTTTCCAGGTTTCCTGCAGGGTTGTTAAAAAGTCTTACGTCTTCAGAAATTACCACGACAAGTCACCTTCCTCCATCTCACTCTGACCTTTGTCCTCATCCTTAACATTTCTTTTAGAGGGAATAATTCTTATGTTTAGTGGTTCCACACAGACAAAATACACTTTGAAACTGTACATGTAGGAGCATACAAGGACAGCGTCTGTTTCTCTATAGGTCAGAGCAGCGAGGTGTACAATCCTTTAGAGCTCTAGATGCCTTAAACAAAACCCAAAGTCCCTTTCTTCTCCTGACCCTGCAGAGCTGAAGGAAAATCAAAACCACCTAATGGACTCATCAAACTGCAGCTCCTTATTTAGAGAGGATTGGTGAGATGATGAATCAGAGTCTGCTTGAAGGACAGAAAAATCCACGTACAAGTTTCAATCTGCCACACATCTCCCGTGTCCCCGCAGCAGCAGACGTTTCAGAGCGTCGACATCGACTCGCTCCAGACTTCGATCGTTGTGAAATCCGTCCCCTGGATTTTTTCACGTGACTCTGTTCACTTTAAGAAAAGCAGCGAGGGAAGGAAGAGGTCCGCCACTATCTCAAACCACAGATGGGATACGATGTCCAACTGCTTACTGCGCAACGGCAAAAACAAAACCAGAACATTTCTGAGGACATTTTCATGCAGCTAATTAACAAAAATCAGTCAGTTTTGTCAAATCTACGCTAGAAGAAAATAAGATTTTAGAAAAAATGTTAAAGCTGCTACCAGCGGCTTATAATCACCATGGTAACAACACATCTGTGTCTCTGGATAACAAAAACAGACTCAAAATTAAGAGTCAGGCAATCTGTGAAAACTGTAAGTTGTAACTTAAAAACATTTTAAACACTGATGGTCACACACATGACTTTGATTCTGCAGTGTTTAATGGAGGAGATACGACAAGTTACAAAGATCCTTCACTTCCTTTTTTGAAGGGAAATATTTGGATTTAAATATATTTAAAGTTTAAAGAGAGCATGAGGTGCACTGTAAGGGGATTTGAGTGAAAACTAAGTTTTATAGCAGTGAGAGACACACTGGGAAAAAGAAAAAATACCAATGTTTTGATATATAATTAGTTTATGAGCTAATAAGGCTGTGGGAGTGGGAGTCAGTAAATAAAATTTCGAAAAGATTTTAAACAGCTAAAAAGTATGTGTGACATCCGCTGTCAAATAACAATTAAAAGCAAGAATCTCACAAACTCACACAACCTAAACTGTTTAGACTTTGAAGGATTATTGTACTGTAAAGGATGCCTGAGCTGTCCCGTTCCAAAGACAGCTGGGTTTTCATCATTACATCACAGTCAGTCTTTGAAAATCTTTGAAAAGTTGTCTGCTACCAAAAGTTAGAAATTATGCTTTTTTTTGTCAAAGCTGCAGGGCATAAAAATGAACAAAACAATGTGACACTGCTTTAATGCTTTATCACTGGCACCACTGATACAAGCTGTAAAACCCTACTTTTGCAGTTACAAGAGGAAAAGCTTGAGAATGGGATGAATGCATTGATGCGTTATTGCATCATAAGAAGCGGATGCAAGGAATAAACTGAGGCTGTTGAAAGGCAGCAGCAGTAGTTTGCATGTGGAAGCCTCAGTGGAGACCTCTGAATGTCTCACGCTCATTAAAGTGACTCATCCTCATGTATATCAGGGTAATTCAGTCCAACTTTACACATTGTGTGTAAAAAACACTACATCTATGGACATGTTCCAAAGTACCACTGCAGACAGATGAGGCAGCATCCAGCCTATTCATCTGTCAGTGACGGTGTGGAGACTACACACCAATATAATAAATCTAAGTGCAACAACAACATTTGTCAACCTCGCAGGGTTGACACGAGATAAAGTGTAGGCTCTGCATGTAGCAACGGTTTGGTTCATGACTATCCCAGAACAACAGCCTGAAATTCAGCCGCATTTTACACACAAACAAGCAGACATACAAGCAGCGCCACATACACATTGTACCAAATCACGCACGAGAGCACAATCCCACCCACTAAAATACAGCAGAGGCTCATGTGGCCAGTACGAGCTGTCACAGCATCATCCAGAAATGAGTCATTTTCTCCCAGCCAGCCGAGGCTCTGAATGCACCGCTCACATGACTCTGTTGTCATCACAGCCCTAATGGTGGGTTTGCAAACACAAAACAAACCCCAGAGGTGTTGTGGCTTTACGCTCTGATCGTTTCAGCCTGGTGAAACGGGAGGAAGCCGCTCACACCGACGTATGCTGCGGCTCGCAGCCCCTCCCCGGGAGACAGACGTTGTTTACAAAGAACTCGGAAAGGGTACAAACAGAGGACACAGCAAGGTCTGAAAGCCGTAGGGTGACTCACGACGGCGGAGCAAGGGGAAGGGGGGGACGGCGCAGTGTTTTCCTATGACGCCCACTGAACTTGACCGCCGTCTCGGGGCTCTGCGGCGGAGCAACCCGGGGCAAGAGTCGAGACGCCCGCCACGCTACGCATACTCACATGTCGTAGAGCCGGTAACCCATGGCGGAGCCCGGTCTGCTCGGGTGGGACCCGGGCTCCCGTGTCCGCCGGGGGTCCGTGCTGCTCACCACGGCACGCCACACGCTTGGCTTGTCCATGCTGCTCTCTGGTTAACAGGATGCAATGGATGGTACTCACACGAGCTCACTCGCACTCGCTCGCTCCCTCCCCTGTCACAAACATGGGCTGTCACAGAGCAGTGTGTGTGTGTGTGTGTGTGTGTGTGTGTGTGTGTGATGTAACGTGGAGCATGCAAGAGGCTGGCATCTGGTAGGGAGGAGGATGCTGGGTGGGGGGTGGAGGACTGGTAATAGAGAAGGAGGGTGGGGAACTAAAAGGAGCTGTCTCATTGAAAGCTTTTGTTCAAACAGGATAAAGGATGATTTTAATTCCTCACAGGTGGGCGGAGTCAGGGCGACGGCCGCGCATCAATACAGAAGTAAATCAAAGAAACGACCTGCAGGGCAGCGACTGGGAGGTTTTACTGGGATTTTACTGCCTCACAAAACACACAGCAGCATCTGCAGCCGCCTCTCTCCTCCCTCTTATCTGCTCTCAGTAGTACGGTCCTCAGCAGAGCCATTTGATTGGCTCCTTGGTCTCCATGGAAACAAGAGGATGTGTCAGAGGTAGGGCTCATAATCAGGCCTTCTCTTTCCCCTCCCTCCCATTTTTTTTTTGTTTTCCATCCCACTCTTCTCTCATCTCTCCTTTCCTCCTCACATGTTCACTCTTCTTCCATCCTTCTCTTTAGAATCGCTGCACTTTTCAACAAAAACACACAAGATTTTTAGACTCAGCAGTGACACGCAGATAAAGATGCATCCCGAGTTGGCTTTCTGGTTGTGTTGGGTTTTGTTTTTTTCCCCAATCAACTAAAGGCCAAACATTCCTTTAAAGAAATGCAGGTCTTTCATAGCAGACATATAGACTATAATGGACTAAAAATGCAGTTTTAACCATTTTGGTTGATTTAGCTCAATCTCATGTAATAGTGCAACACAAAGTGTGATCCTACATGATCGGTTAGCCTTTTTATTATATGTTGTGGAGGACTCTCAGCTACTACCACATCAAATATTAGTTTTGTATTTGTTTGTTAGCAGACTATAATTGTTATATTAGTTGTGGAAGAATTTTTACTGGGGTTAACTACAAAAGGGAATCAGATGTTGATGTAAAGTCAATACTTGAAGTGTTTTATGGGAATTCATTGAGATATAGATGAGATATTTTGCTAACAGACAAAAGTAATTCCTAAAGGTAAGGTCAAGGTTTAAGATGTTGTGCATGTGGCGCAACTGAAGCATGTGTTGAGGACGATGCTCAGCTTCTACTACAACAATTTTTTAGCTAAAAACCTGTAAAGTTGGTTAAGTTATAGTCAACTTGGTTTGGACTGTGACGACCATCTTGAATTGGGTTGAGTCCAATAGGTAATCAGCTGTAGATGTGCACCCAAAGGTTACTTTAGGAAAGATTCTTTTAAATCCGTCCTCTGACAGATTTGATTTTTAGGTCATTGGCAAAATTCTGAACACAGATTTTGAGCGATCATTTAGTGCTTAAGAGAACAAATTGGGAGACAGTCTCAGCTACTACCACACCAAATTTAAGCTCAATATCTGTATATTTGACAAAGTTATACCCATTTTTGTGTTTGCCTACATTGCTCAGCCGAGATGTCAACCCAATGATGTCTTTGAAAGTTTTGTTAGAGGTTTAAGAGATATTTTGATCATGGTACAAACAAATGAAGACTCAAACTCTCCTTTTCTTTTTTGACAGCTGGCGATAAAAATAAAAAAAATTAAGATGACACCACAGAGCCAAAAAAGAAAAAAGATTATTCATATTTTAATACCTACGTTCTGAGCTGTTCTACCTTCCCTAACTAAGATAGTCATGGCTTGCACAGATGTTGCATCATCAAACCGAGTGGTACCAAAACCAGAAAAGAAGTGTGAAATATAAAGGAGCATTAAAGCAACAGTGGGTATTTTATATAATTCTAAGGGATGTTTTGGGCTGAAACACATCAAAACCTGTCCACTGTCAAATAATACTTAGGATCTTTCAGCTCCACGTTGCTCAGTGTTCAAATACAAATGAAGCTGTTGTTGATGCTCTCACCAGGTAACAGCATTCAAAACAAGCCTGTAGCCAGGCAGGAGAGGGTGCAGGAAGAACAGCAGAACTGCATACACACACACACACACACACGCCTAATGTGTGGAGACAGAAACCCGAGGCGGACGGCTCCTGCCTCCCAGGAGAGGACAGGTTTCATCTGAAGCGGCCGTACATTCCTGAGAGCTGATAAAGATGAATGTTGTCACATCTTTGTCTTTTTGCTAATGAGCTTGTGGAGTGCAGCTCTGACACACAGATTCTGAAGTCCTGTATGATTTGTCAACACACACACACACACTCCATCGGGTCCCATCACATCCAAACCAGGCTGCTCTGAGTGCTGCGGCCCCTCTGGCTCACCTCGCGTCACTTCACACCTTTAACCGGTTCGCTCCTCAGATACGAGCTCTTCTAACTGGAGCACGGCGACAGTTCATTAGCGAGGAGCTCCTGTAAAAGGTCGAGAACAATTCATACCAAAAGATGACATGTTTCCTGCCACCGTGCGCTGAAGCTGGGGATGTGTCGGGAGGAGTGTGGGCAAAAAGACAAAAATGTTGTAGAAGAAGAGTTTTTACAGGAGCTCGGCTCTGTTCTACATCTGCTGCATGTCTGAACTCACACCCGGAGCAGAGAGTTTTACAGTCAGGGGGCGCCACAGACGAGGGGCAGAACTTTTATTTATGGTCTCCTGATCTAAGATAGGCGCTCGCACATTATGATATACAGTATATGGCCCTTGAGATGCCTAATGAGGGAAGAATGGAGCAGGAGATCGACAGGCGGATTGGTGCTGCATCTGCAGTGATGCAGGTGGTGTACCGATCTCTTCTGACTCAGCTCTCGGTTTACCGGTTGGTCTACATTCCTACACTCATCTATGGTCACGAGCTTATGTTGTCACCGAAAGAACGAGATCGCGGATACAAGTGGCTGAAATGAATTTCCTTTGCAGGGTGTCTGGGCTCTCCCTTAGAGATAGGGTAAGAAGCTCAGTCATCCAGGAGGGACTCAGAGTAGAGCCGCTGCTCCTCCACATCGAGAGGAGCCAGTTGAGGTGGCT
>JARVGW010000047.1:4595006-4615313 GCA_031762495.1 Anablepsoides rubrolineatus | reverse complement strand
TGAGCTGGCCCAAGTGGCTGGAGAGAGGGAAGTCTGGGTCTCTCTGCTTAGGCTGCTGCCCCCGCGACCCGATCCCGAATAAGGGGAAGAAAATGGACAGACAGACGGACGGATGGACGGTCCTTGACATGAACATATATTGGTCTTCTTTGTTCTTTCTGAATTTTATTAGACATTGAAACAACCAGACCTGACTCATGTCACAAGAAAGTGAAAATTAGTTTTAAAGTAGACATATTGTGCTTTTTAATTCACTTGAGTTTTTACAAAGTGGAACCACAATGCTTTGGTCTGAATTTCTCCTTATTGAAACTCCACAAGACCCTCTTTCACCCCTTTTCTGAGCTGTGTCTCAGATCAACTCTGAATCTGACCCAGAGCCAGAGGAAATTGAAGATGAAAAAACTGAAGTTGATAAGTCCAGACGTTATTTAGAAGTCCTGTCACTAATACTGTGATGTGATAGTTCATTAAACATCTGAACGAGTTGAAAAACATGACCCAAACAAAAGATGTCTGCGCAGACTAAATTAAACTTTTCTGTACTCCCAGAGGCATTTAATGGCAAAAAAGTGGATTTTGTATGATATGACCCTTTTAATAGATCTTATCCATCTGAGAATGACTCATAATCTCACACCATTGAAACAATTTAACCTTTGAGTCAAGAATATAAGAGCTGAGCAGCTTGAACTTGATGACTGATTGTTATTCTTATAATTAAAGAGGTTCAAAAGCTTTTTTTTTCTTTATGTTTTTTGTATTCTGTCAACACCAAAAAAAATGATGAGCTGTTAAAAAAAAAAAAAACTTATAAATTTCTCACCTGTTGTCCTTGTTGATTTGTCCGTTGCTTCAGCAGACACACAGACAGACGCCAGACTGTGCTGAAGGTCAGAAACAGCAGGTTCTGGGCGCCTGGACTTCCCAGGTCTGATTCATTGCTTTGTCACCACGAGGTGCAATCTGTGTCCTCGCTCTCTCACTCAGCTCTGATGTGTGTTTCTGCACACGTGGGAACGACAAGACTCATCAAACTTTGGCCGCAAATTGCACTGCTCTGCAGGGACGTGAGACTTCAGTCCACTTCAAACAAACAAACAGAAAAAAAACAAAAAAGAGCAAAGATAGAGGAGAAGCACTTTAAACTGCAAACCACAAGATGGCAGTGCATCATCTTCAGTGCCATCAGGATGTTTTACTAATGTGTTTGCTAATGAAAAAAAAACCTCTCTTTAAGCCTCATCAGATAAACTAAATGAGGCAAAGGTTACTTAACCCAGCAACAATGGACAATCATATTTGTGGATTCCATTATTTTTTTATTAAAAATAAAGAATATCAGAGTTCTAACTCCAAAGATGAATGCAGTTTCTAACAACACACTACAGTTAAATTAATCCCATTTACCCTTTAGTTATTTCAGCTTTGCTTCAGTCAGCTATCACCAGCTTCCTCTGAAACACAATCAGTGTTTTTGTTTCCATTAAAAGTATCTGTCTAACCTGCAAACAGCTGGGAAACATGTCCCCCCTCCCTCCCTTCAGACAGTGACCCCCCAACCTTCGGCCGACTCTCTCTGCAGAGGACCCGGCGCTCGGCGAAGGCTCCTTCTGTCGCTGGCTTGGCCTCAAGCCTGAGCAGATCAGAAGTGGAAGACAGACGAGCTTTTCATGGGCAAGGCAAACAAAGAGCCGCTTCTCTCTGTCCGACCATAAACCACAGACGAGACCGCGACTTCTCGGGTCTCGGACTCAGCTCTCTGCTGCCAGGACACAGACGAGCCGAGGTCAGAAACACAGACAACCTCCTCACATGCAGGGTCACACCAGTGCTGGGAAACAGGCCAGTCCATATCAAGATGGACTACTGTATGTAAAACTCATACACTAATAAACTGTAATATACCTGATGTATACCATGTCGTACCCTTAAATGTTTAAAGCTGAAGCATCTGTAGAAGTTGTAATTAGCCATTTATTTTTATCTCTCACAGTAGATAAGACCCTCTGGTGGTATAACATCCAGTAAAATATAGTATAATAAATCCATGTTTGTGTTACCAGATTCACCAGGCCTGTCTGGATAAACACCCAATGTGTTTTCACTGGTTAACCAAAGTAAAATAAAATTAAATGTTAAATAACACTTTTTTGTGATATATTATAAATATCCAATGAGCTAAAATTATACCTAAACTACAAAAGACGGGAACCCTTTCATGGCTCTGGGAGTCGTGCATTGCTGTCCGTTTTATCTTTACACACACAGACATGTCTATACACACACAAGTTTGTATTTCTATCCTCATTAGGACCGTGCATTGACTTCCAATCACTTTTGTTCATCTAACCCTGACCCTCTCACCATAGACCAAACCATTACCAGTACATAACTAACCATAACTCCCCCAATGGTGCTCCACTGAGTTAGGACTGGTCTTCGTAAGAACTACTGGTCCTGACAAAGTACCAAAAAATGTCCTAAAAAGGTATCAAAAAGTAAACAGACTCACACATTTAAATAAATAAACACAAATATATTATCTCTCTCTCTGTACTGACTGAGGTACAGCCATTTGTGTCTTTGCAAAGGTCAATTAGATGTGGCGGCCATCTTGTTTGGGGTGGACTTCGTGGACATATGCTTTTAAATTCTTCTTTAGCACATTTAAATAATTCAATTGAGGTTTATATAAAGTGGGACTTCAAAGCTTTGGTCTGAATTCATCCTTACTGTAACTCCACAAGCCCCCCTTTACCCCTTTTCTGAGGTGGGTCCGAAAGCAACTCGGTTTGGTGCAAATGAGCCACTCAACCCCATTCGCCCATTCTGTCAGAGGACAACAGAAACGTTTTATTTACAAATCAGTTAAAAGAAGTTGACAACAGAGACTCTAAGAGACTCTAAGTACACAACAAAATGCATTTACCGATTAAAGAAGTGGATTTTGCAGTCCCTTTAAAAAGAATTCATCACTTCCAATGTTAACTGAGAAATTGAATATAGTCTGAGATATTTTGCTGACATGACAGACTAACAAAAACACATTGACATGAGCAAAAACTGGATGGTATTTGAACACCTCGCAGGTAACTTCCAGTCAGTATGACAACAGCTGACTTCTCTTTTCAACTCAAGTATTTGAGACAGAAACGTAAAGATAGGATTACATGTGAATCTGACTATGAAGTGATCTAAACTCTCCTCCCTTACCCCCCCCCTCCTCCCACCCAGAGTCTAATCTTACTGTCATCTGCTGGTTGAAATGCTGCCACTGACAGGAACACACACACACACACACACACACACACACACACACACACACACACACACATAGATCAAAACACCCAGCAGCATCTTGTCAATAACCAGCTGCACAAACAACAAATCCTTCTTTTAAAAAATCAGCTGAGAACAGCTGTTTGCTCTTTTGGATTTTATTTCCGTGCTCCATCAGCTGATTCATGCGAGTCCTCCTCCTCCTCCTCTCTGCCGACCCCAGCAGCAGCAGCAGCAGCAGCAGTAGCGTTATGGAATTGCAAATAACCTCCTATCAGACTGCCAGACAGATCTGATACGCTCACAGGCTCCTTTGCGTTAATATTACCGGGGCATGAAACTGATGAAAGGATAAGCTGGGAGGGAGATGAGGAGTATCGCTAATCTCTAACTGGATCTAATTAACCGGACGAAGAGGCGCCAGATAATACGGGTAAAAACGAAGCACCGATTGTTACTCTTTCGAGGCGCGTCGGCTGCACTCGCCTTCACCCCCAGAAGCTTTCCAAATCACACTGATGTAACACAAGCTTTTTCCTGTTCAATCGTCACACCTGTGCACTGTCAACAAATATGTGGCAGCCTTTTCAACACGGCTGAGGAAATCCACTCACTGCAAACACGCGGCACTTCTTAAACTCCCCCAAACACACAAGCTCCCTCTCGAGAGGCACACAAACCCACATTTCGTTACAATCAAATTGCTTTTTCATGCATACAGATTGGGGACGAAGCTTTGCCCACGAGCTACAAATAAAATTTAAATGAATATTTTACAAGAGTCTTGATAATGACGTGGCAATCTACTGAGATGGCATGTTGGCTGATATCTGACTGGAGATGTGGAGGTTTTCAGGGTAAATCAGGCCGTATGCTTGTTGGATTGATTATAGCAAGTTAATAATAAAGGACAAACTGGTGTCGGGACTCAAAGTAATCATGTTCTTAAAACAGAACCAACTGAAAGATGGTTTGTCTCTTGAAACATTAGGAAATGCATTTGCTTGTACCGACACTTTAAGTTAATCCGATAGCATTTTTTTGTATTATCTATCCATCCATCCATCCATCATCAGGTCTTCCCTGGGGTCTCCTCCCTGTCACATGTCTGAAGCACCTCTCTAGAGAGGCAAGACATCCAAACCACTTCTGCCAGCTCCTCTTGATGTGGAGGAGCAGCTCTACTCTGAGTCTCTCCTGGATAACTGAACTTCTCACCATATGTCTAAGGTAAAGTCTAGATATTCTACAGAGAAAACTAATTTTGACTGCTTGTATCTGTGATCTTGTTCTTTTGGTCACTACCCAAAGTTTGTGGCCACAGATGAGGGTAGGAACGTAGACTGACTGGCAAACACAAAGGACCGATACAGAGTCTACAACACGATCTGTTGATCTCATTCTACCTTTTAGTTGAGTCTAGTAAACATCTTATCTTGAGCACATTCAGAGGGCCCTTATATTTGTTGCAAAAAAAAGGTCTATAAATTGACTTTGAGGCAGAAAGCATGATAAAAACTTATATTCATCTTTCACATCTTAAAAGAAAAATCTATATTTTCAAAAAGTCATAGGATACAACTTTTCTTTGTAAAGGGTTAGTTTACCCTAGAAAAATAATATGTGAAATTCCTGAGTCATATGTCTGACTGTTAGAAGTGTAATCTTACTGTATATGGCGGTTGTTATCAGATGGCTGAAGACCTTAGTTTAAAATGTTGGCATATAAAGCAGAAGTCAACCTGCAGTTCTTCAAAGAATGCTAGTTTTTTGTTTTAAAGAGACAAACTTTCTTAAAATATCTTAGAATGGTCCCGATCAACAGGTTTTTTTTTTGGCATTGGATATTGGCTTATTTTCCACTTATTTTGAGTCGAGTACTTGACCTTTTTCAACATTTTTTTTGATTGATTAAGCCATTTAACTGAGACCTATGAATAATTCAACCATATTATGGCTCCTAGAATCAAAGTATGCAGCAGTTTGTGTCAACATTTAGCAGATCAACAAGCAAAGAATCCATTTTTAACAGGGCCTTTGTTATTAGTGGCCTGTTAGATAAACTGTTCTCATTTCTTTAATTTACAAAAAAAAAAAAAGAGTTTGACGCATAAAAATATATTTGAAGACCGACAAAGAGATAAAGAACTGAACACTTGTCATAAAGTAGAGGATCAAAAGAAGGATGATACAACACTCAGATTGGACATTTCTTTACTCCACCTCTTTTGTTTGTTTAAAAACGCTGCACAATGTGTTATCATGGTCTGGGGAAAAAAAAGAAGCAGCCAAAACACACAAAAAAACCTAAATAAAAATCACCTAATTTGATCACATTCATCAGTGTTTTTTTTTAAACACCAACATATTGTTTTAATTAAAAAACATTATAGGATCCAATAAAAGCTCAAGACTCATGTTTTTAGTTTCTTCAACTTAATGCAGTTTCTGGGTTTTTTCGACTTGGGATAACCTTTATGTTAAAACGAAGCTGAGGGTTGAAATGAGTTCATCAATCTAAAGGCCTTAAAAAGGCACCGGGACTAAAGGTGCAAATAAAACCCGATCGATTCGTTGACACCTAATTGTCTTCACGTCTTTATTGTCACGCATCGCGATCTTTCAAACCCATTTAGGAGTGGAACGGCCACAGAAGAGCGAGAGCGCACAAACAAACCGTACATCTCTCCACGAGTCACAAGCACTGAGCCGTTCTCCCTTTTTTTGCACTTTTCAGTCCAAAACAAATGATCATAAGCTACATGGCGCCCGCGCATTGCTGGATCAGAACCCAGAGTTTCCTCAGATCCGGCTTCAGAGTGCAGAGCGGAGCCTGTAATTAACTTTTAGAGAATGTGATGACGAAACGGTGGCTGGAAACCTCAAAGATAGCTTCCCCAGGAGTTCAAACCCATTACGGAAGTGGGCTTTCTGCTTTATAGGCCTATTAAATAATTGTGCAGTTTTTTATTTCCCCATCTGGCAGAATCCAAACGTTACAATACTAACAGCAGTAAATAAAAAGCCCAATAAAGAAAGATTTTATACAGCTGGTGGAATTTAATGTTTGACAGAAACGGCTTTAGTTCTGTTTTTTTTTTTAAAGTTTTTGAAAGCGACACCGTTTCATTTATGCAATAAATGCTTGTTCATTTACAGAGGACTGTTTTCTGCCACATACAATAAATGTTTATTGTGTTGTTAAACCCTTCTGAAAATGACTTTGGGTATTGTTGAACAGGAAAAAAGAAGGGAAATGAAGAGATGAGATGAACACGGTAATTGTCACAGTGAAGACTGGACCGTATCCTCAGCGTGTCACTTTCCACGTTCCCGCCACTCCACAGTCTCATGAGCTGCCCTTCCTGCCTCCAGCGTTCAGTAAATAACAGAGTGGCTGCTTCGGCAGGAGGAGGTAGGAGCGCTGTGATTCTGGAGAATCAATAGGCTCCGGTTCTGCAGTGCTATTATTTAAAGGGGCCTGGAGATAATCATAGGTTCTGGTCTAAAAACGGACAGCCGTCGCAATAAGGAACGTATCAATTATTCATACATAAAAATGGAGATCCATGTTCTGATCTGACCTCATGAGCTTCTGTTTGGACCATGAGGGTAAACTCTCTACACTCAGTCAGACCCAACTGGTTCCTCAATAAATTCACCTCCAGACATGTTTAATCATGTCAGTGTTTTTCATGATTGGCGGGACAAAGCAGGGAGATACACAAGGACAAACACTCAGAGAGGGTGAAAGAAGACTGGCTGAGATTTGATTTTTTTTTACTTTTTGCTTTAACTGAGTGCGAGAAGAAAGAGAATATCTGGAGGATAAAGAAGGGAATCAAAAGCAAAGCGTGAAGTGAGGGAAAAAAAGAGAGGGAGAGCATCTTGGGTATTTAAAAGCACTCTTTCAGCCTTGAGCTGGACTTGATGGGTGCAGAGAGGCAGAGGTCTTAACTCTGCACAGAAGTGAACTCGAAGGCAGCTGCAGGCGATGAATGCAGCAGCTACGACTTCACAGGCGATACACCAATCAGTTCGAAATTTGGCTTTTCTCCCCCCCCCGCAGGATTTAATGATTACGAGAAAGTGCCAAAGACAGAAGCAGCTGTTTCCTCCTTAATTGATGAGTTCCTCTATGAAAATTTTTGCTTTTGTACTATTTAATTTTCAGCCACACGCCTTGAGATAAAAATTCTGCCGAAGTAAGCCCTATACTAGAGAGAAGGGTTGTTCATCTCTGGTCTGTGGTCGATAAAATTATTATTTCATACGATTCAGCCTTTAATCACGATTCATGTAACAAAGAAATGGAATGAAAGAAAGGGCATTGCTCTTTGCCTCATGCAAAACACATACATTATTATTTTAAATGATAAATCGCAAGTCATCATTTCTTCCTTAATATTAGCAGATCCACAAGTTCAAGTTGAACACTTTCAGAGTTGTTGTTGCTGTTCAGACTGATGCTGCTGCAGTTCTCCTCCTGAACATAATGTGTCACTAATGAGAGACTGTTGCTGCTAAACAGGAAGAAGCACAACCAAGACTTGTCCACAATGAAATGAAAATGTTTGTTATTCATACACAATGTTACCACAATTTAACTTTTTTTATAGTGAAGGCTTGACGAAACAAACCTGCTAGAGGCTTTTTTATTTATTCATTAAACTGAACAAAAATCTAATGATGTAACAGACCTATGTATCTACGTTTAATCCCAAAACTGCTCTGATTCATGGCTGTTCTACTGATGCAATCACATCATGCAGTACGCATCTATACAAACAGATTAATCTTCACATTTGTACTATAAAGCTGTGAATCTGTCCAACTATATGTTTCAAGCCTGTATTCCTGTTAGACTGACCAACTGCTCCAGTTTTACTGCTTCAGCCTGACACAAACACACACACTGAGCAGCACCTTTTATAGACAACTTTCATGGGAGGATAATGACCAGAGGTGCACGATGAATGAAACCACAACACATTTATGGAAACTATAGCTATGAAAGACACATGTAGATGAGTCAAAAAAAAAAATTTCAGAAATGACCAAGAAAATGACATTTCTGAAAACCACTACAAGTAACATGTGAGGGGGGTCTATCTTTTAGGCTATGTCCAGAACATGGGCACAAATGTATTTTACGTGGACATATTACAGGGGGTACGTGGAAAAATTTCCCAGGTGTGTAAAAAATTAAAATAAAACTAGTACAGGGATATGTAAGTCCCTATGATTTCCGTAATGCAGAAAATGTAGACTGAATCATGGAATTGACAAAACAAAATGGAATCAAGTATAAAATGCTAAATGCTCACAGATTTAGCTTATTTGGGCATATTTTTGATGTAGGTTGGACCTGTACCTGCCATTACCTGGTTTATTTATTCTATTACTTATTCACTTTCTAGGCAACATATTTGTGTGTAGTTTGACTTGAAAACAATAAAATGCCTGAGAATTAAATGTTCAGGGGGTTAAATACAAAGTTTTCATTTAATAATCAGTTGTTGTACATTATAGTTTTGGAGAATCATTAAGTTTGACTGCGGGGGTATACTAGTTGTATGACAAAATGGCTCAGGGGGGTACCCAAGTCTAAAAAGGTTGGGAACCACTGGTCTAATAGATAGAGCCCCTCACCTCAGCCATTACTTGCTGGGGGATTTGGGTGTCCTGAGTCTTTTGACTCACCCTGTAGATAAATAATCACATATTGTTAGAAGAGACATCTTAAAATACAGGCAAGAGAGAAAAGTTGAATCCAAAAAAAACTAATAAAAACACCACCACAATGGATGACTGGACATGTGGCAGCTTACTTTTGAACCTGTTGTTCTGATATTAGGCTAAATTTGCTCATTTTAAAATTATGTTTAGTTTGGCCTTTTCTTTCCAGGAAACCATTTTTACTGATTCCAGTCACCCTGACAGACGAGACGTTTTTATAGCTAATGGGAGCTAAAGCATGGCATTTATAATTCATATAAAACTAATCACCTCTTGTGTAATTAATTTCCTTTTCACCATTTAAACATTCAACTATTCTGTTCTATAATGCTCCAACTTCTCCTTTTCCCTCTTGGCTTTGTGGGCTCAGGTTTATGACTGAACGTGATTGTGAAAAGATGCAGGCGAGTCTAAAATAAAAAAGAAGGCATTCAACATCTCAAGGAACAAAATAAATTTGAAGAGGGGGTTCTGATAAGGGTCAGGTAATCTGGCTCCTTTGTTGTGGCTCTGATGCTGGTCTGCAGCGAGGGCATGATGGTGCACGTTCCCTTCATCTGGGTAATGATAACGGAGCGTGGCCAACGTGTCATTTTCCGCAAATAGTGAAAGATTTCTGTCTTGTTTGTCCCAAGGTGCTGACACAGGTTTTGTCTTGCCTGTTTGGTACAGAAGGTGAATTCAGTGAAGGCAGAGCTTGGGAAGTGTTTTGGTCATTGTTTATTATTTATACAGTTAATAATTGGTCCAATTAAGTTAGATGAGCTAGAAAAAATGCTTTTTTCTGAATTTTAATATCCTTTTATAAAGATATCCTTTATCCTTATCATGAAGCACAGACTATACAAAGATCCATTTTCTTTTTCCAATAATTCATCAACCACACAGGAAATATTTTAGGCAGCCAAGAGCTCCGTAGCATCCCCATTAAAACTTTAACAATCTACTTATATTTATACCCACTTGTTATTCTTGCTGTCTTTCCAGGAACGTTACTCTTTAGTTTATTCAAGTATAAATAATTTAGGCAAATAAATATTTAGGGATAAAGTTATTCAGAAATAGAACTTCTTCATTTCTCCATTGGGATCAAAAAAGGTTTTAGGTCAAAAAAAAAACAATTTTCTGATTTTACATGGACTAAAAGTAACATCTGAATGATAATAAAACAAACTTAAATTAGGTACTACAGGAAAAAAATTCTTAGTCATTATGTCAATCAGTTCCAACAAACACAAAATGATCTTACATCTATTAGTGCACATTAATGTGAATATAAAACTACCTTGAAAAGTCACAACTGATCACATATAGTAGAACCTTTGTAAATGTGCTTTATTCGTCATCAATGCATGTTCCCATGTAATGATGAACGTTTTGCTCTTCATTTAGTCCATCGCACATGAAAAACACCCAAGTGGAGCTGCATGATAAATAGATTCTGTCAAAATGTGATGAGTATCTGAGTCCCTTGAAGGAAATGTCTGAAATATAGAATGTTTTGAAGCACTTTCTGAGCACTACCACCAACTAACGATGGTTTTGAGCTGCAAAAACCAAAAGCTTTGCTACTTCTCCTCAGGGTTAGTATAGTTAACTAAAACTATCGAAAAAACAAAAAATAAAACAAAATGAAGAAAATAAAAAATAAATAAAACTGTATAATCTTTTTTCAAAACGAACTGAAATTATTGACAGAATATCCTTCGTTTTAGTTTTTGTCAATTTATTTTAAGCCGTGTGGACTGATTAAACAATTATTTATTTATTTTTTACATCGAGCAGTTTCACGTTAGCTGCGGGCAGTTTACGGCACCTCATGGCCCATGACGTCATTTGTTTACAATCTGCTGCTGCTCAGTGCATGTCTGCAACATGACGACAACAAAAGTTGAGAGAAAGCAGCAAAGTCAAATTTGGGATTTCTTTTAACATGGCTGCAAGAAAAATAAAAGCAGGTGTCTTGTGGAAAGATAAAATGGGTGGAATACGTCCCAAGGGGAAAAAACGTAATCAAGCTCACCCAAGACAGATAACTGAGTATCAAGCTAGCTTCTCTCAGCAGCCCAACCAGGTAGAACCAGGATGGAGAAACTATCATCACCTTCCTAAAATAATCACCCCACTCCTTTGTTGGCAAAGTTGAGTTACATGATTATTTTAGGAAATGTTGTTATAACGGACAGCTTTCACTGGTGACCACATAGCTGCTGGAGTAGGTGTAGGAGATGGGTGGGACGTGTCCCCCACAGGAGACAGGAGGAGACAGGTGCATTCCAGCACAAAGCCACCAGCAAAAAAGACTGAAACAGCAGCAGCAGGACTTATTTGTTGTTGTTTTCAGAGTAACACTGGTGAATAACACACAAGGACAACACCTGATCATAGTTTATCAACATGTGTGACATTATATTAGATATTATGAGCAATAATGTCTTAGAAGGAGAATTATTGTAGTATATAGAGTAGTGAGACATTTGAAGCAATAAAAGGTGGAGAGATGGAGGAAGTTCAGGTGAGGAAATTAGTTTAGTGAAATATGTATGTAAATATGTAACCTTGTTGATGCTTTTTAAACATTTATTTTATCATGAGAAGAACTGATTCAATAAAGAGAGGAGAACAGGTGGAGCTTCAGGGTGTGAGGTTCTGTTTTAAAGCCATTTTAATTAATAGATCCAGAAAGAACAGGTGAGGACTGATGTCAGGTTGATTTGTTTTCATTATTTCCACAGTTATAAGGATGTGGGTTAGGTTGTGATTAAGTCTTTAGCTGCAGAACAACACCTCACTAGAGTTCTGTATGTTTATCTGGTGAAATGTTTCTCCATAATGATCAATATGTGAATTTTTTTCTTGTTAAGTTTAAAATGAGCCACCTTAAGGCTCAGGAGTGTACCTTATCTCTGAAGCCGTTTTGTATGTTCAGCAGCAGCAATCCACTCTAAAAACTAACTGAATTAAATGAAAAAAAGTCAAAACGAAATAAAACTAAACTATAATAAAAAATCCAAAACTATTATAACCTTGCTTCTCCTGCATGTTAGGAAAGCTATTTTCAATCCCAGCTGGAAAATCCTGATATGGTTTGAGGTTTTCTCTTTCAAATGTCAAGAAATCCTCATTAGAATATTTAAAAAAAAATTGAAATCATATGAGTTTTCGAGGGGTCTTCCCTTTAGTAAAACAAATCAAGCATTTATCTGGAACCCCTTGTGATATCAGAATGATCAATGGATCAAAATGTAGCTTCAAAAACCAGGAATGTGAAAATGTTTAGTTTGACATAATTTGGCCTAATCCATGATCTGATGTGGTGAATCACATATAGTAGCACTCAGGATGGTATAAATTAATAACTTATTGCACTTTTAAAAGTATATTTATTACAATGTACATTAATAGAAATGATCACTTATGACAGTAGGTCTACTTTCTTCATATTATCCATTCAAGTATTATCAGATATCACACCAGGTCCTCAAATAATGTGTAATCTGTTACTATCTGGACAATTGGCTCAGATTTTTGTGTTGGATAAGATTATTTAGCTGTTGTGGACAGGTTTTTACCTACAACGGCAGCGCTTCAATGTCCTCTTTCAGTTTTGATGAGACACTCTCAGGGGACTTTGAGATTTATCTGACATTTCTGAGTAGCAGCTTTGACTCTCAACCCCTCTATAGACCTAGTAGTCAGAGTTGGGGTGAGGGCGAGCCTTGTATCTTGGTAAAACTTTGAGATCCAGCAGAGAGCATAGACTGCTAGTTTATGAAGCGATTGTTGCTACAATCTCCTTTCGTCAGAAGGGTAGGCTTAAGTGTTGACCTCCTCTTCCAAAATCCTAGCTAAAATCCTGGTTGTGGTCATCTTAAATCAGGTTGACTGAAAGTATTGGAGGTGTAGCTATACATTCAGGTGTTATTTGAAGGTTTATTACAATTCAACCACTTTTTCCTGATATTTGTTGCCAACAGATAAACAGAGACAGTTCCTTTATTGTAAAGAAAAACCTTTTAAGAAAATTGAATACAATCAACATCTTAAGTTTTTATGTAGCATATTTGTACAACAGTGACACAAGCTCCTCTTCTGGTATCGTTACCAGGTTTACTGGGAGTCTCATCATAACCAGCTCTGCACCGATTTTAATAAAGACATTTAAGCATCCAGAAAAAAAGTCATCACATCTAATCATTCAGACTGCCTGTGAAGATCCTCACATAAGCTGATCAAATGCTACTTATGCATGTAATTGCTTTGTTGTGAGCAGCAGAGAAGAGAGCAGTCAACAACAAAAAGGGGGGAAAAAAACCCCGGCAGAGTCAGAGAAGAAGAGTGTGAAGAAGAGGAGAGAAGGAGAGGAAAACAGGAGAAATGCTGATTCATTTTCCTCTCTGGGGCATGTTTCCACTATTACTGTACAGCAGCCGCTCTGTCGCTCTCAATCTGATTGGTCGTCTCCAGAGATCGCCCCAACTTTGGCATCCCTTACATTTGTTCAAACACCAAATTTCCATATTAATTCTGTTTTTATCAAGTGAGAGTTCGCAGTAAATACCACTCTACGACAAGACCGTCTAACCGATTCAAGAATCCCAAAAGCCTGAAATAAACGGGCTGCAACAGCTCCACACAGGTCAGACGCTGAGTTTCCAAAACAACAAACATTCAGAATGAATAATTTAGGTCCAAGAAAGACTCGGGATAATTAACTTTTTTGTTTTTTTTTCTTCAGCACTTTCTTCATTACGTTTACTTGCATACGTCTAAAAACAAGTGAGGCAATAAGCAAGCTGCGGGGCATGGCACCCCACATCACAAATGGCAAAGTAATTAATATTTCACCCCCTTTATTTTATATTAGAGCCACACAAACACAGTTGGAAAAAAAAAATCCGTCACTCACTGGGGGTCTGTCACAGCAGCAGCATTTCAATGGGGGATGATCGCACAGCCTCTTTTTCTCCATTTCTCTTCAAACTCAAAGTGAAAAATGCTCTCTGGTCAACTCTGCTGTAACTTCCTGCGTTCAGATCTGGTCTGTGACCTTTGTCACGTTATGTCAAGTTTGCTTCCACCGCTGTAGAAAAACAGACCTTAATAAAAATAGGTTTTGCCAGAAAACAACAAAAGGCTTTCAATCCGAGTTATGCAGTGATCTAATTCTAAAACTTTTAGTCAGCTTAGTTTTGTGTGTGCGTGTGTGTGTTATTCAACAGAGCAGCCCACTCACATTCATTGTTTTACTTTAAACTGCCCAGAATTGTGGATTACTAAAAGAAAAATAAGAAGGATTAGCACAATTTTATCACAAATGTTTTCCACAAAATAAACCTCAGATAAAAAAAGGGGGGAAACCCGACACTGATGAACTGTTCTAGTTTGTTTAACACTTCAACCTGAAATGTTAGAGCAGACGTTGAACTGTGGGAGACTTTTGACAGAAACCGTCTGGAAAAGAGCAGGGGAGGGGGGAAAAAACCTCCCTGTCAGGTGTTGTGATGAATCGTCGGCGCATCTTAACCCCATTTCACCGAACACCTTCAAGTCGGGCCTGATGTGCCTTAGTTGCACGCTGGTGTCGAGTGTGAAAGTACAGAGGCGAAATGGGTCAAAGTCACAGAGCTGAAACGATGTGTGTGTGTGTGTATGTGTGTGTGTACTTGTATCTGCTATAGAGTGAGGACCACTTGCAAAGTAGTTATTATCAAAGTGAGGTCTTTGCTATAAAGTGAGGACCTTGTCCTGCTCCGCACGGTGTTTGCAGCTCTTCTGTGCTTTACTACTTAGGTTTAGAGGTATGGTGTGAATTAAGTGTTGGTTAAGGTTAGGGTTAGGAATAAACTGGTAATGGTTAGATGTAGGGAAAATGACTGGGTTAGGCATAAATGCAGTTACAAAAATGAATGGAAGTCAATACAAAGTCCTCAGTTTGATGCAAGTACAAGGATGTATGTATGTGTGTGTGTGTGTGTGTATGTGTGTGTGTGTGTATGAGAGAGGTGGGCGGAGGCATGTGCTGCTCCCTGCTCCTATCAATGATGCTGTTGTCGCTCAGCTGATTCCAGGGCGACGGCTGTTTATTGTGACCCGATTTGACTCACTGCCCACACAGAGTTGTGGACGTGCAGAATGTGAGGTGCACAAACACCAGACCGTTTATAAACCACCACTCTGTGCTGAATTACAAAAAAACATTCATTTTTTTAATAATTCAAATGAACAAAAGGTCCAACTACTACTAGTCTTCTTTTGTCTAAGGCTCTTTCATGAAACAGTCGCACAGACTGGTCCATCTATGCTTCATCTGGTTGTGCATCAACAGATGCAGCTGGGCTCGTCCTGCACAGACCTGAGTTTTCAGAACTGAAGCGAGCATTACAGAACCAAAAGAGGTGTGGAGCAGACATCAGCGTAATGTACGTCGGCCTCGTATCCTTTTCAAAACATGATAAATTTGCTCAGTTTATAGAGTCTCTTTGTGGTTAACTTATTAAAAAAAAAAAAAAAAAGTTGTTGTGCGACATCATTCATTTCTCCTCCGGAATAAATCTGTTTGTTGTTTAATTCCAAAACCGACTGCTGCGGCTCAATAATGTGATGACATTAAGTCTGTTTTCGAGTCGTTTTCTTTTTCACAGCCTCAGCCGTTTCAGCGCTGTTACTCGGCACAAAGGCGCACCAGGGGTGGGCTAGCTATGACCCCTCTCTCTCTCTCGCTCTCTCTGCGCATCGATTCATTTATGAATCACCCTGAGGCGGCCAAAATGCATCCAAGGCTGGAAGTAAGGTGTCTGTTAAAGAGCCTATAGAGCTTGCAGGCACAAATGAAGAATAATCAATCATATGGAGATTTTCAAACAATTCTGAGCAGATATTTTGTTATGGATTAAATATTTATGTAATAAAAGTCATATACATTCAGACAAAAGTTTCTCATTGTCATCAGAATATTATGAATATTATAAACTTTTATGCAAAATCCAAGCAAAATAAGATTGGAACAAATATTCCATGACTATAATGTGATTGTAAAAACAGCAGTGGTCACAGTTTAAACAAAAACAAATAAAGCTTCTTGTGTGTTGTTGTGTGTCTGCATCATTGCCTGATCCACACTCAGTGTAACAGAACTGCGAATCACACTGGGAGGGAACTGTTTACGTGGGACTCGGGGCAGGGACTCATTTTGGCAGCATGTGAGTACACAACTGTGTGATATTGAGCTGCCTCCGTTTAGTTTAAGCGCATAAACAAACAGGAACAGCAGAGGATTAAAATGTGCCTTCCGCACCAATAAGAATCAAGCAAACAGATCAGCTGAGTGGCGTCTGTTTATAAAATCAAGCTCTTGACAAAACAAGTCAACAAAAGAAAAAGGAAAAAAAAGAGAAAGAAAGTATTGTCTTCTGCTCTTCACGCTGGATGACAACACCCCTACACTCTCCACCACCTACTGGAGCAAGGCTAGATTGCCGTGAATTTGGAACACCTTTTTATTGTGAAGGCAATCATGAAGCTGCTGCGTTCTTGGGACTCACCAAATGGTTTTTTGTGGGGTTTTTTTGTGTGTGTCCCTCCTCCTCATGCACCATCTGCTCCTGATGTTTGTTCAGACCTCATCAGGATGCGGCTATTGTTTAGAACAGGGGTGGGCAACCCTGGTCCTCAAGGGCCGTTATCCTGCTGGTTTTACTTGTTTCCCTGCTCCAACACATCCGATTCAGTGATTGAATTACCTCTTCAAGCTTGTTAAATCACTCATTCATTCAAACCAGGTGTGTTGAAGCTGGGAAACAAAGTAAAACATGGAGGATGGTGGTGGCCCTCCTGTGGACCAGGATTGCCCAACCCTGGTTTAGAAGATCACGTCACGGCAGCACGAGGCTGCTGCCCAACATGTGTCTTTACCATGATTATGTCACAATCCAGGTCAAAGCCTAGAGTGGCCAATTTGGGATAGTCTGGTTATTTTTGTAATGATGTTCTGTCAAATAGTTATCAATAATTAGTACAAAGTAAAAAGACAATTTAGTTTTAAACCTCTACACTTCTGCATGTCATCATTGAGTTTGCTGTTTTATCAGTCCAAACAGCAGGATCTAAAGGGCCCAGCATACTCGTTAGGAAGCTGAACAGTCAACTACCGGTCATGTGATTGAGAGGTGTTTGTTTTCGCACCCACCTCTCTTAGTTCATGAGACACACAGCACCGAGCTCCAGCAGAAACCATTCCCCTGCTGTACTTGTCACAGCATAGGACTCTTCCTGTTTGTAGTATACACACTGATATCTGCTGATGGGCCATCAAACCTGAGCGCCAAACTTTTCAGCAGCCGGACTCCACCGTGCGTAATGTTTGGGCTCTCTCCATCTATGACTTTTTGGTCATTTGACTACCCTTACCTCTGAGTCATACAGATGGATGTAGCTGACTGCCTCTGTCAACTCCTCTTTAAATCTATCCTGGAAGCAGAGAAGTTGAATCAAAATGACAACCCAGCTGTCCGAGCACTTTTTCTCATGAACAAACATTCCTATGATCCAATCACATGATACACTTGACTGTGAGAAAAAGTTCGGCCCAGGCCTTGTGTCAAGAAGGGGCGGACAAAGCTGCTCTGTGAACAAAATGATATCATGCATTTACTTCAACCAGAACTGATTTTGCAGCTTCGGATGGAGTTGTAGTAGTAGACCATCCACATTCATCCAGTGTGAATGGGGCTTAAAGAAATACTCTAAAACCCACCTGTTGGTGCATTTATCAGAGGCAGATAAAGCAACAGAATATGCTGCCTCAAACACAAACCTGATAAGAGCTTTTTCCTGACTGAGGTCTTAAGAGTCGTGTTAAAACAAAACTGCCCCTTAATGTATGATTACCGTCTCGTCTCAAAGTAGTCTTCAGAAATGAGTCAGCAAAGACTTCGTGCTGCATTCCACTATTATTTATCAATCAGCTGTTTGTAACGGTGCATCTGTGAGCGATGATTAAACCTTCTGTACAGTAAATTTAGCTGCTGAGCTGAGGAGGAGGAGGAAAATGATCAACCGATGCTCTATTGAACCTATTAGCCTTAAGATGCACTAAAGATTACTCACTGAGAAACAATCCTAATGAGACAAACAGAGAGAGAGGGGAGACAGTGAGAAATTCATCAGCAATAAATAGCAGCGAACGTTTAATTTCTGCAACGTTACCAGAGTTTAAAAACGGCCTCCGAATGTTCTTACTCATCACATCCTCCTGAACACAGCTTTTTTTTAAAAATAGAACATTTTTCCAGCTCTGCTGTGGGATTTATTTTTGTGCTGCACATGAGCCAAAAGTGGGCTATGGATTAAGCGCATATTTCTTTTTAATGATGAAGCACAAAGCACTAGGAGGCAGCTCTGAAACGCTCTCAAGTTTCTTTGAAGCCCCCTTTCCCCAGCCGGTCCCACTGATTTTGACTGACGGCTTGCTTTTCCCTCTCTCTCTCTGCGTTTGCCGAGAAGCCTTCTCAAGGTCTGAGCTCAGAGAACGCTAATGGCTGAGCAGAGCCGACGAAGGCTCATTTTCGCAGGGACCATATTTCATTAAGGCCGCCCCTAACGATCTCCTCCTGCAGAGTGCTTCTGGTTACGGAGGATGATGCGTGTGCATCACGAGAACAAAACAAGAGGCACTCAAAACTGCATTCATGAAACGCTGATGACTGGAGAACAGCTGCAACGCCTCAAACATCAGCGTCCTGCGAAGTTTGCAGCTGTCAGGCTGTCACGGCCAATACGCCTGACAAAGAAAGGCTAACTAGCAGGGCATTGATTTCAGCACTGACAACTTTTAGACAATGAGAGGAGGAATGAAATGCACTGCTGGACGTTGCAGCCCTGACAGGACCACACTGTAGGTTACATTAAAGCTGGAGGAAAACAGCTCACTGTACCCAAAGGAGGCAGACTTCCATCTGCGGCAGGGGACGACTCTCCTGCAACCTTCAGACACCGACCTCCCCAGGTTCTCCGTGGCTTCGATCGGCAGGGACGCGTGTCTCCTAAAGAAGGACAAACAGTGTCAAAACACCACAAATCTGCTAACATAACAGATGTAAAGAGAAAAAAACCTGTGTGTGAAAATGACTGCTCAGCAACAAAGCATCTATTTTATAGTTTTTCCCATAACATCATCCCAACTGTGAGCTTAAATACATTCTTCACATTAGAGACTGCAAACCCTGCTTCGATGATGTGAAGTTAAAGTTTTTGTACAGAAAAGTAACTAAATATTTCTTGTTCTGAAACTGTGAACACAGTTTCTCTGAAGTTATAAACTGGGGGGAAGCTGAGCTGAGGCCGTCAAGAGTTCAAATATTTATTTTAAAAGGTCGGAATTTAGACCTCCAACTCAAGTGCAGCTTTTAAAAGGCTCTGACGGAAAAAACAGAGACGCTGAGGAAGGATTTCCAGCTCAACTACACTCACAAATTTAGTGTCTTTTATTGAAAGGTAAAATCTGGGGATCCTTTTCGGCACAATAACATGTTTGTTTCTGGCGAAACTTGGAAAAAGGAAAGAGAAAGAGGACAAAAAACTACAAATAGTCACTTTTATATATTTTCTTTGTTTCAATCCAATTTCCCTTCTCAAAATCCCATTATACTTGACCTCTGAACATTTCACCAATTTTAAAACAGTTTGTCCCACCAACCGGATGTGATTTTTTTATGTTTAAACCATTTTCTACCACCAACTGCTCCAAAACATAAGTATATTTTCAGAGATTAAATAGTGTTCTTACACATAAAAGTAAAATGCATCTCTACTGCTGTTAGTTTTGTGTAAGATGTTATTATAGTTGTTGAAACATTTCTTAACCAAACGAAACATTAAACTGAGTCTGTTCTGATTGTTCAGTTTATTGGATCAAAACTCCAAACATCACATCCAATTCCTTTTATATCATTAGATCCACGAGCACTTTAAAGACTTCTCTCCATTAAAAAATGTTGCATTTATGTTAAAGCAAGTTTTAAAAATATTCATTGATGGTATTTCTGTTGCTGTTTTAACACCCATGACCGAATGGTGAATCAAACTATAAGAAAGTAACGATTGGAGTAACGCAGCTAACCAACATTACCCAAATACAAAAAGGTGGCTCCAACCCAGTCAGGTTTATAAATACTGAGCTGGTGTGTACTCAGTAACTGGTAGTACTGGTGTTTCTTCCACTGTGTAAACATTTTGTAGTAAATTAACTGCACATTTATGCTCATTTGACTGCATTTATGCAGCACT
>JARVGW010000047.1:4312011-4324347 GCA_031762495.1 Anablepsoides rubrolineatus | reverse complement strand
CCTCACAGTTTGCATCTGTTCCTCTCTTGCAGTTGTGATGAATATGTTATGCAGCTGGAGGAAATGCAGAGGCAGCTGGCCGCAGCGGAGGATGAGAAGAAGACCCTGAACTCTCTGCTGAGGATGGCCATCCAGCAGAAGCTGGCCCTGACGCAGCGTCTGGAAGACCTGGAGTTCGACCACGAGCAGACCCGCCGGGGAGGCGGCACAGGCCGCGCCAGGGTGCGCAGCAAGGCCGCTGCCACCGCCGGCATCGGCATCAACCCCCACATAAGTCAGAGTCTCACGTGCTCCGGCTCCAACCGACCAGAGCCCAACAACGCTCTGCCCAACGGCATTCTGGGAGGCCCCGTCGTCTTCTGCAGCGAGAAGTACAAGATCTACTGTGACTGAGAGGCGGCTGCAAAGTCTGCATGGACTGCTGTGTACAGAGGGGAGGGGGAGGTGTCGTACCCTCCCTGCCCTTAGTGTTAAAGAGCCCCACTCGCTCGCTTCGCTCCCTGACCAGCCTGCGCTCCTCTAGGGACTGCTGTGTTTCTAACCGGCTGCTCGTTTGTGTTGTTGTTAACGCTTAGGGGAATGCCGATGTGTGTACAGTGTGCACTAGACGTTTGGACTGCAGTAGACATATGTGGCATGTGGGGTTAAGGGTCCTGGTTATGTTGGGGGGTGGGGTTGTGGATATTATGAGGTGTCTATTCTTTCCACTGTCACGGTGCTGTACATTTGATGTAAAAGGTGTTTGTTTGTTCTGGCCTCCTGATGGCTCGCCCGGTAACATAAACACAACGTCTGAGTAGGTGGAGGCTAACGATGATGTCATTCACGGTCGTATGACTTAATGACATCCTCACTTTTTTTAGGCATGTCTGTTGGCATTGGTGCTCCTTTGTGGGGGTAAACTATCCCCCAACTCCCCTTTCTCTCCACCTTGGCCAGGACTGACCCGTGTCTGGCTGAGCATCTTTTAATCAAGGGACTCTTTAATGTTTACAACAAGAAACATGAACTAAAATATGCAAGCTCCTCCTGCTTCATAGCTAGGGGAGCAAAATATAAATTTCTATATGAAATTGAAACTCACAGGGGGAGTCAGGGGTTTTATAATGAGATATTAAGTGCAGAAAAGGAGCACCTGTGACCACAGGTGTTTTATTTTAGGATCATTTTAAAGCTGTGATGCTAGCACACCAATACAATGAGGTAAATAGAATCGCATGGCTTTGCAGCTTAGGAGCTTTTTACCTGTGTTTCCCCCTCCTGTTGTCAGGTGTGTGAAATAGGACGAACTCGTGCTACAGGGCTCTACATTGTAAAAACAGATGAGAGTAAATTGGGGGACAGAAAATCTCGAGAGGGCTACTCGTTCACATTCGACCCAATACGACGGATTTGTTCCGAGCCATGCTTACAGGAGAGAGAGAACGTTTTGACAAATCGATCTTCACGTCTAAATTAAGTGTACTTCAGCTCAGGTGCCTCAGGTTCCTCTTCTTTCTGTTTGAAATGCTAAAAACTCGATTACTGTGAACAGAGAAAACAATATAGTTTTGTTTCGAAGTAATATTTTTTAAAGACGGAGCAAATTGTCGAAGAGCACAACTCGAACAATACGGATTGAAAAACTGGATAATAATGAATCTAAAACTAAAGCGCTCGGTGAAAGTGCCTGTCGAAACAAACACTTGCTGTATTTATGTGTTGATGTAAAGCCCTGTCCTTGTCTCAGTATATCCCTACTCTCTCCCTTTTTTTCCTTTTTTGGGAGTTTGCTCAGAGCTGTTGAATAATCTCACAAGGTTACGCAGCTAAAAAAAAAGACAAACTCTCTATTCTTGCGTGTCTTTTTGCTATAACAACCTTCTCTCCTGTAGATGGTCAGCAGCTTGCTCCCCCCCAGCATCACCACTCACCCTTTAACATAGACCAAGGAGTTGTGGGGAAAATGATCCCCTGAATATTATTGTCAGGTAACCTCCTGTCATACTCAGTGTATCAGTGTTGAAGTGAACGGCCCTCGTGTTTGTGTGTGTGTGCGCGCGCGCTACATTTTTATCCATTGCAAATCGAGGGCCTCTCATTTTCCTTTGTTGTTTGGCAATGAGGACGAAACAACGCACTGTTTTAGTATTGACAATAGCTTTAAACCATTGCAAGCTAGTATTAAGCAAATGGTAAAAAATATAAAGTGGGGCTTGTGTGTGTTTTTTAATAAATCCATGTACTGCTTGTGGATCATAGACGTGTTAGCTTTACGATGCTAAAAGCAGGGTTGATGTAAGGAAATCCTGCAAGACGCTTTTTTTTAATTAGCGTTTTCTAACACTATAAAGCTATATATCTATATTCTTAATATGCCACATTCAGGTTGTGATCTTGCAGGATCCTAATACAGTGTTCCTTCCTTTTAAATACAAACACTTTTAGGCTTTTCAAAACGGGACGCTGTCGGCAGTCAACCCTGCTTTAGTGTGCATCTATAAGCCACAGCACAAAAAGCATGATAACGAGGCTATTGTACACTTTAGAGAGAGGGGAAAAAAAAGAACAAATCAGCCTCCTTTAGAGGTCAGTCACTCCTATGTTTGATTTTTACTTAACATACGAGTATGATATGTTCTATCAGTTTGTGCTGATTAGAGAAAAAGGTGTGCAGAGTAGAGGCGTGATTATAAAACCAGCTTTGGAGAGAGGAGGTTAGATAGTCAGACATACTGGTGAGGAGGAAAACCAGATGTTTGTCTGAGAGATGCTGTGGAAAAAATGTGTCCACGAGTTTCCTGAGGGAGAAACTCCCGGTGAAGCTTGGAGGAAGAAAACCAATATGTTGTTTTGATTCCAAGCAGAGGACATTGATTTCTCTCCCTGTGTATAGGCTCTGTGTCTTCACCGAGCAGTAACTAGATCTCAGGATGTGATCGTGACTAGACTCTCCTGTCCCTTTTTTTTTTTTAGATAGATGAATTCTAACGTAGCTCCAGCTAGTTTCAAATCAACGTCCGGCTTTCTCTGGTGTCAGTCTGATACGCCACCTTAAAAGCTCCGCCTACCTCTTCCTGCAGGCTCCTCCCTCGTCGACCTCTTAACGTTTCACACGGTGCACATTGTTTCTGATTCATCTTCAGCCTGCATGTCGAAGACACAACTCATGTTTTCATTAACCTGCACGCCAGATGATCTCATCTCCTTAGATTCTTTTGTTTTGTTTTTTGTCTGAATGCAGCTTCGTCGTTGAGCTGCAAATTTAAAACTAAAAGTTCATGGTACTTGTGAGTGGATGTGCTTTCAGAAACACATCGACAGTACTGCTTTCACTAACTTCCTTCGTCTATATGGTGTCAGATTAACCCTCAAAAAATAATTCTGATAATTTCTTTGCTTCTCCGTTTTGCAGTAATTGATAGTATTTCTGCTCGGACAACAAACAAAGACTTAAATACGCAGAAACCAGAGGTGTAAAAAGTACCTAAAGGTAAAAATACCGTAACAAAGTCGTCACAGTGGAAGCACATTTCTCACAAGTTCAATGAACCTTTTTGAAATTGTGATTGGCTAATCTAACCGTCCAATGAGAAGCCAGGGGAGATATGGTCATTGCTCAGTGTAATTAAGCTGTTTTTTGTTTTTTTTATTATTATTAGTTTGTTTATTTTAACCTGCGCACTTTCATTATATAGAATTATAAGATACTATAATTAATCTAATAGGAAAGCATGGTAGTACTATGGTTTGTGAGTTATCTCCTTTATATGAGTAGAACTAACCCATCTATTTGAATTGAATTAAATACAACATTTACTTGATAAAAGGCTCTACAAACCATTTATGTACTATTATGAAACTGTCCTCAAGATTTTATCCATCAAATAACCATTTTTTTAAATTGTTTTTGTTACATTTATACGTGTTAAGTTGTTTGGTTTTCTGTTCTACTGCCATGATCTGTGTGGAAAAAAACAATCCAGGGTGATTCAATTCTGGGGTTTTTTCATGTATTTATTATTCCTAGGAATAGTTCAAAATTACAAAATGAAACTTGACAACGCTCTGATTCATGTGGGTAAGTTGTGTTTGGAGAAAGACGGATACACACAAAAGAAGAACTGGAGCGATTTTATGTGCTTTTCCAAGCTCTTCTTACCGAGAGCGTTCCACCGAAACGCAATCGCTGGCCTCCAGAATTCTCTGCAAAGGGCGACAATTAAATTCCAAATTGGAATTGCTTCATTCTCTCTTTATCGTGCCAAATCTTGGTACACCGTTTAGGTCAAGAAAGCAAAAAAAAGATAAAAGAATCAGGAATAAGACAAGCCGTCACCGATGTAGGCGCAGCTGGAGGAGCTCTCTCCTCCGGCGAGCACCTAGTCCAGGTTTTGTGTTATGTTTTGGTTTGTTTAGTTCTGACCATTAGTGCCTTTCATTGTTTCAAGGGAGAATCGTAGATTACTGTTTTATGTTTATTTTTTTTTTCTTTTTATAGCTGAAGACTTTGGATTTTAACTAACTGTGAGCAGCAATAAAAAGCAAAAGGGAATTTTATTTCCCCCCTTTTTTTCTGCACGAGTGAGACGATAGTTTTAAACAGTGAAATTGTTTTGAATTCTGCAGGTCAGTGATCCGGTTAATAAATTCAGGGGTATTAAAAAGGTTTTTTTTTATTTTTATATCAAACTTTTGGGAACCAAAGGCTTTTCTTTGGCCTCCTGATATTGAACAAACAGCTCCTGGCGCCTGTTTGGAGTAAATCAGTGTACTATTGGGAACATCTCTAGCTTTGTTTGGTGAAGGTAATGTGATATCAATAGTATTGTTGGGGAAAAATAAAAAGTGCAGCGAGCACATTTTTATCTTTCTTTTTTTGTTCAATTAAAGTTTTTTGTTGTTTTTTTTATTATTACTGTTTGTTTTTTTTACATCGTTATTGAATCTGTAGGTTTTCAGTAAACAGAAAACAGATTTAGCATCAACAAGCTTGAATAGTGCCATTTCTAAGCCAATGCTTGTTTGTTGAGGCGTTAAAAGTTACCAATATGGAAGAAAGCTACAAAATAAAAGTGCAATTCTGATGCTGTTTTTGTTTTTTATATATATTTAAAGGAGAGGTTTTCTGTTTGCTGGAAGCTATAGATTTCTGATAAATAAAATAAAAGAAAAAAAAATTAGCTGTGCAAAATATTCATATTGTCTTTCAGTATTGATCCATAATAAGAGTTTGATATCTTTATATAAAATAACGACTTCACTCGTACGTTGGTATTTATTTGACTTTGTCATGCAGTACTGTAATCTTATCAATAATGTGCATTATGATTAGTGGTATATTGATTACAACTAAATGTCATATGCATGTTTCTCAGTCATGGGACCTTTACACAGAAGTGAAAACAAACATGTCGACCCCTTTGTCAGGATGTTTTTGGGGAAAAAATTGAAGAAAACTAAATGAGAAGTTTGATGTATTACTGCTGAATTAATCCTCTGGAAGTGTTTGTTTTCTAGTAGGGAGGGTGTGTTGCTGTGTAAGGGTAGTCATACTGAATAAAGGTAATAAATGTGACTCGGGTTTCTGTGTCTTTTTTTTTTAAAGCTCAGCAGGAGCAGTGAATGGTCGATATTGGAAGAGTGTGTGTGTGTGTGTTTTTCAGAGTGTTCCCAGCTGGAAATCGGGGGAAGAAGGGGGACTTCCCAGCTGCCCAAGTGGCTCCAGGACATGATCACATTTCACACAATGAACAAAAACACCCCTGCTCTCCCTGCTTCCTCTGCTGCTTCACTTAAATCTCCTCTTCTGCTTTTCTTCCCTCAGTTTCCTCTCACACTCCCTTCCTTCTGGAGATATGCCCACACACTGATTGGACCCAGTTAGTTTTTTTTTTTTTTACCTTTGATACACCCAGAATGTTTCAGTCTCCTGTGGCTTTCCAACCAAACACACTCTGTGATTTATTTTTATATTTTCAGAACCTTCATTGAATTCAAAAGAAACACAACTTTAGAGCTTTTCTCACACCCAAAAAGAAATTTCTGCATCTTTTTATCTGAATTTTTCCATGTTTTCCTCTAAAACTCAAGGCTTAAAATACAAGTTCCTGTATTTCTTGTGCTAGGGTTACCACAGTGAGCAAACTCACATGAAACCATTTGTATTTGTTTGATGTTTGATGCCCTTCCTGATGCACCGTGGTCTCAAACCTGCGGCCTCAGAGTTACAGCGCAGAGCAGCTGTGGCAGCCCCCTACATGCTGATGAGTCAATATTTCCTGCCCACCACTCATGAATAATTGGACTGATTTTAATAAAACTTTCACATAGCTCCAGAACATTGCTAAATTCAAGATGGCCGCCTAACAAAATGCGAAAATGGCTTTAGCTCAACGGATTTCCCATTTATTCCACTACTTGGTGTGTTTGTACCCAAGCATGCTAACTATGGGATAATCCCATAACTAACAGAGAGCTAATATGTCTCACAGTTGTACACAAGATCATTTATGAAGTTTGACCAAAAAATGGATTTCAGTTCACATCAAATTTATTTATGCAGTACATTTTCAGCAACACGATGTTTCAAAGTGCTTTGCATAATGTACATGAGTTATCTTTTCAATGTTTTTAAAACACCAGCATGAAAATCTGTGGGCGATTCCTTAAAGGAATGTTAAAGTTAAAACTAAGAATGCTGACACCCTGAGTTCTTCTAAATCAAGATTAAAAAACATGTTTAGAGTTGCCTTTACCTGTTCTGTACAGAATATCAACTGAAACATTCATTTCAGTCTGTGGTCCAACCTCTCTATGTCCATATAATTTACTTCTTTTTTGTTTTCATCATGTAAAACTTTGAATTGTCTTGTTGCTGAAATGAGCTATACAAATAAAACCTACTTTTGCTTTTTACATTAGTGATGGTGAAATGAACAACCTGAAATCCCAAACTGCCAAAATGTTAATCAGATTTATATGTACGTTCAATAAGTACTTTTTGATAGTTTTAATAAAATCCATCCTCTGGTTAACGAGATATTTTGCTAACGCGATAGATTCATGAGCACGTACTTGTACACGCAAAGGCTAAAGCATTGTTAATTTTTGGCCCTTGATAACTTCAGTAACAGTTGCGTACTTGGAACAGGAGCTAAAAACACTTATTTGGAGAACATAGAGTAAAATGGGTCAAACTCAGATCAAACTCAGAAAAAAACTAAACCTTTATAGTTGCTGCTTGGTTGCTCGTTCACTTGGAGTTATTTAAAGCTGTTTGAATAACAGGAATGATAAAACATTGTCCCAATATCAATATTCAAGTTAAAAGTTACTTTTACAGCTGTTAATGGGCTTAGAGTTAGAAATCAATAATAACACACACACACACACAGGTTTGTTCTTCTATCCTCATGGAGACGTTGCACTGACTTCCTATTTACTGGTCATTTCTATAGCCTGACCTCTTATCCTAACCTACAGTATCCCCCCAATGGGGACCAGATCTTTGTCCCCATAAGGAACAGACTCACCAGGCTGTGTGTATCAGGAAAATGGTCAAACAACAACAGCAGGTAACAAACCCATGTACACACACTGACATACACACACTGCTGTGATTAAGTGCAGTTGAACCACCTGCCATATGTCGCACTGATTGAATCTGAACGACAGCTTTAAAGTGAGCCAGAGGTCAAAGGTCAAAACCCTGACAGCTGATGACACCGCTGCAGCAACAAAGCAGCTTTTATCAGCATCCTTCTCTCACATCCACCTTCAGCTCACAGATGAAATGTGGGTCAGCTGGGTTCTTTTTCACGGCAGCAGTCCTCTTCTGTTTTTACGCAGGTGCTCTGAATGGATTTCAGGGGAAAAAAGGGAGATTTCACTCAGCAGAACAGCTGGGTCACATTTCCACTAGTGTAGTTTTTTAAGCCACCACTTGGAGTCACTGCGCAACAACGACTGAGCCTCTCAGGAGCAGTCCTGACAAGTTCATTTAATGGTTATTATTTACTGTATAAAGAGAGAGAGAGAGCTTCACAAAGGGTCTCCTTTATGTGTGTCAGCTGGCGCTGTCATGTGATAAATCCATGTGGAACCAAAAGCAGCAGCAATCAGCTGGTCTGGAGGAACAACATTCAATCATCAGCACACGTGCCTCACATGGATTGGGTTCAGAAGTCAAAATGTCAACAGATATATGACCTGTGACGAGTGACGCCGGTCTGGGATGTGTCTGGTCTCGTCTCCACGCAGCTGTCGGGGGTTGAAGACGGCAGCTTTGTCTGAGGCGAATAACAGATAAGGTGTTGATTCGAGCAGTGGGAGGCTTTCATTTGCACCTGAAGAGGAGCGAGAACGCACAGAGACTGGCACCTCGGCGTGGAGTGTGATCAGCGACATGATTGGTTCAGTTTTACACCAGAAGTGTAAAAACCTCATCCGACACATGCGTGTGGACTTTTGCACACGTCTTGGATGCTCATCCACCTCTACAAGTCTTCTTCTGGTGGTCCTTTGTCCTGTAGGCCCAGCAGTCTCTCACCTCCCCCCCTAAGCTCATCAGTTCTGTTCTCACTGAGGGTTGTTGGGTTTGCTGGTCTGCATGCTCCAGTCAGACTGACACCGGACCTCTAAACGCTGAAGGTCAAAGCCAAAAATAGGGTTTCTTGTCCAATCTTTGCCTGAATGGTGGACGTTTGTAATATATGAAAGTGTGCTCAGTATTAGAGAGGATTATTAGAGAGGAGCTCAGGTCAGTGAAGTGGCAGCCCCACACAGTGAAGGATCATGAGCAGAGCCCCCCGCCGTTGTCTGTGTTGATCCAGACTGATGACAGGAACGGCAGCAGCTACAAAGGAGGTAATGGAGCGTGGCTGAAGAGACACAAGTTTGAAAAGGACAGAGAGGAGGAGTGTGGGCAAACAGACACATGAGAGCTGCGGGACACGTGCTCCAGAGGATTAGCTGAACAAAAACATCAACATCACACACAGACAATATTCAATATCAATGAAAAGTTGCATCACTGGGTCTTGTGACTGATATTAAATAGTTAATAATACATATGTGCTTTGGTATTGGAGCTGTTTGGGGTGGAGCTCCATCAGCTTTGGTCTTTTTATCTTAAGGGTGGGGGCTTTTCAAAAAGTTTGGATAAATCTCAAATCCAGGAAATGTGCAACGAGTTAAGAAAGAAAAAAAAACTCAGAGCTTTACTTTCAGAATGTTCAGCATATGCTATAATTATGTTTATAACACTGAAATAAGTATTTTAAAAGGAGTAAATCCCAAAAGCAGCACCTAAATATACACTTTAAAAATGAAACATTAGACTTAGTTTCCTATTAAATCATCATCAAATATTATCAAAAAGCATTAAAATCAGCATAAAACAATCTTAATTTCATGTCAGTGTCTGAACAAAGCTCTGTTTAAGGTTTCCAAGCTAAAAGCTAAATATATTTACCACACTGTGGTTTATAACTGTTTATCCTTGTGAAGTTGTTTTACTCTAGTATTGTCAAAATTTGGGTTTTTGTTTAGGTTGTGGCAGTTTTTTGTGTGTTTATGGTTAGATTTTTCCACTCTTTTTGTCATCATGCTTGTTTTCTGTGTTTTGCGGTTCTTGTGTTTTCATTTGCAAGGAAGCAGACATGGCAGTACAAACATGGTCGGAATGAAAAGCGAGGTGAAGCTGAGACCATATAGACCGGAGCTGATGGGTGGAGTTGATGCAGCTGTGATCGGTGAGAAAGGTGTAGGTGGGTGCGGCAAGTTCACTGGAAAAGCCCTGACTGAGGGAGAAGTGGCAGGAGGCACAGAGGAATACACTAATCAAAATGAAAACCCAAAGAACAGAACTAAACAAAAGAGTCACACCAATCCCTTTATTTCATGTCACAGCTGCAGCCACTCCACCCATCAGCCCCGGTCTTTATAGTCTCTTATCCACTGAACTCAAGATAGAGTGAAAAGATGAGTGTGAGCAGTGACATGGAAACCCTGTGCCAGTTTGTGCGCTGGGATCTTGATTTTTCCACTCTAATAAGTAATAAGTGGAGTTTTCAGAGCTGAGATGTCTATTCAAACATCCTTTTCATGACTTCACGTGACAGCCATGCCTCTGCCTGTGGGGCTGGCATGGCTGAAAATGCACCCGTGCTTAAAAATAGAAATAATAAAATAACTAGAGAAATTCCCTTTCCTGTTAAAACTAAGTGTGATGCTAAGTGCTGAAGGGCTTTGCTGAAATTAGCTGTAAAAGCTAACTGGGCTGTTAAAGGCAAAAGATGAAAATAGCTAGCTGAAAGCTAAAAGAACAGAACACTAGATGAAAGCCAAAAGTAGCAAAACACTGGCAAATATATGCTAAAAGCAGCAAAAGGTTAGCAAAATCATAAAAAATAGCTAAAAGCTAAGAGTAGTAAATAGTTAAAGCTAAAGGCTAAAAGTAGCAAATGGCTAGTTAAAAGTGACAAAAGGAGGCTAATGTAGTAAAAGGATAGCTAAACCTATACAAAAAAGCTAACTAGAAGTTAAAAGCATTTAAATGTTGATTAAAAGTATCAGAACTGTAGAGAGAAGCTAAATAATCACTAGCTAATAACCAAAATTAGCAAAAAACTGGCTAAAATATTAAAAGGTGTTAAAAGCAGCAAAAGGTTACAAAAACATCAAAACACTAGCTATAAGCTAAAGCAGTAATAAATGGTTAGTTGCAAAGGGCTAGCTAAAATGGCTAACTAGAAGCTAAAACAGCAATAAGTTGGTTAAAAGCAGAACTATTGCTAAAAGCCAAAAGAGAAAAGCCAAAAGTAGAAAACACTACTTAAAATCTAAAAAGTAGTTACATGCTAATAGCAACAAAGGGTAAGCTAAAAAAAAAAAATCAAAAGATTGGCTTTTAGCTAAAAATAGTAAAATGCTAGCTAAAGGTAAATGTAACAATATGCTAGCTAAAAGTATTAAAACCATTGATACATATTATCAATGATTAAAACACTAGAACACTGGCAAGAATTTAAAAAGATAGATAGGCCTACATGCTAAAAGTAACATGCTAAAAATATCAAAAGATTAGCTTTAACTTAAGCTAAAATTGTAAATGGCTAGTTAAAAGTAACTAAATGCGAGCTAAAACACTATTTAAATTTTTTTATCAAGTGTTATAACCCAAAATCACTGGCTAAAATAAAAATGGCAGATACATGATAATTACAACACAAAGTTAGTTAAAAACGTCAAAAGATTAGCTAAAAACTAAAAGTAGTAAGATCCTAGCTAAAGTCTAAACTCAAACAATGGCTAGCTCACAGCTAAAATTGTCAAAAGGAGGCTAAAAGGTCCTAAAGCTAGCTAAAATTATCAACATCTTTGCTATAAGCTAAAAGTATCAAAACGATAGTTTGGTATAGTTTATCTCAAAGAATAGAAAGTAGTTAAAAGGAGAATCTTATCTAGTATTTATATTTTTGAGATTTTTTCCCCTCACTCAATGAACTCGTGCTCGCGCCTCGCGCTATCGGGAACGCGCGTTACATTTTTCCAGCGGCAGAAAGAGGAGAGAGCTCTGCCTCCGGAGAGAGAGAGAGGGAGGAGAAGAGCCCTTAATCCACACTAAAAATTGACCCGAATAACATCTCACGCGTCAATTAGGACACCATGACGAGCTCTTAGCGTCTCTGCGTGTTTTTGTCCGCGAACAGGAGAAGAGGAGCTGTTAAGAGTTTAGTCCACGGTACGCTGGAGCTTCTCCCGAGGAGAGGACGGCTTCAGCTGAGACGGACCCGAGAGCAACTTTGTGCAAAATGCAGGGGGTTTCAGCGACTGGTGAGTAAACTGCCTTCGCCTCTTCCTGTCTGGCTTTTATTAAAATTGTTGGTTTTCTGCTTTTTAAGTTGAAATGGCTAGTAGTACTGCGCGCACATTTCACCCCCCTTCTTAAAAATAGAAAAAAAGTTTTAGCCAGCTGTCAGCGGGCAGCTGCAGGCCCGCATCTACTCCTCAACAACAGCACATAGTTGATCTGCTCGTCTGGCGGCTTCATGAAGCAGCTGAAAGGAGCATTAATGCCGGAGCTGGAACGGACAGGGCAAGAATCGGAGCAAAGCCGTGCCAAACCCGGAGAGAAAGGACCTGACCTCACGCTGCTGCTGGTTGAATGAACCACACACACACACACACACACACACAACATATCTGCTGAATGACCGGAAATCAAACTGTAAACACACTTTCTGATAACAAGACTCATGAACTGTCCTTCCTATTGTAAAAGTGTGTGTGTGTGTGTGTGTGTGTGTGTGTGTGTGTGTGTGTGTGTGTGTGTGTGTGTGTGTGTGTGTGTGT
>JARVGW010000047.1:4090870-4106155 GCA_031762495.1 Anablepsoides rubrolineatus | reverse complement strand
CAGATTGCCTGTTTAGGGGTGACAGACAGCGATTGGAGAGATTTGGCCACAGAGGCTCTGGAGGGTCTTGACTTTGAAACTGCCAAGAAGGTCAGCCAGGCACAAGTTTTTCTGATTAAAACCAGTTTTACTATTTTGCTCTATTTTACTCATGTAAGCCTTCATCTATGGGTTTATGTTATCTGCAACACATTGAAACCAATATCCCAATAAACCAGCTTACAAGCAGCCAATTAAAACACAGAGCTGTGTTTTTAACCTCTAGTTTACCATACAAAGTTTGGGTTGTATTGGTTATAAAAACACATTTATAACCATTTAAAACATGTTTCTAAACATGGCACATTTTCTGCTTTAACTGTGACTAATTATGTTTTTCATTCGCTCTGTTGCAAGAGCTGAGAGCATTTGTAACATCTGTAACACATCAGCTCCACTGGCCTATTGTTATTACACTGGTGTTTATAATTTCCAGTTTTGTTTTGGCAGAAGGAAAAAAACATCATTTGCTGAAGTTTCAAATACTCCTCCGGCCATGTAAAAAGATTTATTTATATATATAAATACTCCCAAGGATTTCTTTTTCATAGAGCCAAATGGTGCATTCAGCTGTATTGCTTTCGCTTACAGACACATGCATGTGTTTCATGGCAGCAGAAACGTACGGCAGTGCAAGGTTGAGTGTGTCGTCTGGGTGCATTGCGATAAAATTAAAATCATTTGAATGCAGCTTTCTGTGATGCTGCCTTGACATCACAGAGAGGGCTCTCTCTCTTCCCAACATGTTGTCAGTTTGAGATAGACCTGCAGCCAGTCGTATCTTCAGCTCCTGAATGGGTCAAAACTCTCCTAACTTTGAGAATATTATAAACCCACACCCTCTTATCAGCTGCCCATCTCTTCCTCTTTGGTAAATATAATTCCATTGCTTTTCTCTGGCAGCCTGATGGATACTTCCTTCAGATCTGTAGTTGCAAAAATCGAACTACTGTACTTCCTTAATATCTTTTTGGTCACCAAGCATGGAAGCAGTCTGACCATGTGTGCACTTCTCCCCTGTCCTGCATTCTACCACCTCGGTGGGCCACCAGGATACTGCTTCCTATGTGAATTAGAGTTGTGGAGCTGCTGAATCCAAGGAGGTCATTAAGGTTAAAAGAAAATTCTAACTGAACAAAATAGAAAAAACCCTAGGACTTAAAAGGTTAATGGCTCTTTAAGAAGCTGGTAATGCAAACAAATTACTTCACATCAGATTCTGAGAAGCCATCCATTAAATCATTCCCTATATTCTCTCCATTTTCAGGCTTTTATTAGAATCAGAGATCTGCGCTACCTGGAGCTGATCAACAGCATTGAGGTAATACCTACTCATCAGAGGGAGAAAAAAAGCTACTTCAGTACTTTTCTTTGATTTGGTTATTTCTGTTCTGACCAGAACTTGTGCTGACGTAATCAAAGAACCAATCAAAATATCGTTATTGTCTTTACATATACTATTGCTGAGGTATTTTTTTCTGGACTAAATTATTATAAATTACTAAGGTTGGAACCTACATCTTGATTGACGCTGTTGAAGTTACAGATGCAGATAAACTTTTGCTCACGCTCACCATACTTCACTATGTAGATGCCAAGAAGAAGAATCTCTGTTTGAACTTTGCTGATTCTGCTGTACTGCTCTTTAAAATGAGTAGAAACTGCCTGTGTCAGTAAAATGCTGGGAAGAAGGGGAAAAAAAGAATTATTCATGGGATTTTAAAAATAACATGTTTAGTTATTTAATATTAGATAAAATATATGCATGACTAAGTGAATGTTTAACACTGAGTTTCCTTGCATCTTGCGTGCGAACACAGTTTTACAGATCACTGTGTTTTGCTCCGTCTGTTTGTGAACTGACATTCAAAACTGTTGTCCTAAGCGTGCGAGTGCGCACGCGACTACATGTATGTGACTGTTTATCTGCGCACACATGCCAGGATTTGTGTTGACTGATTTGCAGGAGAGGAAGAAGTGTGGTGAGAACGACAATGAGCTGTTCCTGGCAGACGTCTACGCCTTCCAGGGGAAATTCCACCAGGCAGCCAAGCTCTACAAACGCACTGGCCACGAAGCCAAAGCCCTGAGCATGTACACCGACCTGCGGATGTTCGAGTACGCCAAGGTGATTGACAACAATGCAGGCACTTGTGTGTAAAAATACCTTTTTGTCAATACATGCTAAAAGACTCCTGAAGTTCTGCATGTGTTGTGGGTTTGGAACATGTGTTTTCCTTCATTGTGTGCAGTTATGCCAAGTTGGGGCCCTGTGCTGTGTTCAGACAGCCTCACTTAGTCGTCTGTCTTTCATCTCCTCATACATCACCGGATTCTCAACGTATATCATCTAATAAATACACAGATGTTGCCTTTTTTCCACGCATACCCTTGTACAACATGGGTTACTCGTTTATATCCCTGTTCAGCTTGATCCAGATAAGCCGTGAGGAGAAATAAAAAAAGAAGGAATCAGTTAGAACTGAGACTAATTCATGCTCTTTCATGTTCGTGTGTGTGTGGGGGGTTGTAGTTTTGATCACAAGGATAACATTCACAGCTGGAGCAGATGACACAGCTCTGACTTGTTCATGTGTGTTTCTGCATGTGTCTGTATCAGGTTGTGTCATGTGATGTTGTGACTGTATATTTTAGTGACTGTGAGGCCAGCTGCTCACAGAGCCTGTTTGTTTTAGCTAGGAAGGACACGGGAGGAAAAGGCCTGATGTTTGTGTGACTCTCCCTCTTCTCTCTGACCTGACTTTCGTTGAACTCTATTTTGTCTGTTCTTCTCTTCGTCTGCCTTTTGATTGTTGTTTTAATGCTGTTAGTGACATTAATGTCCAGCTAAAATAAGAATTATTGTTTTAACTTTTTTTTATTATACCTCACATATACAAATGTGGCTCAACAACTACAGAAACAGTATTTTTAGGTAGTCTTTGAAGAGGTTTGTTTAGGGTTTTCAATTTCTTGAAAAACAAACAAAAAAATGGCATAGCATTAATTTCATTTATTCTTTATTTGTATAGTGTCAAATCTTAACAATACCATACACTAAAACATTTATAATCTAGGCTAATTTGCAATGCCAGACCCTTATGGCTCATGACTTTTCATTTCAAAGTTTTAAACTAGAATCTGAAAAACCAAGTATGATGAGAAGAGACAGAGTTATAGTTGTTTTAGTCAAAACTTTGTTAAAAGGACTTTGAAAGGCCTGATGTAATGCAATGTTGTGGGATCTCACAAATGTTTCACAAGCTTTATCATCTGTCACATTGGTGTTTTTGACTTTTATATGGTCTGTTTGTGCTGGTTTAGTAGTTGTCTTGTGGTGTGTACCTTAAATACATTACATCATGTTTAAATATTTTGTTTTTTTGCCTCATTTGCTATATACTTTCATTTTCCTTCCTGTGTAATGTTGCTGTAGCATGTGAATTTCCCCTGCTGGGGTTTAATAAAGCACTAGCTTATCTTGTCTTCCTGTTTGCAGGAGTTTGTTGGGGCTACAGACCCAAAGAGCTCTCGCATGCTGATGACAAAACAGGCAGATTGGGCTAAAAGCAGCAAGGAGCCGCGGGCAGCAGCTGAGATGTACCTGTCAGCAGGAGAACACATAAAAGCTATAGACATATTTGGAGAGCACGGCTGGGCAGACATGTAAGTGTTTCTCACTGTATCAAACCTTCTTGATCAATCTTAGACTCTCTGATATATTGTTGTTCCTGTCTGACTTTTTTTTAAACTGCTTGTCGAAAATTGTGATTAATAATGGACCAAAGAGCTCTGGAGATTTCCTAATATTCAAAGGTTTTTTTTCTGTTTCATCCTTATTGTTTGAACGCTAAAGTAAAATAACAGCTGACTGGCAGTTGGTAAAGAAAGCTTTAATCATGTAGATTTCCTCCATATGGGATCAATAAATCCTCCACTTCACCGGTGGTCCATTTCTAGGTGTAATCTATCATTGTGTAGGATTATTATTAAAGCTCAGGCTGTTTTTACAGACAACATTATATCAGTGTTTAAACAGGGAAAATATGATGGTTTCTGCTAGGGCTGCTGGTTTCTGTTGTCCTGTGGCAATACCTCCACTGATGCAGAAACTTTCATGGATCTTGGGATTGTTATTTATGGGGAGTTAAGTGTAAAATGAAATGTTAGAAATTTTTATTAACACATTTTCATTATTTAGGTCACTTTTTGAGTGTAAAATTTAGTTAAAAAATGTACAGTAACATGTGTTATTTAGCTCACTGTTTTTACATTGTACTATTTGTTACTAAATGTTAAATGTTATGTCTAAATATTAAATTCAAAACCTAAATTTGTAAATCTAGATGAAAAACACTGGTGTTTGGCTTTAGTTATGATGTCATCATCTGGAGACAAAAGCAAATAACTCTGCTAACGCTGCTAACACTGCTAACACTGCTAACACTGCTAACTCTGCTAACACTGCTAACACTGCTAAAGCTTCCCTTCAAGTCATCAAACTTGCAGTTGCAGACGGTGTCTGAGCTGCCCTTCAAACTGCCCGGCCACAGGTACCATCCTTATTCTTTTCAATTAACACATTTTGAATTTAGATTTTAACACCTTCAGCAGCATTAACAGTTTTAGCAATGTTAGCAGCGTTAGCAATAGCTTTTGTCTCAGGATGATGATGTCAGAAAAAAAGCCTGGCACCAACAGCAAAGGCTGTGTTCTATTCTGAAATTCTTAAATCTAAGCTTTAACATTTAGCTGCAACATTTAAGATGCAATTTTTACATTTAAATTTAGGATTTAATATTTATATATATTGTTTAACATTTAAATTTAACATTTAGTTTAAATTAGCAAAAATTTTAACTAAGATTTTATGCTCAGAAAGTGAGTTAAATAATGAAAATGTTTTCACTAAATTTGTATACATTTTATTTTGGAGGGGAAAAAAGCATGGTTTATCAAATGATATTTAGGTCATGTATTGTCATTGCCATATTATTATCATAAATTCTAGTCTTGGTAGGTTAACAGGCAATCTTTATCCAACATCTGTGTTGCATATAGGTAGCACAAGGCAGCGAAAGTAAATATCCAGATCATTTTTCTGACACCTAAAACACAACACATATCTGAAATATTGAGGGCTACCTTTGAACAATGGCCTTTCTGTTCTATTTCACATATTTGTGTCTGTGTTGTTAAAAGCTAGGCAAATAGATATGTTTGAGGAACCCCTGCTGACCTTATCAAATCCACTGTGTGTTTGTTGTAAGCCTTCTGTGGGACTGCAGGTGGATCAGTTCAGCACACTCAAGAGCTCTTTAACCTGAACCCGATTCAGCCTGTGACCCTGACTGATTCACATTTTTTTTCTGGGGTCATGAGCCCAGTTCAGTACAGCAGGCACCAAAAAGATGGCTTATCTGCCGCCGTCTGTGTACTTATTCTTATTCTTCTCATGCAGGCTGATCGACATCGCCCGTAAGCTGGACAAGGCTGAGCGTGAACCGCTGGCAAAGTGTGCACTCCACTTCAAGAGGCTGAAACACCATGGCTACGCCTCAGAGACTTATTCTAAGATGGGAGACCTGAAGGCTTTGGTGGAGCTGCATGTGGAAACCCGACACTGGGAAGAGGTTTGTTGCTTCTCAAACTCAGTGTCCACGCACAAACACAGTACAGAGGCTGTCAAATAACTATGATGTGAATCATGTGCAATTACTTGTAATAAACTGCAGAGGTACTCTAAATCTCATGTGTCAAACTCAAGGCCTGTGGGCCACATATGGCCTGCCACGGCATTTTATGATCTTCAAAGATGTCTTAAAATAAGTGTATGCTGCTTTAGGGCCAACATTGACCATAACATATATCTCCCATAATGCATGTGAATTATTTCAACTGCAAAATGACAACATCCCACCACTAGGTGCAGGTATTACAAATTATCCAGCAGCCGGCAAAATTTGCAGTGTAGAATATTCATTTAGCTGCATTTTTGCTGGCTACTTTTGCTGCAGCCCAGTTGTACTAGGAAGTGGGAATTTCCCACTTGCAAGCCATAAATTGAATCTGGAATGTCCCTCCAGTGGGAATTCCCTGTCAGAAAGTGGAAGAGTTGAGAATTCAAGTTGGTGGCTACTCACCACAACTCAACAGTGAGTTAAACTGTCTTACTTTTACTTAAATAGTTTTTCTGAATTATTTTTTCTTCAGTCAAACACGCTGTTTTTATGCAGGAAATACCACGTAGATCTCACTTATAGTTTGTCAGGGCTGCTCAGCCGTTGCAATGAGATGAAGAACGTGATGTTTTGTGTTTAGTTGAAATTGAGCCACCATAACACTTACCTCAGTGAAAATAAGTTTAACATCGCTGCTCTAAATTACCACAAACTAGCTGCTGCATTTAGTTTAGCTCTGTTTTTGATTGAAATCAAAACAAAAATAATTATTTGAGTAACCATAGCTGAATGCAAACATTAAGACCGTATGTTGCCTGATTTCCTCGCTCACTGACAAATAAAACCACAAACACTCCAGAACTAATCATCAATCTTTAGATTCCTCTGATTCCAAGCCCACATGATGGTGATGATGATGAAGTAGGAATCAAAACATTGTGCTTGTGCTGAAAACATATCCGCTTGAAACTATATTCTGCTTACAATCATCAGGCTGGATCACGCTGCTCAAACAAAAAGAAAATGCTGCGTTTCTTTAATCCATCTGCAGTTTATAATCGAGTTAAAGGCGTGGCAGATTTGTGCGTCGGTGATTTGCATGTGGAAACACCAGAGCCAAAAACAGAACATCAAATCTTGATGACATGCTTCTTGGAATTTTTATTTAATCCTCAAAGGTGGGGGGGAGTAGAATAAGGAGTGGAGGTGGTGGAGCAGAGGTTTGGAGAACAGTTGGGGTTTTTATGTGCATCACTCGGGGAGGTGGACACCAAAAATATGCGGTTCCACAGCACCGGCCATATGGATGCTATTCACTAATCCCACTCTTTTTTACAACTAAGTGTTTGTTCAAATGACTTTAGATCCACAGGCCTGAGAATCACAGTTTTCCTCCAGACTGTATGGAATGAAACACGTGTGTTTCTTGGCTCAGGTTTTGCCACAGGACAGGGAGCTTAATTAGTCACCATGTTAGGAAACGTTGTGTCCACAAGGTGCTGCAGCCGCTTTTAATATCCTGTCATTCAAACACTGCTACACTTGTAGTAGTAATTGAGTGTGAAATCAGCCTGGCTCGTACGCTCCTTTTTTGTTTTCATCTAATTAATAATGTTATGGAAATATTTTGACTCGGGGTAACGTGTGTTTTCATGAAAAATGTGTGGTAACTTATATCTCCCTAATCAACTGCAGGTGAGCCTGAACCGCCCGAGGCAACCCGCCGCTGTTCTCCATTTATTACTTGTCAACTGGACATTTCTGCTCCAATACATCTGATGTGTTCTCTGTCCTTGCATCTAATTTTTCAGGCCTTCTCGCTGGTGGAGAAGCACCCCCAGTTCAAATATGATGTTTTCGTGCCGTACGCTCAGTGGTTGGCTGAAAACGATCGCTTCGAGGAGGCGCAAAAAGGTCTGAGCTGCACCTTCACTAATCATCTTGTTACAACTTTTTTAAAAAGTGTACCTCCAGAAGTAGTTTACTTTAAGTTGGTGTTAACATATGGAAGTGATAAAGTCAGGTCTGTTCTGGACACAAACGTTTTTTTTTCTTCCACTAGTTTCTTTAGGTTTTCCATATCCACTGTAAAACATGATCCTCTTTGCTGGAGCAGAGCAGGACATAGCTGTGCAGCCTGCTCACTGAATGACATGCATGCTTGCTTCTAATCACCACTGCTACAAGCGGTTCTGATGATGATTACCAACTGTAACCGTAGTTATAATCAGCTCATAGATTTATAATTATAATCTCAGCAGGCATATTTCCTCTTCTACATAATCTTCTTTTGCTTGTCTCAATGTGGAATTTGTGACAGAACAGGTCTGATTGTATTTAGATTTGCTTATCGTCGTGCGTTTTGTTGATTGTGTGTATTTGAGACGGGCAGCATTTCAGCATTGTCATCCAAGTGATTGGAAAGTCTCATATTCTGGTCTGTTTCATGTCCACAACAATGGTAGTTCTCAGCCGCAATCCCAGAAATGGTTATCATTGCTGAAATCTGTTGAAGTGGTTTGTTTATTTTTGGGGGGCTTAAGCCATAGTTTAGATCAGGGCTGTTCAATGATGGGGTCGCAGAGGTACTTTAAGGGGGTTTTGAGAGTTTTAGTTAAACTTTTTTTATACTTTTTTTTTCAAAGTTATGTCTTTAAACACATATTACCATGAATCCATCATGTAACAAATTGATAAATGGACACTGCAGATCATAATGATAACAGTCAACAACTAATGTGTGTATATATATATATATATATATATATATATATATATATATATATATATGGTGTCCCAGACTGAAGTGAGGTTCTGTGGAAAGGTGACGGATAGCTAGTACCTTACCTGTTGTAGATAGTTCTTTGAACAATCTCAAAATGGATAGTTTATTTCTGATGAAACTGACAACCTAAGGGCTAGTCAAAGTGGACTAAAGCAGATAGCCACTGTTTTAAAACAATTCCAATTACTAAATAATTGCAGTTTGTGTGGTAACATTTTTTAAATTACACAAAACTGCATGGTTGCTTTGGAAGCACAAATAATGGCAGCAGCAGAAAGTAGTAGCATTTATAGTGTAGCCCTGATGCACTTCCTGCAGGAAAAACAAAACTTTTCTTAAAATAACTATCAGAATAATCGTATTATCTGAAATTAACAGCAGTTTACAAAACAACGTTCACATAAATTGCCTTGAAATTTAGACTTGTTTTAAGATCACAATAATCCATTTTGACCTTGGTTCTGTTTATATAAATTCATCTACTGGGACAGAGGAAATTATTTTACACTTGGTCCATTTATTTATTTATTTATGACTGGACCAAATGTAAAATATTTTTTCTAATGTATAAATGTTTTTTTATTAATTTATTTTTTCCAGATTTTTTACTTAACTTTGTTTCACAAACTTTTAAAATGTTTTAACCCACGCTGATTTGAACACTCCTGGTAATTCCATCACTTATCATATTTGGTATTATCACTTGTTAAGATGATAACAGAAGTGTTTCTGCATGTGGGAGTGAGCTTTCTAAATAATACCCAAAATAAGATCTGAAACTCAGACAAATTGAAGAGATGCTGTTTAGGGTTTTGGGCTGGAGAAAAAGCAGCCAGCAAAGAGGTAGAAAGAGTAAAGGTAATGTGTTTTAGTACTTGTCATCACGTAACATCACTCTTAAAGGATAGTTTTTGTACTCGCACATTAAGGTAGGAGTTTAATAAGAAGATTTGTTTTTATTTTCTGATTCTTTAGTGTGATGTCATCAGCTCTGTGTTAGAGAACCTACAAACAGAAAGGCATGGCATTGTCTTCACACCTCTCTCTATTAGTCTATAAACCTTCCACATCTTTGCCAACATTTTATTTAGTCATTTGTTTTGTTTTTCTCATCTCATGCATCAGGTTTTCTATCCATCTTCGGTTTACGTTGTAATGATTTTCTCCTGGGTTTTCATAAAGTATCATTCAGTTCAAGCACAAGTAAACATACATATTAGTTTCTATCATATTGGGTTGTTATTTTGGTTTTAGCTCCATTTATTGTGTTCATCGTTTTGACAGAAGCCTAAACTAAACAATGTTGGCAGTTGCTGCTGAGGTCTGCAGCCCTGTCAGTTTCAGACTGTTGTGTTTCTCTCAGGGAAAAGGGGATTTGTGCCCGTCGCTAAAAGTAACCCAGAGCAGCTGGATGCGGTTTCCGTCCAGTTAGGCCTACTAATAAATGTTTGCCACTAATACATTCTGACCCCCGCTGTGACTGTGGGGGCAGGGTCACAGTTGGGGTCGACTCCCAAAAGCTGCTTTTAATTATCCAATAATAGGAACATGAAGAATAGTGCTCGTGTTTGTTTGGATTTTAGAGTCAAAGTGCTTTAGTGTTTGATATTCAGAAACAGCCTTTGTAATTGGAAAAGGCTGCTGTTGGTTATTACATGGGGAAAAATTAGAGCAACATTAAGATAACTTTATTTTTTACCTTGTGTACAAATTACTCTTGACGTAATAAAATAATCTCCTTATTTGTGAAAATATAGCTTATCTTACATTAGGAGTGTCTGTTACAGACAAATATTTATTTATTTTTGCCTTTTATTTCACCAATAAAGAGGCAAAGCTTGTTCGGTAAAGCTTTTTTTCTGTGTTCGTGTTTAAAGACACGTGAGCCGTCACCGCTGAGCAGCTGAAGCCAAGAGCGTTTCTTCCTCAGCTTTTAACTTGAATAGAGCTAAAACAAATAGTCTTCCTCCTACTTGTCAAGTGTGAAACAGCTACTGGAGGATTACAGTAATATATCCTGACAGTTTGCAACCAATTAGGTCACCCATATGTGTACATATATGTAAACAAGTGTTGCTTGTTTTGCATTGTCCCTCTAAATCCAGAATTAACGGCTCTTAAAAGCAATCGTTGTTTGTTCCTTTTCCACTTGTCAGCATTTCACAAGGCTGGACGTCAGAACGAAGCTGTGAAAGTCCTGGAGCAGCTTACCCACAATGCAGTGGTGGAGAACAGGTTCAATGATGCCGGCTACTATTACTGGATGCTGTCGATGCAGTGTTTGGACATCGCCAGAGGTGATGATGCATGTCATAAATAAACCTGTACTCCAACGAAAACTTGTTTTTTTGACGTAAAGCTTGATGCTGCAGTCAGTCATTCAGGAATAGAAATAAAAACACAAAACTATGCCTCAGTTTTGTTTAGTGTTTGTTTTAGAAATACCAATTTGTACATTTTCTCCTAATTTAAAATAAAATGAAAATGATATATATTTTAGGGAATTATGCAATTGGGTTGTTTGAACAATACAAATAAAAACACAGAAAAACACTGTTGCTGAATTATTTGAAAACTTTCTTTAAAAAGTAACTATTTGCAGTAAATTTCAGATAAATGAGCCCACTTTGGCTCCTTTCTCAGTAAAAGCTGTGTGAGCTAAAGATGTTTTACAGAGCAGGACTTTAAAACATTTCCGAATGAAGCAGCTAAAGCAGATCTGCTGTATTTTCCTAATGTTTTCACAGACAGATGGAGCAGAACTTGCTTTTTTGATTTCTTTTTTCTTTTTCTTTCTTTTCCGTTTGTTTGTCTGAACCAGAAAGTGAAGATCAAAGGGATGAAATGCTGAAGAAGTTTGAGCGTTTCCAACGTCTTGCGGAGCTTTACTACGTCTATCGCTCCATTCAGCGCTACACGGTGAGAATGTATTACTTTGTCGGCCTTAATCTCTCATTAATCTTCCATAACCAGAGGAGATGAAAACAGGGGAGGGGAGGGGGGGCTTGGGAACCACAGTGAGGCCGTTCGCCTGCCTGTTAGATTGGCATGTGGTTGGAAAAAGAAAAATAGTTTAAATATACAGGTACACATCACATAATTTCCACATACACAGACGCACGGCTCTGGAAGATTATGTCAATCCACAAAATGAGTCAGGTTTAAGGAGGAATTAAGATAAGCACAGAGGGTGTCAGGCAAAATGAACAAAAGACAGAATAGAGGGCGTTAAGTTGAGGTTACAGTTCACTAAAGGAAAATATCAGCTTTAAAGAGCACTATTGTTAGACTCCTGAAACCCCCCCTCTGACCTCTGTCGCCGTGGCAACCAGCTGCTTGACAGAACGAGATGACGACCTCATCAGTGGTCCTCTCCTATCCCCCACAGCTCTTCCGTGCTCACAAACAACACATTCCTGCTCATGAACACTACAAGGGTGACCTGGCCTGTGTCAGCGCTCCCAGTTTGTTGTTTCAGTGCTTTGCTCTGCTCTGGTCACACCCTTACAACACAGAGGCATCGCAGTGATCCAGACCAGAGCAGGAAACCTCTATATATCACTTTAACTCGCCCCGACAGGAGCTATAGATTTAAGCTATCAACTTTGGGGATGAAATGCTTTTAGTGAATGCTTTAGAAAATTCATCTTTTTCCTCTCAGGCCACTGTGAGCAGGGATAAGGCGCTGCGAATGGTTACGCTGCTGTAGGAGAGGTTAAAAGATTAGAGAAAAAGAATGGGGGTGGGCGAGAGTGGGAGAAATGGAGCTTTTAAAAATTGTTATCAGATATTTAGGTTATTTTTAATCCTTTCCACCTCCATCTGTCATTTTTTTTTATCTTTAGGATGAGCCTTTCAGTTCCTACATGCCAGAGACGCTCTTCAATATATGCAGATTTTTACTGAACAACCTTACCAAGGACATACCACCAGGTATTTCTAAAGTGTATCCTTCACGTTTGAGAAAGTGGCGTCGTATACAAAGCAAGTATGGGACTTCTGCTCTTTGGAAAACTCTGTGCAGTACAGCATCGCTCTGACACAGAGCCTGGCAAAGGCAGGGATGATAATGTGAAGGAAAAGATAAAAGTAGGGATAAAGTGGAACTGTTGGCGCCACAGCGGAAACTATACTGCTGCTGAGAGCAAGAAAAGGAATGATGATTGGGAGGAGGCGATGCCAGCGAGAGGCACATTTTTTGGTTTTCTAAACAAGCGCTTTGATTACTGAACTCTGTGCATACATCACGTCGAACAAAGAGTTTTAATTTGAACAAACAGACGCAGCCAACAACACTCGCCGTGACACAGACAAACTCTCACACCAGTGGATGCTGCTGGTATGAGGAAGGAAAGCCCAGCCTTGGAAAAGGAAATCGTCCTCAGCAGCTGGAGCGCCACTGTGGTCAAGCTGAATTGTTCCAACAACTTTGAAGTCAGATTTATGGACTTAGCGGGGACCGTGTTGGCCGCCGGTTGAACAAGTTTAAACGCAGTGTCACAAATAACCCACCCGAGCGAAACGAGTTACACAATAGGAGGACGTGGAGTTGTCAAGAGTTCGAGTTAGGAGTGTAGGAGGAGCTGGAGAGCAGTAGAGTGGAGAGGAATGGTGTTGAGTTTTAAGTGATTGAAAAGCACCAATAAAGAGCTGCTGCAGCTGCGGCTCATTGACCTGTGCTTTACCACTCACCGAGCTGCTCGAACAGTCTGTTTCTGCATAATTATAAAAATGTAACAGATTTATTGAGTCGAATGCAGAGGAACTCAGACACTGGCGTTGTGGGTAAAGTGTTTCGGGAGAATTAACTGAACCTTAACTTTGTCATTAGTAACACCTTGTACGCGTTGGCCAAGCAGAGTCGAAAACTCGGCGCTTATAAGCTCGCCAGGTATTCCTATGAGAAGCTGCAGGAGCTGCACGTTCCCTCGCGCCTCCTGGAGTCCGTGGAACTGGGCAGCCTCATCATTCACTCCAAGCCCTTCCATGACAACGAGGTGTGTTGCAGACTTGTTTTTCGCTCTGAAATATTGTGTTCTTTAGGTGAAACCTCTTGTGTTTCCTGCAGGACCTTATTGAGGGCATGATGTGCTATCGATGCTCCACCAACAACCCTCTTCTGAACAGCCGAGGGAGCGTGTGCATCAACTGCAGGCAGCCCTTCATTTACTCAGCCTCATCATATGGTTGGTATTAGCTTGAGGAAACCTCTGTTTGTTTTAATTAGGGGCCACATAGATAAGATGGAAGCATTGTTATTGCTATTTGTCTGTTATTCTTATGTTTCCATCACAATGTTTAGTTTAGTTCTCCTACAGTTTTGAAAAAAACACAACAAATTGTCTGGCTCAGTTGGGAATACTGTATTATGACCTTTTTGTAGCAGTACATTGTACGGATTAGACAAAAAGAAGTGAGGAAAACCCATCCCTACTTAGAGCTCTATGGCTCAGGCATGTTAAACATTAGAAACATCAAAATGTTTTAAATGAGTCACTGAAAGTTGGACTTTATTTTACTGAGCTGGTTTTTTAGTAGGGCTGGGCAATAAAACAGTAACAATATATGTCGCTATAGACACATGATCAATACCAGTAGAAAATATATTCAATAGAATGTTGCTAATTTCGTTGAACTCTGATCAGAACAGCACAGCATTCTGGGGGATGTAGGCAGAGGAAAGACTTTAGCTGCTCGACCTCTCAGCCTAGCTAAAGGCCCTGTCACACGAGACAACTTATGAACATTTTAAAGACATCTACATTGAAGATGGTACTGCAAAAAATCAACAGGAACCTTCTTTTCGGCATGTACATAATGTAATTCAAACACATTGATCAAATATATAACTTTTATTGGCAATTTAGACATAAAAATGTTTCATAAGTTGTCTAGTGTGACAAGGCCTTAGGCAAGGTTGGTGGCATCAGCTAACTCTCACTCTTTGGTAAACTAGCAACAATCTGTTGAGTAACATGCAGCAGCAGTTTCATGTTTCGCCTCAGAACTGCTTCAAAATAAAAAAGAACGACTTGGAGTGAAAAAAGAAAATACGTTCAATGGCTCAAGAGGAAATTGTGGATAAAAGAAGAGAAGTGTCATTTGACAGGATTAATCAGTCTTTTTTCTCCTGGTCCTTATTTCAAATAGATAAAACAAAAACTCAATCAGTAATTACTGATATTCTTATATATATATAAATACTATGATACATTTTTCAGCCATATCACCCAACCCTACTTTTTAGTATATTTTATAATTTTTACACATTTGCAGTTTAAATTGTATGATTTTTTTTTTAAAGCTTTCACTACTGAATGTTCAACTTTTAGTGATGATATTACACACTAATATTTGAGCTGTCTGATCTTTCCATTATTCATAAGTATTTCTCACAAAGACTTATTATAGAGTTAATGCATAAATTTAGCAATTTCATCTTCTTTCACCCTGTGTGTTTCTTACTACTGTGGGACTGTGTTTTCTACACCCTAACATCTCATTAACTTTTAAAGTATCTGAGTTCAAAGTTTTCTCTTCAAAACAGGATGTAAAGGGTCTTATATTTCGTCACGTCTCCTACAACAAACACCTTAGAGAATGAACATTTTAAGTGTGCATGTGTGTGTGGTGTGTACATGTTTTTGCTACCTGGTGGGGATGCTTTTTGACCATTTTTCTGGTTCACACAGCCTGGTGAGGACCCACTGTTCTTTATGGGGACAAAAGACTGGGGGAAATACTGTTGGATCAGGGGTTTGATTTAGAACTAAGGTGTGA
>JARVGW010000047.1:4018773-4029347 GCA_031762495.1 Anablepsoides rubrolineatus | reverse complement strand
ATCTAATTCCTAACCACAACCTTTTTTATTTTAATAAGAGGAAACACTAATAGGAGCTGAGATAATGAGGTTTGTGTGTGTGTCTCTGTGTACCTGTATTTGTTACATTTTTAGGATTGTTTCTGGTATACACACCTATGCTACCTTGTCAGGACCGGCAGTCCTTATGAGGAGCAAAGATCGGTTCTTATATGGTGGAACTCAGGGGTTAGAAGGGTTCAGGGTTAGGCTATAGAAATGACTGGAAATGAATAGAAGTCAATGAATGGTTTTAATAAGAAGAGACATACAAACATGTGTGTAAACTGGGTAGATTCATGTACAAAATTGACTTAACAAACATGATTTGGCAGCACGATGGCTCAGTGGTTAGCACTGTCGCCTCACAGCAAGAAGGTCCTGGGTTTAATCCTTGGTTTGGACCTGGGGTCTTTCTGTGCAGAGTTTGCATGTTCTCCTCGTGCTTGCGTGGGTTTTCTCTGGGAACTCGGGTTTCCCCCGCAGACCAAAAATATGAACAATAGGTTGCCTTCAGGCCCAGGCCGCCATTGCAAAAGAGATCTGTGATCTCAGTGGGATTTGTCTGTTTAAACAGTAAATAAATGATTAATGTGAACTAACAAAAATTTATTCCAACAACTTTTAAGCTTCCGCTAAATTGTATCAGTGTTAGTTATGAGACATATCCTGTTTATTTTTGTTGCTAATGTAGATGAGTTATTTGTTTTGTGTCTAACTGAAACTCAACGGTAAAAAAACCCCAAAAGTTCTCATTCTGTGTTGCAATCTTTTCACATGTTTTGTTTGGGATCAGTTACAAAACTGCAGAAGTCTTGATGTGTGTATTTGTGCGTGTAGCTATCATGTTGATGCAGTATGATCGCAGTTAAAAAGGACACGCTCACTCCTCATGGGAGCAAACAGAGCCGGGCTGACCCCTGCTCCGCATTCCAGTGCCGCCGCACTGTGGAGATATTATGGGGTGTCTGAGGGCAATATTTGGGCGAGTACTGAAGTGCCTCTCATCATTTCCCTCGAGTGGCTTGTGAGGATCATCAACAATCAACTCTGTATGTGTCTGAATGCGACTGCTGTCTGGGTCCCGCTGAATGGACAGCGTGAGGGCCACTTAGGGTTCATTTGAAAATGATAGAAAGGGCAGCGAGGAGGATTTGCGCCAAATATCAAGAGACGCACTCCAGTAAATGAGGTCCGCCCACGCCGACTTTGCCATTAATTAACATGTCAACGCAGGGTGAGAGAAGAGCAGTTTCACACTTTTCTTCTGGCACGCAGATGTGATCTCTGACCTCTCTCGGCACACAAACAGGCACCTGTCTCCACAGTCCCAGAAAATGAGGTCACACGCTCAGGTGTGGGTGTACTGGCAAGTGCATGTGTCCGGACAGAGTTCTAATCGCTTTCGTCAAACTTAGTAAATGATATTAAATGCCATCTTGTATTTTGCTAATAATACAGAAAAACAAACAGATGCGCAGAAAACAAAATCTTTAAGAGTGGCCATTAAAAACTTTAGAAGAGAGATCCTAAAAATACTTAGATTAGTCTAAATCAGATATAAATTCAGCCAAGTTACCTTGAAACGAATTCCTTCTTAAACGATAAGATCAGATGTAATCAGTCAATGGGTGTACTGACAGTAACACAAACATGTAGGTGTGCTCATGCATGTGCGTGCAAGTCCAATGTGCTGACAGCGTCAGATACGATGTGATTTGTCGGTGTCTCTTCCAGCAGCGAGGATGTGATCCTCTGTCATCACAGCCAGCTTCAGGAGCCAGTGAGGAATGACGACACAAAATGAGATCACCCCCCCTCCGCCGCCGCCAGAGTGAAACGTGGGTTTTTGACGTTTGGGTGTTGGTGGGGGTGGAGGGTGGGACGTGTCAGGCTGCTTGAGTGACAGCTAAGACCCGCAGGTCACCCTGGAACTGGTTTTAAAACAATGATTGGCTTCAGTGGAGCAAAACCAGATAAACAGCTCCATTCAGGGAACATTACAGATACCGAATAAAAGTTTGGATGTTAATTGCAGAGTAACGGACTTCTACTGTTTCGCCAGTGTCAAAGCGGGGTCCTTCTGTCTCCATGGTGACAGTGCGATGGTCCCTGAGCTTACGAGGTGATAGCAACAGAGTGATTTAAATTGAGAAGTGTGCTGCATAATAATATTTGTGAAAATTAGCCTCATGAATACATAAAAATGAAACCACACATGGATGGCTGAGATTCAGATTTAAAAACTCAAATGAAAGGAGATTTGTGGAGTTTTCTTTGAATAAAAACTACCAATTAGACCCATAGACTTCTCTTTTTTACCTGACCTTGTTAGTAAAATAATCATTTAAACTTTTTTAAGTAGAATGTCTTAGATAAAGATAGTTAAAGACGTTATATGTAAAACTAAATGTAATATAAATTTAACAACAAACATATGAATTATCAACTAGCGTTATAAATGAGATTTATTCTGACATTCTATGTAACATAACAATAGACCCAGACCCAAACCAGTCATCATTCCATATGTGGTGGGAGTTTCAGAGAAACTGAGACGTTTATTCTTTAAACATGACGTCCCAGTGGCTTTCAAACCCCAAAACACGTTACGACAAAGATTAGTTCACCCCAAAGATCCAGTTCCCCAGCAAAAACAGAGTAATATTGTGTATGCTGTTAAGTGTCAGAAGGACTGTGATCAGTTATACATCTGGGAAATAAAACAGCCACTGTTCAAAAGAATGAGCCAACACAGACGAGCAACATCATCAGACCAGGACTCTACAGTTTACACTCATCTACAGGCCTGCGGTCACTCTTTCAGGGAGGAAGATGTTCTCATCTTTGATAGAGAGGAACGTTGGTTTGAGAGAGGCGTAAAGGAAACCATTTTTGTGAAGAAAAACCGTCCACTATTAAACAGAGGTGGAGGCCTTCGTGTCCAGTTGTCCTCCTCCTACAATGCTGTCATTGTAAGTATAACTCAGCCCCCTGTGAGCAAAAGGTGTGAATCAGGGCACCAACATGATGGAGCATATGACCCTCTATGAACAATAGAGCTAATTAAGCCTATTGTTAGGCAATGACCCTCTTTTGCATGGGACTAACCTGTTTGTCCACCATGGGGAGGCAGTGCTTATAAAGCTGGAAACCTACTCCCTCCGAACTGCCGACATCGGTACAGGGTGTCGCAGTTTCCTGACAAAGACTACGTCAGCAGTGTTAGCAGCGTCGACTCGGCCGCCCCTTTTGGCACAACCCGCCAGCAGAACTTTTTACCCCCCTCCCAAAACGACGGTAATGTGTGATTGGTCTGAAGTCTGTGGGCGTTTTTGTTTGTGCTAAAAGCTCTCGGAAAAAAAAAAATTGACTTGCTTCCAGAGCTGACTCTTACCAGGGAACAGAGTTTTATAAAGATAAAAACTCATGAATGGAGATAAAACAGACGTTGTGCACAGAGGAATCTGACTGATAAAAACAGTGGAGCTTTAATCGGGACAGATTGTGGATAAATATCGTCGGGTGAGTGAAGAGTCAGATTTTTCTTCTGCATTGTTGACTGTAGCGGGAAGAAACTCCATGCAGTGACGTATGCTGCGGTGTGTCTCTGGAGCTATGAAAGGTCTGTGTAAAAACGACCGCCGAACAACCACGTGGCCGCGCGTCGACCCGTTGGCGTCAGAGCGAGTATGTTTCAGCCTTTAGGCTGAGTTCACCTGAAACTCCTCAGACTGAAGTCTCTTGGAGGAGAGACGAAACGTTTCACTAAAGAAGAACCCGTCCAGAGGACCTACTTATATTTTTCTTTTTGATTTTACCTGGATTACTGAGATGCATCAGGACAATATATGAAGTGGTTTCTATGTAAAATATTTGGGGTGTCCTAATACCAGTTTTTCTCAAGCAGAGTATGAGTATGAGCATTTCAGTCTGGGTACTGGCCAATACCAAGCACTGATACCAGATGGGGACAGTGAAAACTTTAGGGTGGTCTTGTTTGTTGTGTTAAGGTAAGCAAGCTGCTGGCTGCCTGTCTGTGTGTGAACTCAGGGGTAGAGAGAATACTCTGGCAATTAACTCAAACCTACGGTTACACTGTTTCTTCTGCATCTGCTGCCTCATCACACGTCTGATTTGCTGCTTTTATTAAATATTTATTATTTATAGATTTTAAATATCATCAGGTGGAGGCTAGAAGTACTCTTCCTCGTTGACCCAGCACCTCACTTAGTTGTGTGAACTGAATATGATTTTTTTAAAGGAAAGGAGTCCCTGGGAGTGGCAGCAAATTTCCAGGGTGTACCCAGGGCCATTACTGGCCACCCTTTAGGGGCGCCACTGCTGATACAGAGTACATTTGGGTAATAGAACCTAAACATTACACAATGACTTTAAAAACACATTTCTTTTATTTAGTAGAAGGTGTCTCTCCTTCCTTACAGGCCTACAGCCCCGCTGACTGGATCAAATCAAATCTACAGCATGATGTACTGTATACTGCTGCAACATTTTATATTAAAGAAAAATAATAAATACAATTTTATTTCAACTTGTATACATTTCTGTGACAAGCATTTCACTTAAAACGTAAACTATAACATATCCAATGGAACATTAATACAAGTATTGATGCAGGTATTGGTCCCAAGTATCAAAGTATTTTGCATCAAGCATGACTTGTAAAATATCAGACCTGATACAAGAAATTATATAGATATTGGTATTGGGCACCACTATAAAAAAATCATACAATTAATGGTATCAGTGAAGCTTTCAAATACTTTCTGTAAGTTAATAAGGTTTCCTCTGTGCTTCATCAGGCTAGAGGTGGGGACATTTGACCCAGTAAACCCTTCTCAAACCAATCAAAACTCAAGTTGGACCTGGTCTCACTTATGTCATGTGACTAAATGTGCAGACTGGTTGTTCACAGTGTCTTTAGTTAGGAACAGACTGTCTAAAAGTTTGAGAAAATGACCAAACCTCACTTGTTTTGTGTCCTATTTATTAAATTTATTCATTTGGTGTCAAATGTCACCACAGATTTAGATTGTTGTTGTGATGAAAGAGCTGATCCTGTATCTGAAGCAGACACCTCCTCCTTTACCATGCAGAGCAATGACTTTTATGGTGTTTTGTGTCCAAATGGTTAACATAAAAGAGGCTTCAGTCATCTTTTACATTCAACTTGTGGCTTGAATGTGAAAAACCAGATGCTGACTGAGGTTTACTTTAAAGTCACTGGTGTTTGCTCACAGTTTTGGGGAATGTTTTTATGTTTATGTATTCACTTCACAACATAAGGAACTATGTTCTAGTCCACTGTGCTGACATAGCTGTTAGCACATTGGAATTATGTTCCTTATATTGAAAATATATAATTTTTCAATAAAATATTTTTTATTTTCATTGTTGGAGAAGATCTGTTCACAATATATTTCTTTGTATATTTTGGGGTGACTTATTTTTCTTCCTGCTAACACAGCTTTTTGAAAACATCTTTTTAAGATTTTGTGGCCACAACAAGACCACAAAATATAAGATGGGTTTAAGAAACAAGATCACAGATGCAGAACCACAGCAGAGGAACAACAGAAAAATGGAGGGGAAAAAAAAGACAAAAAATCTCCCTGAACCTTACAGGAAATGGGAAGTCCTTGGTAAAAAAATGACCTCGGAGCACTAACAAGGACACAGCTGGAAAATTCTGGTAAAATGATAGTGTTTTATTGAGACATGGCTGCAGGAACAACATCTTTATGTGTTTAGGTTTTACATTCAGACAAAAACTGCAGAATCATACTGCTACTCAATCTCCTTCAGCTCAAAAAAAGACTGATACAAAAGACTGCTCATGTCCAATGTAACAGCCTTACAGAGCATTTGTTGGTTAGACAGTTTTGAAATGTTCTGAAAATGTTTTTTTTTTAGTTAGGTTGCTGTCCAAATTCCAACATCAATCTTGTTATAATTTAAGCAAAAATAAATGAATTTTGATGTAAAAAAAGTTTAAAAAGAATCAAGATAAAAAAAACTTCAAATTTCAGCCATACATCATATGATCCCCATGGTAACCACATGCCTGTCTTTCCCTCCCTGACAACTACTAACGGAGGCAGACAGAAACAGACTAAAACGTAAACCTCAAACAAACTGTTGCTGTGTGAAAGGTATGAGACATATCTTGAAAAATCTTGAACTGTGAGCAGCAGGTATGGGAGTTTAATGTTTCTATGCATAGACTTAAATAAAAACACTAGACTGAGCCCTGCCTATCTCGTCCAGCGTCTGTGACAGCATGGAGAAAAGGTGACCCAACATGGCATCGGCTCACAGCCACCATAGAAACTAATAGATAAACAGCAAGCTGAACTTGATATGTTTAACAAATTATTGGTCATGTTTTTACAATAAATTAATAACTATGTTAATTTCATTCAACAACCATGTAAAACAGCAGATATATACCAGAAAAATACATAATTTTTAAATATCAATTATCTAATCCAGACATGAAGTCAGTCTGCGACTTTTTAGCTAGTTGAAAAATGATGACTTCAGCTAGTAATAAAGTATATTTATTATGTCTTCTTATAAATAAGAAATATTTACCAGTCAACATTTTGAAAATGTTCTCTGTATATCTGTTTTAGTAAATCAGACTTTTAGGATGAAACTTGTCTTCTGATATTAGTTAACCATCTTCTCAACAGGTCAGGTTCCTCTAACAGAAACCTAAAAATACTTACATTTAAAATATTATTTTACACTCTGTAGGTCTAAATATTAATCAGAGAACAAAATAATATTTAATAGTTTGTGTTAAACTGTAGCATGATTCAGCAAAGTGCTACACTCTGTATATCTGCTCCACAAGCTAATATCTGCTAACAGTTCAATAAATAACAGTGATTACATCAACTTTATGAGCTTATTTTAATTTTAAACTATTATATTATATTATTAGCTTCAGTTCTGCTCAGATCACATGGAGCTAAATAAGATCAAATCTGCTGACTTGTGTTGTGAAATTAGATGTTTTACTGTTTATCTGCTGTTAATAAATCCATAACACAAACAGCTTTTCTGACATTAGATATATATATATATATATATATATATATATATAAACTGTAAAATATTAAAATAATTGGGTTAATATTAATATTAATATTTTTTTATGATTTCTATATACCTCCATGGTTTTATGTAGAAGATATGACAAGTTAGAAAGACCCTTCACTTTTATTTTTGAAGAGAAGATTTTTGAAATACAATCAGGTGGACGATTGGACGTGGCCTCAATAATAATGTGCAATTGATTTTTTAAAATCAATTCCTCTTATAGTGCTATTATTGTGTATAAACTGATCTCTAAATGCCAGAGTTATCAAAAGGCCAATTTTATTTGACCTGTTTACACTTGGTTTAATAATGATGTTTCCACAAAATCTCATTGTTTACAGAAAATGGAAATTTCTATCTTTTTTCCAATTTATTCTATATTGTATGACGTGCTGCTACCAAGTATCAGCACAGTTTTCTTGATTGATTTGCATATTTTGATGTAAAACCTGCATGTTTTTTTCCTCTGTGTAGGTTATGTTAATTCCTTTGCTATTGCACCCAAAATTATAACAAAATAGTTACAATAGACTGAAATAGAAATTACAACTGAAGTTTTAATTAATGCATTCTTTTTGTTTGTCTGCAGCACGTGTCAGTAGAACATTTGTGTGACAGAAGTGTCTGAAGTAGTATTGAGCTGTTTGCCTCCAACAGCAACGAGGAGCGGTTCACAGAGGTCTAACAGGCTCACTCCACACCCCACCAATGTTTTTATTTATGAGTTTAGCAGATTTCCCACGGCTTCTGTTAGAGCCACATAAAGCTACATGGCTTTAATGTTTCACAACACATATCCACCAGTTTCCCCTGAGACCTGGAAGCACAGGATATGGAGTCTGGGTTTTCTCTTGAAAACACAAAATGCCAAAATTAGAGATAATTCAACATTTGTAGGAGATCCTGAAGTGTTTTTGAAAAGCTTATTTTTTTTTCTAGCTAAAAATGCAGTGTGGGTGAGGTTACTTCCTGCTTTCTTTCCTCTCTGATTTGGGGGATTTTAGGGCCTGAAGTCTTGTTGCCTAAAATGAACACGTCAGGATTTCTTTCAGTAACGGTGACTAATCTTTCATTTATTTTCTCAGTTTGTGTGTGTCTATTTCTGCTTGCCATACCACCTGAACGCTCACCTGCCTGAAAACATGGCAGGTTACCATGACAACAGGTAATTGTCACCTATCATCACAAGTCCCGGCTGCAACGTTACTGCATATTTTAACAGGTCTTTAAATAAAAATCCTGTCGACGTGCGCGGCGAGAACTTTTCTTTATCACTTTTCTCACTTTAACCGCGTTGATGGTGTAATTAAATGTGTGTGAGGTGATGGAAGCCATGAGACGACACACGTTTCACATGAAAAGATTTTTTAAATCAGGGTCGCAGAGTTTGTGATTCGAGGAAAACTTGTACGGTTTGGTGAAACTTACTCTACAGAGACGACGTAACTCTCAGGAAGCAGATCACAAGGAACATCGCCGATGAGGATCTGGACCCCCGCAGGTCTTCGGCCCAGGTTCCTGCCTTGTACTGTGATCAGGGTCCCTCCTCCAGTCGGACCCCTCAGGGGGGAGATCTGACAAAGACAAGAGTGAAGCAATGAGGTGAGAAAGACACACCTGTGGGGAACGCTGTAACAATAAATTAGATCTCACAAGCAGATTACCACCCTAAAAATCACTCTGATAATGACGGGCGATAATTAACACGGCAGAGAATTAAGGGAGCAGAAACGCCGTCTTTGATTGAGGTGCGGAGAGCGGCACGGACAGAGACAAGGATCCAATTGAGCAGACACCCGGTTTAGGTGTATACACACACAAAGCAGACTCTTAACTGTGCCTGTCTGAGACTCTTCAGCCTCTAATCCTCTACAGCACATGCAAATAAAGAGCAGGCTAAGAGCCCCCTTCACATCCCACAAGAGACAGACAGAGTGGGAAAGTGAGGGCTGGAGAGGCGAGGTGTGGAGCACAGCAGAAAGGTGGATGAGTGGGGAGGCAATTTAGAGAACCGAGTGTCGAGAGGGGAGTGAATGCTGATGATGGTGGTGAGAGAGAGCAAAGCCTCAACAGGGGAATTAATGCACAGAGCTTTTTTTTTCTTTCTTTCTTCCCTTTCATCTGTTTTTCCTGTGTCTGTCTGCTTTGTCAAATTCCTCAGCCCTGTTTCTTGCTGTTGTTCAGGGGCACACTCTCCCTCGCCTTTGGTCTTGTAACTCTCCGTTTGGAAACTACGAGAAGAAAAAGAAATGCCGCTGCCTATTCAGACACTGAAAAACAAAACAAAACAAAAACTGATAGATAGCATCTCCTAAACCAAGACAGAAGAAATTCACCATCATCTCGCCACTGTAGCACAGCTGTCCTGGCAGAATGCTCATTTCTCAGAATAACCTCCAGGCTGAGGCGAGGTCACCGTGACCCCCCCTCGCATTATTAGCCCGGCTCTATCAGGAACTGAGACGAGGGATGAAAACAGGCACTTCTGTTTGGTCTAGGTGAGAGGTTTGGCCTGACATGCACATGCCCACAAGGAACTCGCAGCGACATCAGCACAGATAAAATAAACCAGCTAAAAGGGAGAGGCGGCTGTGAAAAGAATCTTGTATTACTTTTTATACAAACAACTAAAATCAACTAGTTTCAGGGAGATTGGCAGCACAGGAAATAAGGCTCATGTTTTTGTGGTGATTTTAAATTCTTGCATGTGTGACTGTATATGGTTTGTAAGTGTGAAATAAAATGTTTAAAACTGTCATGAACACATTTTTCATTATTTAGCTGACTTTTTGAATGATAAAAGTATTACATTAAAACTTTATTGTTATTAAGCTCACCATTCTTACATTTTGCTTATGTTTATTAAATGTTAAGATTAAATGTTAAAAAATGTACATACCTGTAAATATTAAATCCTGAATCTAAATGTGCAAATATAAATGCAAAAGTTAAATCCTTACATTTAAGTAAGTAAGTATTCCAGAATGGAATGCAGTCTCACCAGGATGATGTCATCATCCTACAACAAACATCAACACTAGTCACAGCTGGCCAGTGCTAATGTTTCAACAAAACACTGCTGAAGATGGTATTAATAATCTAAATTCAAAATGTGTTCATTGAAAACAACATGGATAGTACTTGAAGTTCGGCAGCTTGGACTTTGGCTGCAACTCTAAGTTTAATGTCTTGTAGGGAAGCGTTAGCAGTTGCTATTGTCTCAATATGATGATGCCCTAAAAAGAGCCGAGCACCATCAAAAATAGCTGCATTCCATTCCAAAATATTTAACTATAAACTTCAACATTAAAGATTTAACTTTTACACTTAGATTTTGGATTTAATATTTACATATATATATATATATATATACAGTGGGGAAAATAAGTATTTAGTCAGTCACCAATTGTGCAAGTTCTCCCACTTAA
>JARVGW010000047.1:4006048-4018673 GCA_031762495.1 Anablepsoides rubrolineatus | reverse complement strand
GTCTCTCATAGTTGAGGTCTACCTATGATGTCAATTACAGGCCTCTCTCATCTTTTTAAGTGGGAGAACTTGCACAACTGGTGACTGACTAAATACTTATTTTCCCCACTGTATATATATATATTTTTTTAACATTAAAATGTTACATTTAGTAAAAATTAGCAAAACATAAGAAAAGTGAGTTAAAGCAGTGGTTCCCAACATTTTTAGACTTGTGTACCCCCTGAGCCATTTTGTCATACTACTAGTACCCCCTCAGTCAAACGTAATGATGATTCTCCAAAACCTTAATATACAACAGCTAATTATTAAATGAAAATTATTATTTAACGGCCTGAATGTTTAATTCTGGGACATTTAATTATTTTCAACTCAAATTAAATATAAAGATAAATATGTTGCGTAGAAAGTGAATAAATAATTAAATAAATAAACCAGGTAACGGCAGGTGCAGAAAAAAGTAGCGTCCAAAATACATCAAATACAAATGATCAAACCTTACGAGATTTTGCACTTTGTACTGGGTTCCATTTTGTGTTAATTTCGTGATTCCATTTCAATTTTCGGCATTGTGGAAATCACATGGCCCTACATATTTCAGCCTATTTCTATTTATTTTTTTTACACCTGGGATTATGTTCTTAACATTTTTAACATTTCACTTTACACAGCGCCCCATAGCTGTACAGTTTATTTATATGTCTGACTGTTTTTGCTGCACAAACATATTAATGTGTTAGAATTATTAAGATAAAACCCTCCAAAACAGATTTTTATTTTCAGAATGCATCTTAGTGAGCATCTGTGTGTTGGCTTCGAGCTCTGACTTTAAGATGAGCCTGTATGCTTTTCATTTACACCTATTGCAAGTCTGCAAGTCTTGATTTACAGCAGAAAACTCTGCCAGGCCTTCGGGGAGATGGCAGGGTGTGAGTGTGCCTCCTCCTGATAGAACCTTTGTGCTATTAAACACACATGAAGGCTGAAACCATTCCTCATATAAACCAAATGTAGAACACGTACACCCAAACTGTATCCAATCTGGCTCCAGATTGTCGATCAAACTGATAAAATCCACATGCTTTCTTTTTATTTGTTTTTCCGCTCTGAAAAGATTGTTTCACAATCAGCACTTTCATCTTCCTCTAGTCAGTCCAGTTCCTGTGCATCACGCTAATCAAGGAGGATGTGAAGACAAAAACAGGAAAAAGCTCCTCACTGCACCCTATATCCTCTTCTGTCCCCCTGCTTTTTGTTCTGACCACTACATCCTCCATTCTCTCCGCTACACCATTCAGGTCCCAGCCAGGTCCCTGTGTTCTTTTTCTTTATAAATGGGGAAAAAAACTGTTTGTCACTTCCTGTTTTAGACGCCACAGTATGTTTTCTTTTACAGCAGTGAACTGGCCGAGACGTTACATGAGAACAAAGAGCCTGCGGAGATAATAAATGTCTCCTTTGTCTGTCAACAGTGCTTTGAAGAGAAAAGCATTTTTCATAATTAGGTGGTAGGTGGGTAAGTTTCACAAGTAATGAAGTCCTCCATTTTAATATTATGGTTTGCTACGAGTTTCTTGTGATGGAGATCATATGTGACATAGGAGGGCGAAGACAAACAAGTTTCATTATCTTAGCAGCACCCTCTTCTCTATATAACAAAGAGCTGCTGCAGTCTTTAGGTGTGTGTGTGTGTGTGTGTCTAGGGAGATCAGATCTTTTTTCAGTAAGCTGGAGTACTCGGGTTCTAACCCCCGTGGATTCTCTGGGAAAACACGGCTGCCAAAGTGTTGCATCACACACCCGACTGAACCACAGCCCCTGAATCCTCTCCTGCCAGAGAGCCAGTGGGGGAATATATGTGTGTGTGTGAGAGAGAGAAAGAGTTTTGCAGCAATGGTCTACCCACACACATCCCTGCCCGGCTAACTTCAGTCACGTAAGAAGTCCACATGAGTTAGACGCTCAAAGAGCATCCTGTTAGTCACAGTATGCTGACAGCTACAAAGAATGAAGGATAAATCGTGAATGCTTCAATATGGCCAGTTTGTGTGACAGATTGTGGGCTTACTTGTGTGTGTGCGTGTGTGAGAGCGTGTGTGTGTGTTGCCTGCTTTGTTCTGCCTGCTTATTTTCCTGGGCCGACCAGGTTTTATCTACAGGAAGTTCAGGCCGACTGGCTCTCATGTGAGCCGTGCTTCCCATGACCGCCTGCCGTGGCCGTGCTGATATAAGCTGCAGGAAAAAAAAAAAAGCTCAAGGAATCGTTCTCAATACACTTGCATTGCAGCAAGACAAACAAACATGACCATGCAAACGACCCGTGTTAAGGAAAGTGATCACGATGACGTGACCACAATTAGATCCTGTGTTGGATAAAGGTGCTTTAAGTCCTTTAACTAATGTGGTTTTGCTTCTGTTGCAGCTGAAAGCTCAAAATCCCTCATGGCAGCTCTTTTTTTTAGCTTTTGTGGTTTTCTACATCAAGGGTTCAAAACATATAGCTCCCAAACCACAATTCACACAGTTTAAACACACATATTGTTGTTGGAAAGGGCAGAAGGTGTTCCCATGCCCTCCTGAGTGATTACAGATCCTCTCAGCTGTGTCCCATGAGTGCTGTGTCTAAGTGAGGGTTAGCATTATTACTGAATGGACCTTTTTAACACCAATCTCATCAGCAGCTGACACTAAACAGGCAGGGTATTGGGGTACCACTGCATGTGAGTGACCTCATGATTCACCAATTGAAACTTGAGCTTGGAGGCCTCAGAACGAAGTAGTGTGTATGAGTGTGTGTGTGTGTGGAGGGTGGGGTACGAGGACGGGTACAAGCTCCTGTAGTTAACAGTCCTCTTACCTTGTAGATCTCAGGAGCAGGACACTGATCCCTGATTGATTGACAGTCATCCCTCAGCCTGCAGCTGTTTTCACACCAGCCACAGAGGTGTCCCTGATCCTCGCGGCCCCAACACTGCGAGCAGTCCGAGCTGCCCACTCCACAGTTATACACCTCCACTAGAGGGAGAGAAGAGACAGAGGGAAAAGCACAAAGCGGACTGTTAAAAACAGCCAGAGGTGAACAGTAACTTAATACGTTTGGGGAAGAATTGTGCAATTTTGGCAAACTTGTACTTTGATCAAGTTTTTCTCAGTATCTGGCCAAACAATGACAACATAGTGGTTTTGCAAGCTTTTAACAGCATTTTAGGATATTTCCAGAAACAATGTGAAATTAGTTTTGAACTTCTTTGTAGCTTCCTCCATAACTTTTACATCTGTGGATGCAAACGACACTGGTTGCCATTTTTGTGCCCTTCACCACGATTCTTGAAAGTTGGTATAAAGTATTTGTGCTGATGTGTTTGCTTTTAGCCAAACGTAACAATTTGGGCAGCACAACAGTTTAGTGGTTAGCACTGATGCAAGAAGCAAGAAGGTCCTGGGTTCGATCCTCGGTTTGGAACTGGGTTCTTTCTGTTTAGAGTTTGTATGTTCCTCGTGCTTGCGTGGGTTTTTACTGGTTTCCTACCACAGACCAGTTTTAAAGAGAAATAGTTGGTGTGTTGTACCAAGCATCCTGAAGAAACACCACAGATCATCTGTTTGGCTCAAATCATTCTGTGTCTTCATGCATCCCACAGGTTTCTGACAGTTCTGAGCTGATGGCCCAACAGGACAACTTCTGATTGAATGAATGATGTCTTTCATCTGATTCATTAATGGGACTGGACTGATTAAACAAAGGTCAACAACACTGTGCCTAATGACCAATCATCTCTACTTTGGCCTCACCTATCCTAAAGGACATTGCTCTAGACATATTGTGGTTGCAACTTTGCAGACCTAAGTTATTGCCATGTTCTTTTTTAGAGAGAAAAGGTTTTCTCCTGTTATTCTTTTAAACCAGTCGGCCTTTTTTATCACTGTACCATCACAAACTTTAACCTTTAATCTTAAAACTGAGACCTGAATAGTTTATGATAAAGCTCGGGTTTATCTGCCATTTCTCTGAGCAATGCATAATTTCACCTTGGGGTGACTTTGGGACGTCAACTCCAGGGAAGATTGGCAGCTGTCCTAAATGTGTTCCCCTTGTGAATAATCCTTCTCACTGTAGAATGATGAACTCCAAAATGTTTGGAATTGACCTTTAACCCTTCCCTGACAGATGGACAGTGACAGTTGCTTCTCTAAGGTCATTAATGTTTTTTCTCCGTGGCATTGTGATAAGACACTTGTACACTCTAAACCAGCTTTTATAGAGGCAGTCTCCATGATGAGTGGTAGCACATGGCTGCTATTTTTCCTCCTAAATCCTATGGAGACACAAAGATTTTTTTCCCAATATGGCTTTGATCTTTTTTGATAAATAATAAGCACTTTTAGAACCTGGAAAAGACCATATCATTTTTGTCATTATGTCTCGATATATAAATCCCTGATATTGAAAAAGGAAGAACTTTTTTTTCCTATGACTGCACTGGAATATTATTTCCACTGATAAAACGTTTCCAAATCACATCTGAAGGTCTTGGATTTTAGTTTTCTTTTCCATTGCTTACTTGAACCATATGGCCTGCATGCTCTAAATAAACAGAATAAGCATTTGGAGGATGATATATGCATGGTTATAAAAATAAACCAGGAAAATAAAGAGTTGGCAAAGTGGCTGAGAACAAAGCCAGAGAAAACAGATGATTATGTTCGTGTTCCAAAAAGCCTCCCAGTGAGACGTCCCATTTGTATTACTCCGTGCACATCTGTGCAAGCGATTGTGCGCATATTACGGAGCGTGCCTCTGCATGCATGTGATAAAGTGCGTGTCACTTTAAAATTTGATGACTGCGCGTGCTGCGAGGCGACCGTCCTGTCTGTCGAACAGAATGTCTGAGCACGGCGGCACGGGCTTGTTGCAGACACGCGGGCTGCAAACGGCACATCTGGGACAGGCCGTGACTTAGCTTGTTGTCGCTGCCCCCACGAGTTCAACGACACGCGCCTTTTTTCTCATCGTCTCACTGTTGTCATGGAGCTCAAATTGCATTTGAAACAATAGCGTTGGATATCGCTCATAAGAGGCAGCGATAACACCTCAAATTGCAGCTCCTCGTGTTCTGTAATTATTATGTGTAATTAGGCGTTAGCAGAATATAACATTATGTTAAATTATTGGTTGTTGGCAAATTATGTGTTGTAAGGCCCAAACTGCCAGCATTACAAGTGAAAGACAGTCTAAAACGGTCTATCTGTGTAAACGCTTTTATATTTTCCTACAGGTTCAATCAATTCCACCCGTCTCATTTGAAAACATCTGCGGACCGGCGAGGTGGATTCTCATACGTCAGAGTTTTTTTCTGAACCGTGGCCTTAATTATAGCAGAAAGAAAATCAAGATTGCAGCACAGCAAAGGGCTGTGTATCCAATTCTTTTTGTATGTCTATTTAATCATGGGTTTTACGTCTTACCTTCCATGGGCTGAGGGCTGTCAAGAAATATATCCTTCCTCTGACTGCTGAAGTGCCCTCTCCTCCTGAGGTTGAGGTGGTAAACCTGACTCCTCTGGTTAGTGGACAGCTAAACGAACAGAAAGTTCAGGTAGTATCAGTGTCGAGCATCTCTGCCTGCACTTACAGTCGTGCAACATAATGATGGGTTCTTAGTCAACTCAACAACAGGGGTTTATAATAATTACACAAGGTTTGAGCATAATAATACTGAGCACAGTGAGGCTATAAATGCACAAATTGCCTCACCGGTTATTTCTCTGTACTTACCGTCACTCCAGTGCACTTGACAGTTGAGTTGTCCAGCCATATGGCCTCGTACTGCTGCTCGGTTCCAAAGTCACAGTCCAGCCTCACCCTCTGTTGTGCAAAACACTCGTTTCAAAACAATATGAAGCATCTACACAGCAACAGCCAACACAGAAAGTGATACTACGCTGTTCCCGGAACGTTATTTCTGTGTTACTGCTCGAAACTTGAGAAAAGAAAAATAGTACACAAAATCCACATGCCTGGCAACAATTGTCATCTCAGACCTGCAATAATTGTGCCTGCCAGAAAAGACGTTCAGATTTCATATTCATAAACATCTGGACTCCCACACCTCTGCAACTCATCTGGGAGCCGGAATAATGAGTGTGAATTTATTCTTCACAAAATAAGTGCCCTGAGTGTTTCTGAGCCAGGATATGTGATGCCGCTGATAGAGAAGCAGAGAGAGGTAGAGGATAAGTGCTTCAAGTGGAAGAAGTCATTTGTCTGTAAATCCGGCCAGCTTAAAACGCTCCACTTTGATCGGCCTCTTCATGACGCCGCTATTTCCCCGTGCTTTCTGACACCAGAGACAGACGGTATTTCGGGCTTCTGGCGAGTTATTGTAATCCTGCGGTCCTGTGAAAAATTCCCCGGAATAGCCTCAGAGTCAGCTTCAAAATAAATAACAAAATTCTAAGTATTTGCCTGTTATCGCCAGCTTTCAAAAGACGAAGGCGGTCATGAGTGTGATTGTGTGTGTGTGTGGTTATTACCAAAATATCTCATGAACCACTGAACAGATTTTAGTGAAGTCATTCAATTCAAGATGGCTGCCACAACTAAATATTCTCAGATAAAACAAAGATGTCTCTAATTTAGTCAATTTAACACATCCATCCATCTGTTATCTTAACGCGCTTCTTCCTTCCAAGGTCACATGGGTCACTAGTGCCCATATCCAGCAGTCATTGTGTGAGAGGTGGGGATACCCTGGACAGGTCGCAGGTCCATCACAGGGCCACACAAACAACCATTCACTCTCTCACTCACACCTAGAGACAAGTTACCAATTAACCTGACAGTCATGTTTTTGGTCTGTGAGGAAAGAGGAGTACCTGGAGGAAACCCACACATGCAGGGAGAGAACATGAAAACTCGACCCAGAGAGGTCTTGACCAGGATTCAATCCAGCAACCTTCTTGCTCAGAAGCAACGACTCAACCAACTGAACCACGGTGCCACCTGATTAACAGTTATTGAACTCAAATAAAACTCAAATGTAAAGATGGCGCCTGTAAGTGAGTCTTGCCATCTGCCTGTTTCTGCTTATTTGTATGGTTTTATTTTATGTCTTATCTTTAATATAATAATTTATATTTTTGTTTGTTTTCATGGTCTATTGTGCTTAGTGTTATCTTTTGCTTTATATTGTTTTGTGTGCAGCACTTTGGCCAATGGCAGTTGATTCTAAATGAGCTATAAACTAAATTGGATTTGATCAGATAAAATCTGGTGCAGCTGCAGAGCTAGTGTTCACAACACAAACACCAAGTGCTAATCATCGCACAAGATCTTTGTTTAAAACCTCAGCATTAACTGCTGGAGTCAACCCTGCTCATCCATTAGCAAAATATGTCATGAACCACATATTTTTTAATAAAACTTGTGGAACGTAATCATTGGATGAACATCTACAACTGATTAACTTTTGGAGTGAATCCTGTTTAAGATGGCCCTCACAGCTAATCGACAGTAGCAAACACAAAAAAGACTGTAATTCTGTCAGTTTTAAAGATCTGAGAGCTCCTCACCACATATACTCTAAGTGAGACATCTTGTGATATCGTATAGAAACATAACGTTATTTTCAACTCTGTCGAACATGATCTTAGTCTAAAACTCTGACATAAAAGGCCGCAGGCGATATGCATTCCTTCAAGGAATGTCAAGCCTTTAATTAGTAAATGTTTTAAAACACTGTTCTTCTACAGATCACAATCCCCCCCTCTTTCCTCTAAAGGAAACATTCGCAACAATTCACAAGAAATCCCCGAAGGATTGGAGGGACGCTGATGTGTTTTGGGGAGGCTGAGTTTGATTGACAGCACATTTCCTGCTCCACTGACTTATGTGAGATGAAGACGTTTGTCAAACAACGTCAGCTTGTATAAACTTTCATAATTAAGAGCAGCATGAATGGACAATCTCATCTAGGCTATCCTGAGGAAGTGTGTGTGTGTGTGTGTGTGTGTGTGTGTGAGGCTGGATATCTGTCACCATAGCAACACACCAGGAGACATATTGGGAGGCCAGCCGGGGTTAGGCGTGTGACTGACCACGCCTGGCAACTAGTCAGCACTGGAATTTTTAGCAGTTGCGTCCCTCATCCTCTCCGGTGCAGGATCAGGTTCTGGCTCGGTCAGTGTGGATTAACTATGAGAATAACTGATCTGGCTGAATAAAAATAAACGTGAGCGACGTTAAGCTTCAACCACAGCCTGCTGCGTATTGTGCGCTGTGCTGACAAAGACACAAGTCAGCTCATCACAGTGAGACAGCAGAGGGCCAGCATGCCCAGACAGCTGAGGAAAATACCAGCTCACTCGTCATCACCTTCTCTGTCGCTCAGCGTTCCCATCACCCAGACTCCGGTTTCACTCTCTCATTGACCCAAATCCCAGCACAAGAATATTCATCTGTTTTTAGCTCAGCTTGAAGCAAACGCGCCATATGCTCCTGTTTTATTCTAATCATTTTCACAACATGCTCGTTGGAGGAAGTCCAAGTTCAGCTGCGTAGCTGGAGGCTGTCTGTCATACCTCCTGGATGTTGCTCAGGGAGAGGGTGAAGTCCTGAGCTGCTCCTGACGGCGATGGAGCAACGTCTGAGGCAATCAAGTGGGGACAGGAAGCGGCACTCTGCAAACGAGAGAGGCAGGAAGTGACATTCAGGAGTTAGAGAAAACAATGGGCCCCCCCCCACAACCCCCCACATGCATCCGTAACCCAAAAATACCTGTCCTGTTTATCTGGACAAGCAGGAAGTGAGAGGCTGAAGTCTCGCTTTGAAGGAAACAACAATAGCTTCAAATAGAGACGATGAAGGATTAGGAAAACAGGCCCACCGGCTGCTGTGATGGGCTTCCTTATGACCTCATGACCTAAAATAAACTTATTTTATGCTTAAAACAGGAAATGGAATAGTTTACATCATTTTAAGTGGGGGTTTGGGAATAACAATTCTGAACAATGATCATCTCACCTGCTGTAAAAAGCTTAGTTTGGAGAAACAGGCTGTTTGAAATGTCCAGTTATTCATTATATAGAGCCCTAAAACTCATCTTGTGATGCAATAAAAATAGTGTACAGTTGTTCATATGTTGAAATAGACCACGATGCATTGTAGCCTGAGCAAAAACAGCAATCTAATGCTAACAAATGCAGCCTGTGACGAGACTTTTAGACTAACCTAAACAGTTTTAGTTATTTCTACATCTCTATTGTGTCGACTCCTCTGTCTGAACTGCAAAGAAGTTATTAGATGAAGGGAACTGAAACTAAATTTTAATGTTTAAATATGAAACACATTAAATATGTCATATCAATGTAAAGCAAGTTGTATTTCAAGTGTTATGAAGCTGCGTGTCTAGTTTCTATCATTTGCACACAAACTTTAAAAGCTACACTGAATAAAAAAAATTATCTTGTGTCCACACAGTACCATCCAAGGTCACCTAATGGGCTCTGCAAAAAGCAGTTGTTCTGTACAGAAATATTTCATAGGTAATACGGATTTATCAATTTAAAGACACAGTTGCGTAAATGAACAACATACAATGAAAAGTCTAACAAATCTGTGTAAATACACTTTATGCCAGTGTTATGGAGACAAAGGATGTTAGTGACATTTTCTCAGTCAAAATCAGCAAAATTAGAATGCCCATCACCTCACATTCAGGTTTGCTGGCGTTTAGTTATGTGACTGTGAGTCTCACATAAATATGAAGTATGATGCATTCAAACTGTGTTCAATAAAAGGCAGAAACACATTTCCTAACCTGTATATAGTCTACTAGAGTGACCACAATGTAGTGAGGGAGATAAAGAGTGAAAATTTCAAACTCAGCCATGACAGGCCTGACGAGCCAACGGCTAGTCTGAGAGGGATCAAGGCAAAAGTAAATTTTTGTAATCTGAAAGCAACTTTAATTTTTAAAAAATCAAAGTAGTTCATTAAAGGTCTATTTTACAAATCTTTCCAATACTGTAAATTTCATTTTATCTACTTATATCATAATATTCAAGCAGAAAGTGACCCAGGCATTTGCCTGTACAATGACCTTCAAAAATCCATAATTTTCACAAAAAATCCATGGTCCTCTCACATAATATAAGTGGGTACGGTTACAGGTTAGTACACATGCAAAATGGGGGAACATCAGTGTAAATTACAGACAATCTGTACAACTTGACACATAGGCCTTGTCTTTACTGGAAGAAGCTACCTAGCTGCTTTATTTTTGTTTGCAAATTGCCTCAGAAATCTGAGTAAATATCTGTGTAAGGCAAAATGAATGGAACCCTTCTTAATGTACTGCTATTATTAAAGTTGTTTTAAAGCATCAGTAAACCTGTTTTGGCGTTGCCCCACTCAACGTAGCTGTTAGCTCATCTTAAACTCTGTTTCTCCAAACTGAGACTGTGCAAAGAGCTTTCTACAACAAGTAAGATATTGTTTATAATCTCTTTACAAAACCCTGCTTCAAAAGATATGTACTATCTCTTTAATTACCCAAAACTACCTAAAGTATCCTAACAAAAACCACAAGTCTTTCATGCTCAAACATGTTTTTCCTTTTTTCATCTAAAAACAGCAAGTCTGATGGAGTTTCAGTTCATTAGCTTTAAAGATGCATTGCTGTGTTCGTTGCTTTAGCTGTTTGAGAAGGAGGTCATGTGATGTAAAGCTAATTATTGCACAGTCATGGCAATAAAATGTCTAAATGACGACCCGTGGAGCAGCAGCTGATCAGAAGACTGTGAGCCATATCCTCTTTCAGCTAACATGGAGAAAAAGTGTGAGTGGAATCAGACCCTAAGAGGAAAAATGTGCCAGGCCACACAGGCCATGGGATTCTGGCTCTGGAGTTAAAACTGTAAACGGGACCCAAACACTTGAATAGCTGACTTAATCTTGACGTTGTCAGGAAAATGTCCAAAAGGGATGGTGGGGATTTGTTCCAACGGGGCCAGACTTTGTTTTGGGAAAAGTTATCCCTGTTTTCACTAACATTTTTTTCTTACACCAGTCCCCTTTTTTAATATTCTTTTTTTAACCCCTCACATGGTTTTATATTCTTCTATATATCTAACAAATCCATGTCTACTCCAAACAAAAGGGATACATAAAAAGTGTCTGGACATTTAGTTAGAGTTTCCTATACAAATATGAGCACAGTGAAGCTACTCTTTCACTTTGTCACACAAATCTGCCAGAAAGCGAAACTTAAGAGCAGGACTGAGACGCTTTAAAATGGCACATTAGCCTGTTATGAGTCTGTAAAAACAGACCCTCCTGAGATTTTATGGCTGGTTTCAACATTTCTGCACATTGTAGTTGAGACATTATGACCTCACAGTGAATCACCCTATGGTTGCTCTTGCCTAACCAGTCTGGAGTCAGATTATTAAAGAAAACCTTTTTTGTTGTTGTTGTTGTTCCAGCCACGTCTGGGTTGTGTCTGACTATTAGGACATTGATACCATGACCTCCCCCAGACATGTGTCTGCTTGATAGATTATAAATACTCACTTCTATCAGGTGATGCTTTGAATCGTCTTTATTGGAGAGACATAGGTGGTTCTCTTGGTCCCAGTAACACTTCCACTTTGTGCTCAGGCAGCTCATGCATCTGACAAAAAAAAAAAGAAAAGAAAAACCCATGAAGAAACAAAAAACACAAAAGGAGCAAGGTCAGCGGTTGCCAAATCTGGCGTGTTTTCCACCCCTCTATTATCTCCCTGTGATCCGTTCCCATGCAGAAGTTGAGTATGCGGCTCGCTGTGAGTCACTCAGAGCGCGAAACAAACACAGAGGCTGAACTGATTACAGGCATCAAAGTGGAGCTTTAATAAAAAGAAGTAATGATAAGTCACAGTAGCGGACATGATGATTCCATTGACAGGAAGGTCAAAGCGAGCCAAATGGGCCGAGATCAAACTCTCCCACTGCTAAATGATGATGCATGAGCCTGCATGCTGTCTCTTGTTTATATATCTGCTAAAGCAGGCTAGAGTTTTTTTTTGTTTTTTTTTTAATCTGCTTGCACTAAGATATTTCAGAAAATAAGGTTCATCAGCAGGTTCTTAAGGGGATAGTTTGATTATTTTTGATGTGATGTTCTGCATAATAGTTAATATTACAAAATGACCAAACTATCTCTTTATAATCTAAGACAGGTTCAGGCAATATAAATGAGAGAAGGGGACACACTACCAGAGGGCCACATAGTGCTGCACACACTATGCCTCAGAGGCATACTGTTCTTTAGTTGTCCATCTGTACCTTAGTGAGAGAATTCTGTCCGTCACACTGTCTTGTGTGCATTGTAGCTCCTGAATGGAGCTATTGATTTCAGTCCAAATTAACATGATATTTGTTCTTGGCCCAGCAGAGGTCTGTAAAGATATGGGAGTCAAAGGTCAAAGATGAAGGTCAGGTAAAGTGATCTTTGTTGCTTAAATCCCCTTATTTTGGACGGTACACATAAGTGGTTGGTCAATGGCGGCACGATGGCTCAGTGGTTAGCACTGACGCCTCACAGCAAGAAGGTCCTGGGTTCGATCCCCGGTTCGGACCTGGGGTC
>JARVGW010000047.1:3954055-3982927 GCA_031762495.1 Anablepsoides rubrolineatus | reverse complement strand
TGCTTTTTATTGTGTTTTAATTGTGGTTTTTATATTTGTGATCTGTTTTATTGTTGTTTTTAGTTATTTTGCTCTCTATTAAGCATTTTGTGATGTTTGTGTCTGTGAAAGGTGCTATAGAAATAAAGTTTACTTACTTACTCTTTGGTCCCTCTACATTGGCTCTTTGAAAATGTGGTAAAAAATAACGGAATTATTATTATTATTTTTATTTATTTATTTTTGGTTTGTTTGTTTGTTTGTTTTTTTATACCCACAACATGTTGATTAGCTCATGATAGCCTGTTTACTTAAATAATTCCTTTAAAGCATTTTAAATCTACGTAATGATAAGAATTAGCAGAAAAAAAACATGCCTGAATAGTTCAGTTGTACTAGTTTTCTTGAAATTTGGTATAAACTATACACAGTATTTTCTGGTTTTCATTTGTCCTGATGGGTAAAAATAATAATAAATAATATAATTCACACAATATTTTTTAGTTTTTATGTCACCACCATTGGCCAGGAAAGGTTCCTGAAAAGGCCTTGAAAAGGCCCACGGACCACCAGTTGATAATCACAGTTGTACCTTGTTTTGCGGCTCCAGACATATTTTATTAGTGTGTGGAGTAGCAGAAATGGCTCTTTTGATTGTAAAGGTTGCAGACCCCTGCTCTAACTGTTTAAAGGAAATGATGTGGTGAATAAGTTATTTTGCTAACAGATGAACACAAGCACACAGGCACATTAATAATGTTACTGTGACTTTACAAACAAAGATTAGAGAAGTGAAACCCAGGGTAGGTATGACACCAGGGCATATGAGCTTTTGTTTGACTAACATTTGACTAAAAAGAGTCCAACAGAGCTAAATGAGAAGACAGAGGACATTTAAAGACAAAGAGACAGAAACTGTGGGGGAGTCTCACCTGTTCTCTAATGTGCACCAGCCACAGTGGGGGTCTCCTGCTCCCAAACAGTCTCTGCAGTTCTTCCACTGGTCACACTGTGCCACTTTCACTCTCAGCATCTGTCCGTCACACACCAACAACAACAACACACACGCAATATTTTAAATAGTGTTATCAAGATGAAAGCAAAAATATTTTTATAAGGTGGTGCTGGCCACTGCTGAACTAAATTACAGTAATTTACTCAACAACAATTTTGATAATCATGCAATATGTAACTGAACAAAATACAATCCTAAACATCTGCTGGTCTCAGCTCCTCAGATGTTCTGGTTTCACTGTTTTACTCTTCTTTTATTTTGTTTTAGGTCATTTGAAGGATTTGGACCAAGAGCTTTAAACACGACTTTTGATGACATTTTTATCCTTTTTAAGTACCTCATAAACTAAAAGATGAGTTATTTTTAAAATGGCAAAAGCTTGACCACAGCATAAAATTTGGCTGCATAAACAGCTTTTTCTTATATATGTAAACACGTTTACTATTCATTGAAAAAAAATAACCATTCTTTAAAACTCTACAGGCAGCCCTTGTGATTGCTGCTGGTATCTAAGTAATATTAGATCTGTTAGCAGTGCAAACAAATGCTGTGGGCAGTTAATGACTTCTTGTTTCTTTACCAGAGGCAAAAAATAAAATAGAAGCATCCCTCTGCACCAACCAACCAACACACAGGCAGGTAAATAAATAAGGTTGCATTTCTCTTTTCTATGTGTGAATAAAACCTATAACCAGGACAGCAAACCATTAAACAGGCAGACAATCCAGATTAATGCAAATGTGATGGAGATTTGCACAATACAGTACCGTTTCCCTGTTTCTTCATACTAATTCTGCATTCTTTGTGCTATTTTAGCCATTCCTATATCAAAACATTCATCTTGATCAGAAATAGTGAGCTAGAACTTTCAGTACTTGTAACTTTAATACTTTTTAAATAATTTTACTTTATATATTTCCCCATGGAAATACAGGGAGACTTTTCAGTTTCTTCAAAAACTTAATTCACCATATATGCTCTATTTTTGTCTTTTTATGGTCCATTTAGCTTTTAGCAACTGTTTTGACATTTTAGCTTTTATAGTTTTCCAACTTTAGCTTTTACCTTCAGTGGTACCCATGTTCACTTTCAGCTATTTTTACTACTGCTGTTTTGCTTTTTTTACTGTTGTTCTGCTTTAACTTTAATGATTTAATTTCAGTTTAAGAAGATTCAGCAAGGTCATTCAGACAATTCACATGTTTTTTTTTTCTAGTCAAAGTTGAAGTGATTGCTGAGTGAAAAAAAAATGTCAATTTTAGTTTAACTGTATGGGGCAGGAAACTCAGCTAATGATTCAGAGCACTGAAGGTGCAGTTTCATGCTGTCATAAGAAGAACGGCTTTTGAAACTAGGTGTTTCCGAAACGCAGCTCTGGAGCATACAGAACAAACACTGTTTGTTTGCTAAAACAGAGGTGAGAATGATTTGCTGCAAATGAGCGAATGTGTTCTGATTGTGGTTCCTGTGGTCCAAACGGCAGGCTGACAGGAACAAACTTACAGAGAGACAGCAAACATCTGGAGCGATTAAAAGCTCATCTGTAGCCGTGCACTTACGTGGTGAGAGGTCATGACATAAAGGAAGTTGCTGTCGTTGGGGTCAAAGGTCATGATGTGGTGGACCGCTTCACTGGCTGGCAGCTTCAGCGTCCTCGGATTGGCCAAGGTCATGTTTGCCAGGAGGGTCAGCTGAGAAAAACACAGAGATAAGAGGGGAAAAAAGATAAAATAAACAAATAATCAACTTAGCATTTTCTTACTTTACATTTACTTTCTGTAGATTGATCAAAAAGAACAATAAAGTCCTCTGGATGAGTTCTTCTTTAATGAAAATGATAATCATTAAAAAAGAACCTGTCCAGAGGACTTTTTTGATTTTTCTACCTGGATTACAGAGATGCATCAGAACATTCTGTAGATTGGTTATTTTAAGTCCAAACCTCTAAAAACATTTGGATTTGAGCCTCAAACTTTCTTATGATGATTTTTATTGGTGATTTTTCTCCCAAAATAAGCATAACTTTAGGAGGCTTCAGCAGAACCTTCAGTATTGTAAGAGGTGTTCATGGATTAATAAACGGTATAACCATTCATAGGTTTATAGAATAAATGATGTTTAAAGACCAGATGATTATAATTTGGCTTGAGGGAAGCTCCCTGGCTCATAATTAATTCATGTTAAATGCATGCTAGTTATCACCTGTCATTGAAAGGTGAAAGGCAGGCAAGGAAGGTCTTTCCTGTCTGTGTGTGTGGGTGTGTGCTGATGTTCTTGCTACTTGGTGGGGACAATTTTTCAGGAAAATGCATCCTCGTGGGGACCAAAGCCCGGTCCCTACAACTTCAGAGGCTGATTTTGGGTGGGTGGGTGAATGTGTGTGTGTGTGTGGGGGGGGGGGGGGGGGGGGTTCAGGACCAATGTGTGAATTGAGTTTAGGTTATTTTTATGGTCAGGTTACCTGTGAGGTTAATTTTAGGATAAATGGTCAGGGTTAGGATATAAAATTACCAAAAAAAGGAATGGAAGTCAATGGAAAGTCCCCACAAGGATAGAGAAACATGGTGTGTGTGTATGGGTTTTTCCTACAACAGCCTCGTGGGGACTGAAGTGAATCATGGAGAACTGGGTCCAAATGCAAATTACGGGGGGGTTAGGTGTAGGACCAAGGTTTAGGTTAGTTTTAGGGTCAGGTAAGAAGTACCTGTGAGGTTAATTTTAGGGTAAATGGTCGGGGTTAGGAAGTCTAAACAAAAATGAATGGAAGTCAAGTGTGTGTTTATTTGTCTGTTGTGTTAGCATAATATCTCACCAGTCACTCAGTATTTTAACTAAACTTTTAGAAACTAATCACTGGATCTAAAATCAAATTGTTATGTCATCACAGCTGTTATTTTATAGCACATACAATTAACTTTAATTATACAACTATTGAACTAAGACCGGTGGTGGTAGTAGTTGAGAGTCATTCCTAACATGCTCTGCATGAGATCTTCCAGAATGTCTGTACCATTAGTTTCAAGGTTTGACAAAAACTCCTGTAGCTCTGGCAGTCAATGACATAAATGCTTTGCTTTTTAATCAGATCAAGTGTTTTTATGTTGTTGTTCTGTCTCATTATCATCATCATCATCATCATCATCAAACTTTATTTATAAAGCGCTATAACATCAGCCACAGCTGAAACAAAGTGCTGAACACATAAAATAAAACTCAATAAAACACAATAAATTATGTATTTATTGTAATAATATTATGTTGAACACACATCCCAAGAAGCTGAATGTACAGTTAGTCTATATGTCTAAAGCCCAACATGACAATCTGACCATATTTAGAAACCTGAGAGAGCTACATAAAATGTTCATGTGTGCACGTTCAGACAAACTTTATGGCAGACTTTGGTAAATAAAGTCATATTTTATTCCTAAATGTTTTCATGCTCTGCCCTCTCAAGCACATTTTAGGAGTTTTTATTATTATTATTGCTTTGTTGAGCATTGATTTATCCACACGGCAGCCTTCCTACAGCTCCACATAATAAAACGGTGACACGTTCTCACGTATGAGCAAACATACGCACACACAGACACACACAGAGCTGCGTAGGAAAAACAAACAGTGCTGAGTGAGACTTCCTGTCACGCAGACAGTGTAAAGCTCTTATTTCTGTGATTTGTCGGCTCTCTCTCTCTTTCTCTCTCTCGCCAGTGGAGACGCTCTTCCATCCTGAGGAACTGGCACGCTGACTGGCATCTGGTGACAAGAACCAGTGTCACTTCTCCATCGGTTGGTCACACAAACACACGCGTTCACAGGACAAAACCATCAGCGGGGACTGAGCCTGGCTGCTGGTTAATGGTAAACTAGAGCACATGGAAGCTGAGCAAACCTCTGAGGAAAGATGTTATCTCAGTGTCCAAATATTACTGTCGCTTTCTTTCACCAGAACACACACACACACACAGAGCAGTGAGTAAGCAGCTGTGCTGTGTCTTCACCCCGGCAACTAGAACACATATGCAGAGTGACTCCATGAGGAGCAAGTAAACAGAAGCCCACACACCTGGACGGAGAGAAGAAAAAAAAGCAGGGAGGAGGAGGAGGAGTATGAAGGTGAGCTGTGGCACAAAGCGCCACCCGGTCAGGCAACAAAACACCTGCTGTACTGGCAGGTCACTCTGACTCCATTCTCTGTCTATCTTCATGCAGATGAAAGCCTCTATTCAGCCAAGGAGTGCTCAGCTGCTGCGCACTCGTTTTTTCTCTGTGTTTGTGCGTCAAAAATAAAAAGAAGTGAGATGGATGAAGGTGTGGCAGCACAAAAACAGCAGAAAGAGATTGAGATAAAGTCTGTTTGCACAATAAAGTACGATGACTTTGTTTTGTTTTTGATTTACTTTTGAGGTTAAATTGTGAGTGGAAAGTGGAGCCATGAACTGAAAGATGGGAGGGAGTTTGTTTTTTTGTTGATTTATTTTTTTTATATGAGTAAGCGAGATAAAGGCGGAAGCTGCCAGACGTTGAAAATGGGAGTCAGCTGTAATGGGGAAGGAGAGACTTCATTAAAAACATGCATGTAATTACAAATTACTTCACTGAGGGGCTCTCAGAAAGACAGTAAAAGAGGTCTAACTTAATCTGAACCACTGCTCCTCTGTGTTTAGTCTGAGCCAAACTCACAGTCAGAATCACATTACACACACTAACAGCACCATTAACCTCTGCAACAGCTCTATCCTCGGGGCACACACATGCACACACACACACACCCTCTCAATCACCACCCCACACACAGATGCACAGACAAACAACTAGACCTGCATACAGCTGAAAAGCACAAAGCAAGTTGTTGCCCAAGGTCACAGAAACGCCACGCCTCTGATATAACATGGTCACACACACACACACACGCAATTGTGTTTTTGTGAAATATGAGGACATTACATTGACTTCCATTCAATTTCTACAGCCTAACCCTGACCACCAACTCTGAGGCTAACCTCACAGGTACCTACCTGACCCTAAACTAACCTAAACTCAATTCACACCTTAGTCCTAAACCCAACCCCCATTCCACCAATGGCTTTTAAACCAAATGGGGACTCGACTTAGGTCCCCATATTTACCAGCTGTCCCCATATGTAGGTGTTTTGGCTTAAAATTGTCCTCATATGTCACCATAGACACGTACACACACACACACACACACACACACACGCACGCACACACACACAGCGTGTAATCTCAGGGTAGGTGTTTATCTAAGTAAACACATGGAATCACTAAACCACTCGCACAGGCCGGCAGACAAAGTCAAACACCTCAGAACACAGTCAAACCTGCAATCAAGCAAACAGACACACATAAACACTCAACGCTTAAACCATCCCCAACCAATGTGGTGCATCTGGTTTACAGCATCCCCCACTTAAAAAAAGAAAAAAATTACAGCATGCTCAGCCAGGGCCAAAGTAATGCCTTCAATGACGGGAAGCAAACAATGAGTTCTTTTAGTTAGAGAAAAATAACCCTGCAGCAGCATAGTTTTCATGTTGTAAAAAGGTACCAAACTGATGCTAAAAAACCTAGCGGGTCCGAGTCAGCTCGTGTCGTTTCCGCTGTGGAGCAGATTGTTGTGCTCAGTCAGGGGCGACCAGGAATGTAGCTGAGACAAGTATTAGGGAATGCTGTTCATTAGTCAGGAACAAAAAAAAAAGTTTTCACAAGCTGCAGATGTTTAAAGAGTGGAGGTCGAGGCTGGAGCTGAGTCATCCGTTAAAGAGCTTTCTGCTGACCTCTCCGACAATAACCAGGTCTGAGGAGCATTAAGGAGCATGATTAGGGCTACTTAAGGACGGACCCATGGATGAATGAGCCGAGGAGAGAGGGTGGGGGAGTTGCAGGATGAAAGCAGGCCTTCCTTGCTCATCCTGAAGTGTTGGGCTCTAAGTGTTTCATCATACACCTTTGGTTTATTGAGCGCTTCAGCAGCCACATCAGAAGAGCCCCGCGTCGCTCACTTCAATTGTTTTTCTTCCAAGCTTCGGGGCTCAATCACATTAAAAAGATTAACTCCATTCGGAGGAGACCTTATTATTAGTATCATACTCCAGCAATGTTATGTTATGACCCGGGGAGTTTTTATTTGAAGTCTCAGACAGTTGCATGCACATGTTGCGCCTCTCACCTTATGAAGCCGCCCGTTGCTGGTTCCCAGGAAAACAACGGTGTGGTCGTGCACGCTGTCCACCGCCACTGAGCTGAGGCCCGGGAGTTTGAACAGAGGAACGGCCCTGAGGGCTCTCCGTACGGCCAGAGGGTGCTGCAGGTGGGCTGCGCCGCAGTCCAGGTGCTCAGACTGCAACTGGAACACAAATCAAAATGGGAAAAATAAGAGATCGATTCTCGTCACCACTCACAGGTTAGAAGAGAGGACAGCGAGGACAGGGCGAGCGCCAAGTGATTAATGTGTCAAGAAAACAAGTACTTCGGGGACTGAAGCTATCACTCCGCCACTGCTCATTCTTCTAAATTACTTTTTAGGCATGTCAGTGAACACTTGAATAGGGATTACAATGGTCTTCAACACTCATAAGACTTTGCTTTTGTCAAATCCTCGGCGAGCAGCGATAAAACATTAGTGCCACGCTTGGCTGAGCACCAGGATCTACTGGGAATTCTCTGAATATTTTAGAGCACATACAAGCAAAAAAAAAAAAAAAGAAAGAAAGAATTAGGCATAGTGGATATTTGTAGAGTCGTTTCCCACGAGCCCTTCTGCTCAGGGCCTCATCTTTCTTATCATAAATTGTGTCTGGCTTTCCCTCAGCGCTGGCCTTCAAACCGTCAACTACAAAAAGAATCACGTGTGCACCGCAGCTAAACGGGGAAACCAAAGAGACAAACTTTTCCTTGTGAGTGGCGGAGCGAGTATTAGAACATCAAGCATACACGAACGAGGGGGGGGGGGGGGGGGGGGGGTGGGGGGGAAACACTTTCAACTTAGAAGCCTGTTGTAGTATGGCCTGCAGGCCAACTGGGAATCAGAGATCTGGTCATGGGGGAGAGCCGCCCTAAGGACACAAAGCACCAAGGGCAGCTCCAACAAGGACAGTGGCAGGACATCCCCTAACACAGCCGGATGAAAATAAAGCTTACTTCATCATCAAACAGCAGTCATGCAGAGTGCAGCATTAAACTTCCCCTTAAGAGAAATAACTAGTCTGGTATGTGTCTGGATACACAAGATAACATCTGACCACGGGACAAAAACAAAGCGGCCATTTGTCCCACGTCATTGTGCCAATTGTGTGCTGGAGTTATAGTTAGCAGCAGAAATTCAATCAACATGTAGGTCAAATAAAAACTATTAACCCTTCGTATTAAATATTTGATAAGGGAGGAGTTGGGAATGATCATCGTTCCCACAACTTCTCCAAGTAGATCTGGAGGATCTTTGCAGCTCTAAAAAGGATCAGAGTTATGAGCCCTCAGGGCTGCAGAGGGTCAGTTTTTGGAGGGACTGAGAGAGAATGGTAGTCTGTATTATAGTCTGAGCAACTGTAAGGCTCTTTGAGTTTCATTTAGTCATAAACGGCCCTTGACTCTTGACTCTCAACTTTGATACCAATAAAATACTGATGTTTGAGAAATAAAAGAAATTAGTCAACATTTAGGGACCATTAGTTTGATAAAATAAGCTTACATTTATATCCTAGAGGTCTTTAAACCTTTTCTTCATGACCCACTATCCTGTATGTTTTAGATGCTCCCCTGCTTCAACACACCTGACTGAAATGAGTGAGTGATTGACAGGTTTCTGCTGAACTCGATGACATTCTGAGAAGATAATTAAGTGATTTGAATCAGGTGTGTTGAAGCAACAACTGAAACCTACCGGACAGCGGGGAACAGGGTTGAACACCTCTGTTCTGACCTAATTGAGAACTAGATATATTTTTGAAGACTCACCACCAGGTTATCCTTCTGGATGCAGGCGGCCCCGGAGCCCTGGATGACGCTGTCCAGCACCTGCACGTCGCTGCTGGGGGAGTTGGAGCAGTTCCTGCGGCCCTGGCGGATCTCCTCCTCGATGTCCCCGAACCTGAAAGCGCACACGGCCGAACTTCTGTCCGCCTTGGAGAACACCCCGAACAGGTAGGGCTCCGGGGGTCCCCTCCCGCCCCCTGGCGCGCGGACCTCGGCGGGGTAGACTGACAGCAGCCGGTTGTAGCTGTTCCCGCTGGGCCCGCACTGCAGGGGCATCTGGATGTAGGACTCGGTGAGCTTCCTGCTCTCCGGCCCGGTGGGCTTTCGGGGACTCTCGGTATCCAGACAGATCCGGGAGAGGATGCTGTTGGGCTGGTTCTCCTTTTGGCCCACTTTGGCGTCGTTGTTGAAGGCGATGTAGGAGTAAGACTTCTGGATGAAGGCGTGCACGAAGTTGAGCTTGTTTTTAGTTTTGACCTCCTGCTTGATCTTGAACACGTTATCCTCCGAGGGGTTGATGTCGTAGGTGAAAAGTCTGGACAGGTCCTTGAGGTTCAGGGAGCGGATGGCGATCTCCGGGGTGTTCTCGAAGCGCAGGTCCTCCTTGCTGTGGTTCTTGGGGAAGAACTGGGTCCCGGCCCCCGTGTACGTGGCCCCCACCAGGAGCCGGGTGTTCCCCTCGTGGCTCTTGAAGATGAGCCCCACCGTGGACGCGTTCGGGTGGTTGGCGGCGATGTTGAGCATGCTGGGGAAAACGGTCCTCTCGCCCTGCGGGGGGAACTCCACCGCGATCTCCGAAATGTTCCCCATCCTCCTCAGCTCGCAGAAGCCCTGGTAGACGGACCCGCAGACCACCACGACCCCCTGGTCCCGGTCGAGCTTCAGCAGCTTGTTGTGGTTGTCCGTGAGGGACTTGGGATGCTCGCACGGCGCCTGAGGCAGCTGCGGCGCGTGGCACAACAGGTTGTCCTCCACCGGCCCCGTCCTCTTCTCCACCTCCGCGCTCAGGGTCCCGTTGAGCTGGTAAATCGTGTTCACCGTGGCCAGGTAGACCTTCCCGGACACCGGGTCCACCGCGAAGTTATTGGTGCGGTTTGGAGACGCGAACGCCTGTTGGATGTGCAGCGCGCTGGCGCTCCGGCGCGTCTCCAGAGCCAGGACGCCGAGGAGCAGGACAGCTATCTCCATGGAAGAAGGAGGCATTCTTCCTTCTGACCGGCTTCCGCGTGTTCTGTGCCGAGGGGTGCATTGAGCAAAGACAAAAATGTTGTGTTTGTTCCTATAACGGCGACAATCCAAGCGGAAAGGCTGTTTCCTGCTCAACGCCTGAACCCAGAATGACGCGATAAGCAAGTCGTGCTTCCTCTTTTCAGGCTGCCTCCTCTGCCTCTGTCCCTCTCTGCAGCTCAGCAGTCCCTCTCCTGAGACACAGCGAGCCACATGTTCAGTCTGGAAGCATCTTTAAAACATATATAAATGTAAATGCGCCACTAGAGTCACATTTATTTTATTGTGCGCAATTTTAGGAGATTGTCATGAATCAGCATATAATAAAACTTCTTTGCAGTCATGTGATGTTTATATTGATTGATGAAGGAATGAATAATAATAAAAATACTAATGTGAGGAAAAAGCCGATTTCCCTGAGAGTATGGGTGTCATCTCATTAGCCCTGACTAATGGCGCTGCCTCCCTCATCTGACATGTGTCCCATGAGCGCTCTCTGTCTGCTCTGATTAATTGGTTTTCTGTTACTTTTTTATTTATTTATTTTCATTTTGTCAACTTTAAATGTATTTAGTTGCAACTCTCTATTTAAGGATGAATAGAAGCAGCCCATATTATAACTAAACCATCTGAGTGAGTTCCCTATTAAGATGAGAGAGTCTCCACCCCGGGTGATGTGGTTCCGCTCATCTTGAGGTTAACATGGGGGGGTCACCAGCCCACCTTCTGGGCTCTCCAGTCTTCAGATTAGTTCTGCAGATCCGCGGGGTTCCGTTCTGGACACATACGGCACGGTAAGAAGCGTGAAAGTGCAACCAGATGGACGCGTAACCGCGCGCGCGCACACACACCTTTCCGGGGCTTTTGACATTCAGCACAGTTTTCATTCCAGTCATAAATATTCAAGCTCGACACATGCCCCCCCCCCTTACCTGAAATAAATAAATAAAAGGAATAAATGCACGAATATAGTTTGCATGTTTTGGACCCTGGGTGTGTGCGCACATATGCTCCCTCACGTCTCCGAGCAGAAATAGGATGAATCTTTTAGTTGTGGAGCGACAAGCTCAGAGTGTGTCAGGCACGCTGCATAAATCAGCTCGCAGAAGTGTTATCTCAGAATACATGCAATAATTAAAGTTGATGCTAAATCGCGTGGAATCGCCTGTGCCAATTTACTGTGGACTCCTCTGGGGACCGGGCCGCTCTCGCTCGCTCTCTCTCTCCTCTCCCCGGCTCCCTCCGGTCACCACTTGCAGCTTTCAGCCGCGCTGATAAGTGTACCGCGCGTGTTTACCTTGGCGCATGGCCATGCGCATCAAATCTGGCAGAGGGAAGTGATAAAGTGCAACAGACTACCCCCACCACCACCACCCAAAGCAGCAGGCCGTGAGGATGTACACAAGAAGGTCTGAGTTTGGATCAGGTGTGTCAGCATCACACATCCACGGTGAGGCGTGAAAAATCAAGGAAGAAGTTTTTTTTTTCTAAACGGTCTACACTGACTAACTTTGAGCACTAAAATCCTTCCACCCAGCCTGTTTCCTCTCTGATAAGGAGTGACACCTATTTGTGTCACTCCTTATCACCCCCTGTCTCCTCTCCTCTCATTCAGCACACAGAAACTAGCGCCACCCGAGGTGAAAGAGCTCCATCTAGTGGCCGCTTTATAAACCTGCAGCAGCGCTCAACAGAATACCTGTTAAAGGCCTAGAACTAATTGAAGGAATGCATATCACCCGCTGACTTTCATTCTAGAGATTAAGGCAAGCTTTTACTGAGGACTTAATGAATTTTAGATATTTTGGTCAAACACTGAAAATAACCATATAGCCAGAAATCACTCAGACTGTGTTGACTCTCAGCTACACCATATTTTAGTGCAATATATGTAAAACTGACAGAATTAGAGACCTTTTTATGTTTTAAGGTCAGTTGAATGTGGTGGCCATCTTGGATTGGCTTGTTAGCTGTGAGTGCACGTACATCTAATGATTAGTTTACAAATCTCTTTAGAAATGGTCCAGTGGTTCATATTTTGATAACAAGAACACATGAATAGACACATACAAAACATTGATAAACAGTACTGCCTTTGCTTTTTGACAACAGGTGATAATTAAAGGGAGTGCTATTGCAGAGGTTAGAGAAGAGCGTGTGATTGGAAAGTTGTCGGTTCAAAAATGTGGACTCATTTGCCCCACTCTGGGTCCTTGAACTATCACCAGCTGCTTCCCAGACACCTGATGGCAGCCCACAATGGGAAAAAAAATACAGAAATAATTTCCCCGGCGCACATGTTGAAGATGATTTTAAAAAAAAAACAATGGTGAAACACTACTTAGTTGGGAATGCACTTTATTTATTCCACACTTAGAAAAGGACATCAGAAGGCACTGAAGTGGTTTAGCACACAACCCTACATTACCGGTGTTACTGAAAGGACATGCAAGGTTCAGCTTACAGTCAACTTGCCTCCTGTACTCGTCAAATACAGTTTTTACTTCCAGCTCATCTTGAGCAGAGTCAAGTTTACTCCCATTGTGACTAAAAACAGTTCCAACCTCGTGTTAGTTCAGTTGTTTACACAAAGATGATCCTGACCTGAGTCAACTCTTCCTCGTGCCCCACAATGAGGGCAAACTCCCTAAGAGCGCTAATATTTGTAGTCCCCATCAAAGCTTTTCTTCTCAGCCTGACCTATATGTCGTCATGCTAAAGTGCAGCTGTACAGTTTAAATGATCGAGCCATCAATCAGCTTCTAGGCATGAAATGCAGAGTGGACTAATCGATGTGCCCTTGACTGGATCAAATCAACTGAATAAAAGTATGAGAAAGGCCATTTGCCAAGCCAGTGAATTGGACTCAACGAGGAAAAGGTGCAAAAAAAAAAAAAAAAAAGAAAACAACTGAACATTTAAATTGAGGTCATGTGCAGTGAACAGCTTTCTTCAACTTCAAAAACTACATCTCCCAACGAGAGCTTTTGTGTCCCGCAAACATACATTCACAAAGTGAGTGGAAAAAAAGAGCAACACTTTCTTTCTCCACCGTCAGTCGTCCCTGTTTTTTAAAGTTTGGCACTGAGTGATTACAGCTTCAGACAGAGGGTTCAGGACAGCCATGATAATATGAGGAGAGAATGTGCTCCAACAGTATCGCATAACAAGCGGTGTGCATCTGCGAGGCAGTGGAAATGACTTGCACCGTAGATATGAAGCAGCGTGATCCCTGATCCCACTGAGACGGAGCTGGACCAGCTACCAGTGGTCTCCTTTTCCCTAAATTGATCACATCAAATATGGCGGGTCGGAGGCAATTATCCAGGCAAATTGATTTTACATGGACAACAGCGCTTTGTCATTGCTTTTAAAAGCAGAATTGGTTTGTGTGTAATTTTCTTAACGACAACATGCAGCACCGTGGACATGTTTCAAACATGGCAGATGCCTGACAATGACCAGATGTTCTCAGTCTTTATGCTCCTTTTGTTACGGTGAGCAGCATGTCATTAGCTTTCCGCTTCTTAGATCATCTGTCATTCATAATCTGCACAACATTTTTCCTATTTTTTTTTTAACATGAAAGATGAATTAATTAAAAGCAACCGATCTTTGCTATTAGAAACGCTAAGGAAGCACAGCATCTTTAGTCATCGTGATGCACAGAAGTCATGGTCAGTCCTTCCAACAGTTCTCTTTCTGAACAAATTCATCACAGCAAGAAACAAGCAAGTCCCGGGTAAGTTTTTAGCAAAGGTTCAAATCTACCAATAACAAACCATTCTCACATTTGCATGTCTCTAAAATTAGACTGGACCTTTGGGGGGTGAGTTGCCAGCCCAGTTTCCTGACTAACCTCCCCTCCATGTAGAGAGGAGCATAATGCTACATGGTACTGAATAAAATAACATTTAAAATATTATTAGAAACAACATAATAATTGATTAAACTCTAAAAGGTAAAAACAGTACAATGATGCATCCTGCGAGGGACACCACCGCATCATTAAAACAAATGTAAACAGTTTTTCCTTCCTTGAACGAGTGTTCTTTACTCCACTCCAGTGTTTATTCTCCTCTTTATTTTGATTTCAGGCTGTGTCTGAACGTGCTCAGCCTGCACGGCCACACAGCGGCTTTAATGCAATATTCTTCAAAGCTCTCCTGCGGGACTGCGACAACAGTCTTATCACCCGGCGACACAAAAAGCAACACATGGCGGCATCAATGTGGTCATCCTGGGGGCTGCAGAGCTCGGTGCGTGTACCCAGAGAGAGCGTCCCAGTTTCTCCACAGAAAGGCCAACAGGAGGACGAGAATTAGGGTGGAGAGGGAGCGAGACCGTGTTTTCATCAGGGGGACCACGCAGTTGGCCACAGTTGAGACAAAGACCAGAAGGACAGCCATAAGGGCCAGCAGCACATTGATAAGTTTTCCCAGGAGGGTCCGCGCTGTGGCATTTTCCAGCCCCTCCAACTGGACGACCTGCTGTTGCTGCTGCTGCAGCTCCATCTTAGAGATTCTGGTCTGACACGCTTCTAACGCCTCCTGTAGAGGATGACACACACAAAACAAGTCAGCTACAGAGTGAATAAAAACAGATCAGAACTAAACTGTCCATCCAGCAGAATCTACTGCACTTTCTTTTAGTTTAATGTTTGCATAAAAAATAACTCTCACAAAAAACATTGTTGCCTTAATATTAAACACCTCTCTAAATGATTCTGACAATATCAACCAAGGCTGTAAATCATCTTCAAAGAATTAAATTTAAGATGTTTTGGCTTTTTAATAGGTTCCTCCTGTCCACCATCTACTTCTACCACCCCCTGCTGTTAGAAGGAGGTAATGCAGTCAAAAGAAACCACACTTAGTAGGTTCAGTCGACACACTTCACACAAAAACATAAGCCTTCACAGACAGCAGGAAGTGATGGGTGTAATATGAGACTTTTACAAGAAAATGATTATGTTTTGGACAAATAAATCTCATGGACAGACCAGACAGAGCTGTCCTATTTACACAGTCGACATCCACAATAAGATGATGCCTTTAAACTGTTTAAGTGGGCGTGACAGTTTAACATGTCTGATATTATGATGCAGAGTCTGATTAGCCAATATAAGTTTACTTTTTAAGACAGAAAATTGCTCAAAAAAACTTGTTTAATTTCTCTTAACAGGGCAATGTTGCAGTTATGAAATTAAACCAGCAGTAATATAATGGGAGTTATTAATACTTTAGGAATAAAACCACATTTCTTTTATTTCTGCAGATTTGTTTTTGGGGGTGTTATGCTCATGAAAACAAGCCTGAAAACCCAACCTGAATGTCCCTGGCTCTCTCATAGGACTGGTAGGCAATCTTCTCCTCCATGCTGGCCAGCTCCTGTTTGAGGTTGAGGATCTCGTTCTGGTGGAGCTCTGTTAGATCGTTCAACTGCTCCTCCAGGCGTTCACACCTGATCACACACACAAGCAGAGAAAACACATGTTAGAGCCTGTGGCATAATTGGCTTAGACAAAAAAAACAACACCACATGCGGGCATTAGCAGATACAGGTCCTGGAGGCATCTGACCACATGGCACCTGACTGGACTGATGACTGGAGCTGATAAGATTAGGATGTGCTTATTCATCTGCTCATCCATCTAACCAATCACAGGGAGGGTCAGCAGTACGAGACCGGCCAATCGGGTGAGACTGGTGTGAGGATCTGTGGTGTGTTTATTTTGCAGTCAAAAATAGAACTTGTTTGATTCTTTACAATGTACAACGGTAAAATCATTAAAAACATTCTCTTTCCTCCAGAGTCTTAAACTATATATTTGATTTGTTCACTGAGATAAAAGCCAATAAACACCCCCAAAAGATGATTTAATTGTAAGTTTGAATTAAGTAAACATCTTATAACTTACTTATAAATATAAGTAATAATGTAAATAAAATTTGTTTACATTATTATATAATTTTTGTTCCCGATAAATGTTTTAAGAAGACATACGGTTTATAATTGTGTTTTATAAATATATTAAAAGCCTAAGGAAAAAATGTCAACATTTTTTTTAATGATCTTTGCTTCCAAAATCCCTCCAAGTCATATATGTTTTTTCCCCTTTTGGAATAATTTGTTTTAAAATGTTTCTCTTTATCACTCTTAATTCTCTATTTTACTGCTGTTCATGTTTTAAATAAATAAATAAAAGACATGTCATATGCAATAATTTAAGGATGAGCTCAGTTGCAGAGGACCTTCATAACAAACATGCTATTTATGAATATGTTTTTCCCATGTGAAGGCAGCAAAGAACTTAGTGGACATTCTTTCTTGCTAAAAATAATTTGGGTTTTAGAGGAACTAAGAAAAGCTACGCTGGACATTTTAGGAAGAAAAATGTCCAACATTTCTTTATCTCGCTGTTATTTTTGTGCCCTGATGTCGGAACATTCTGGAGGAACTTGAACACAAATCTCAAAGTCTGAGTTTTAATGTAAGGGCAAAGATGAGAGCTGTGAACTGAAAGCGTGCATGATGATGTCAGTTAATAGCAGGTCAAGGTTTTGCTTTTTATCTACTGTTTGCCTGCTTTGATAAAAGAGCATGGGTATGGTACATGCTGCCAGAGATGAGAGGTCATCAGGTAAGCTTTGTGATAAAAGTGATTACTCAGGTATGTTTCTAAAAGTAGCCATTGTTCCTGCTCATGCAATGTTAAAATCTTTGGGGATTTCCTCAGCACCGACTGCGCTCACGTCTCAGGAATGTATGAAACATTCAGGAAGGTTCTGTGTTTGTGTACCTGAAGCGTTCCTCCTGCAGTGCTTGCATAACGACAGTGTAGTCCTTCTGATAGTGGCTCTTCAGACTGTCCAGGTTCTCCTCCAACCTCGCCTGACCCTCCCTCAACTCCTGCATCTCCTGTAGCAGCATGTCCAGGCTGGAGCCCTGGCTCCTCTCCAGTGTGTTGCCCTTGGAACTCGGGGGACCTCCAGGCGCCCCCGTGGTGCTGTTTGCCCCCACCGAACCCGACGTGGCGCTCGAGCAGTCGTCTTCGCTGCCGTACCTGGGACTGGATTGGAAGTGGTGGGCGGCGTTGCCCAGAGGGCGTCCACTGCCGACGGTCACCCCGTCTTCTGCCGAGGGGTCGTCCAGCGAGTCTTTGAGCGAGGGGATGTTGTCGGCGCTGCCGTATTTGTTGCGGATGAGCGTGGAGACGACGGCCTCGGCGGCGGAGTGGGTGGCATGCGAGAAGCTGGAGAGGCCTCCCTTGACGCTGTCCACCACGCCCTCGCTGAACCCGCTGACTTTAGCCCCGACATCCTTCAGGCCCTGCTGCATGTCCCGCAGAACGTCCTTGGGTTGCCGCGGGATGCCGTTGTGCTCCACTTCCCGCAGCTTCCGGTGGTAGTGCTCCAGCTTCCTCTGCAGCTGCTGGATGGTCTGTGCAGACTTCTGGTTTTTTTTCTCAAACACCTGCCAGTCAGAGAACAGTTTTTTTTAAATGAGCATTGTGCGCTTTAATTACACAAATACCTTAATATTGTTAGCAAACCATCTCTGAGCTTCCAGGCACAAAAACTGGCAAAACAGGTTTTTTTTTTCTGTGATGCAGTGATTGTGAGCTCACACTCATAAGCATATTAAAGGTTCTACAGGGAGCCAACTCATTCATTTTACCTGTTTGATGCGTGTACTTTGCTGTTTGTCTGCATTGTTGGCAAGTTTGAGGTATTCTGCAACATTATCATCCCTGGCTGTCTGCTCAATCTTAATCTGCTCTGTGAGCTTGAGGATTTTCTGCTGCAGCTGGGCGATAGCCTGCTTGGTGCGCTGAGGGTCCGGCGTGCCATCGTCACCCGCCGGGAATGAACCGTCTGTCCCACACGAGACAGCGAGGGGTGTTTGTCCCAACCCGCTCACCTCCAGCCGGTCAATCTGAAGCAAGAGATCAGAGAGGGTAAATGACAGCGGGAAGGAAATAAGGAATTTAGCAAAAAAAAAAAAAAAAAAAAGAGGGTAGAGCGGAAAACACATGAGCAGCAAACTGGATTCTTATTCATTTTGCTGACAAGTTAAAAAGTGAGCTTCTGCATTTTTTGAGGGCAAATTCAGTCATTTGAGCTAAAGGCTACTTACGGTCAGTTCCTTAGAAATAAAAGACAATAGTTAACTTCTCATTTATGTTTTATGGAGAAAAGAAAGCGGAAAAATGACCCAGTAATCCAGAGCTGCCTGGGTCATGTTTAACAGAGAAAACTGTCTGATCTGTGATTTTTCTTTGTTTGCTTAGGAGACAAGCAGAAATGGTGATTTATAGAAAAATAAGATGCAAAGAGCTGCTATGCCTTAGTAATAAAAGTGGTCATTTCACACAGAAATTACAGAAAAGAAGTGGTTGCATATGACAACAAAACCAGTTCAATATGTCCAAATAATAATAAACTGAATATGCAACACTTAATTCAGCTTAGAACTAATTACTTGTAACAATACAATTGCTTCACATTAAAATCAAAACAGAAAACAGAAAGCACCTGAGGCTCTGTCTTCTAAGAAGTATGACTAATTGATGACAGACAACAGCAGAACTTTCATTGCACAAAAGATCAGAAACTCGTGAAAAACAACGCATTCGTATGCTCCATATTTACAGAAGAAATATCCGAGAACAACTCTCGTATTTTGCAACCAAAAACCAAGCGCCAAGTCGCTCTCTCACCTTTCCATTTGTCAAACGGAGAACCTCCCAGTGCATTTTTCTCCCGGAGCCGCGGAGCCGCGTGTTTACATCTGTCCCGACACGTTGTTTAAACTTTATTTATGTGTTATTCCTACTGAATAACACATAAACATGTCTCTGTCGCTCCGGACGAGTGGCAGAGTTTCGCTGCTGTCGCTTCAGCTCTCCCGACTTGTTTATGAAAAAGTTTCGATGCGCACCTGAATCATCTACCGGGCGACGCCCCGCCCACCGAGCTGTGGCATGACATCATCTCGTCAGAGTCAGCTGTACGGCACGCAGCTGTCACTCAGAGAGCACAAATAGATCTGGGCGGGGAGGTTTTATTCCTCTCTCTGGCGATAACTGAGATAGTGAACCCAATTACGAAGTAAAAGTACCGAACTTTGTAACAGATGATCAGAAAGGTCTGACCCTATTCTAATATGTAGAGAAGAAATAGCTATTTCAATTAAAATAGGTACTTCTGGAACAGAAATGAAACTTTTGTCTCTCTTCTAAGTAACTTCTTCAGTCAAAAGAGTTTCAGGTGCCTTCACAACAAACAGTTTCATTAAACAATAGAACCTGTTCAGAGGATCTACCGTACTTAATGTTTTCTTTTTGATTGTTCTACCTGGATTACTGAGATGCATCAGGACAGTTATTTTGTGCACTTTAGGTAAAGAGGCATAAATTTGCATTATGATTAATTAAAGGCTTAGCATTTAATGCCAGTTTAATAAGATCATTTTAAATTTAGAAAGGATTGAGTTGCTCTTTTGGTCAAACCTCGAAATTAACAGTGTGCAATCTCATGCGATATTTTGAGGAGCCTCATTCAGAGTGTGATAAACTCACCACAAAAAGAGAGCTAAACCCCTTTTTGCATTTTCTAAAATCAACTGGCTGAGACGGCCATCTTTGTCAGGGTTGATTTCAAAAGTTAATCATCAGTTGCAGACATAAGGCAGTGCTTATTTTGGTATGTCTCATTAAAAAATATGAGATTGTTTGGTAACACACACACAAGCACACACAGACATTATTATCTATCTGATTTTTAATGGCAGGAGATAAATCGACTATTATTGGAATATCCACTGAACCAAATATGTTTCCCTGTTGCTATATTGCAATTTGTACTTGTGAAAAGGATTTATTTTTTCAACATGTTTTTGTTCGCTGTCAATTGGAACTAATATCCTGAGCGAAAAAAAATGTTTTTCCAGTTAAAAATTCCAACATTGATTCGTAACATTAAATAACAACTTAGAAAGCAACATTTATTTAAATATATACCAGGTTTATTTTTTGTACAGGTACAATAAAAGGTACAATAAGATCAATACAAGTATCATATATTTGCAACAAAAATGTTCATTTGAAACACCTGCTGCTAAAAAGACTTTTTATCTTCGGCAGATCTATTTATGAAGATAGTTGTATTTTTGCAGGTTAAACTAACCAAGACTTTGTTATTTTCTCACACATTTGCAATACATCTTGTGTTAAACAACAACAAACAAGCGAAAAAACAGCAGAGAGTAAACAAAGGGAACCAGTTCTCTGGTTTATGACTGAGAACGAGTCTGAAACTCTCAGCCTCTCCTTTTGCATTTTCTGGAAGACCAGTGAAAAGGGGGGCAGGAAAAACCAGTTGGGACATTCCTTTAAACACACACACCCACACACACACACACACACACACACACACACACACACGTTTGTTCTTGAACCCTGTGGCGACCTTCCATTGACTTCCATTCATGTTTTTTAGACTTTATATCCTAACCCTGACCATTTAGATTAAATTCGATTATATTAGATAAAGCCTTTATTGTCATCGTACAGAGCACAATGAAATTACATTTCAGAACACCCATTCAGAAGAAGACAGAACATAACAACATAACATAACATTTACCCTAAAATTAACCTCACAGATACTTATCTGACCCCAAAACTAACCTAAACCTTGGTCCTAAACCTAACCCCCCACCTGTAATTTGCATTCGGTCCCCACAAGGCTGCTTTTTTAGGGAAAATTGTCCACACTTGTAGGAAAAACCCATTTAGACACACACACACACACACACACACACGAGAAAAAAATTCTTAATTATTATGACTTTGAATAAAACATCTTAATGCCCGTTCCCTCCATGTAGGCAGTATTAAACTGAAGAAAACAAATCCATGAACCAATTTACTTTAAGTACATCTTTGTTACAGGAAGTCCAGTCATTAATGAAGTCTCGACTGGCATCTGAGAATCCCATGCATCAGAGAACTAGAATAGCCTGCCCGGCACGCTCAGAGTGAATCAGGAGGCAGTGATTACCAATGGCACCTGTTCTCCCCTGGTAATTACAAAAAATATATGAAGTATTAGCTTCATAAGAGGGGAGAGCAAATGAGGAGCATCCAACAGAGTGGTACATGAAATAAAATATGAATGCTGCCCAGTTTTCTAATATAGTTGAGAATTATCTGCACAAACAAACACATTTGCTCTCACCAAAGATAAAGGAGGACAAAGGACAGGTCTGCTGGACTCTTCAAACTACAGTTTGTTGTAGTGAAACACAGATAGTGGTTTCAGAGGCTTTGATAAGAAGGCCAGGTGAGCAGCACGGACTGGCACTGAAACAACACCCCTTTGGTGATCAAAAGTAGCAGGTCTGACAGGTGGCTGACAAGGATGCACCGGATTTTTACAGCTCTAGAAATAGGAGACTGGATGATCGAGATTTAACTTTTAGCTGAATAATCACATTGCTATGGTCCAACTTATAGCAGCTGAATGCCTATTTACTCACACCTACTCTTCTGCCTCACACACCAAACACATGGCAAGGCTCTCTGCAATCAGATACAAATAATTGTAACTAATCATGCATGTAATTAAAGATGGTGAGCTCGAGAATAAAGCTAATTCCTCAGGGTTAACAAAGCCAAACATGTTGATGTGCAGAGTCGCTGAAGCAAAGAGCGGCAGGCTTCGACACTGGGGTTTAGTGCAGCCTAATGAGAAATGCCGAGTTGTTTGTAATTAGGAGGGGGACCTGTTGATCCCACACTGATTAGACATAATAAGAATCAAAGACAAGAAGTCTATAAAGGGACCTCCCCACCACCACCACCCTTTAGCTGCTTTCCACATACACACTCTTAAAAGTGAGTTTTCTCCTTTTACATTTGTACCCTTGAGTCCGTCTGCAGGTGGGATCTGCTTGTGTAATAGCTTCTGATCCGAGTAAAGCTGGTTAGAGTCATAATATGGCAACCAGCTTACCCAAGATCCAACACAAGCCTGGGAAAGCCAATCTAAACACCCAGATTAAAACACACCTCACATAAACAGGCATTTAGATCGACAACGGTTCTCGTCCACCACTGACTGGCTCTCAGCCCAGAGGGGGAGCTGGTCCCAAAAGGTGGTTCTAGTCCCAACCGGTCATTTTTGCTCCCCTGCCTGCTGCCTCAGGACACTACAGGATTTCTCAAACATGCATGAATGAGTCAAAGCAAGACTCTGTTTTTGATGAGAGGATAACATTATAACATGATATAAAACTCAAAAGTTGATTTTACATGATATAGCCTCTTTAAAAAAAACAAAACATCAATATAAAGCTTTTGTTTGACAAAAATAGAGAGGTAAAGAGGTAAAATACGATTTAGCTTGAATGCATTAAAGCATTATGAAAACAGAAACCAGCAACACGTTGGGTTTGTTTATGCTAAAAAGCAATTCATGTAAAAGACAAGAATAACTCTCAAACACAGACAAAAACATACTTGTAACATAAAAAACATGTTCAGATCAGTGCAGGTTCATCTTTAACAGTGTAGCAACAGAACCTAAAGTGTTATTCAAGGCATTTGTTGAAAATGTGTGTGTTTTTTCATATTACAATATATTTTGCAGGGTTAGAAAAAATTGCAAAGTCATTTTTTTCCAATATTGTGCAAGCCCTACTCTGTAGCAATACAAAAAAAAATTCATAAACTAATGGGCATATTTTTGTGAAACTCTCAGAAAGTTTGCATGCACAACCACAACTGATTACATTTTCAAGATTCAAAATAGAAGCTACTGCTAATCAACATTAGCAAACACAGAAATGACTACAACTCAAATCTCAAAGGACTCAGAGTATCGCAGATACTAATGAGATTGTGCTTAATGCTATTTACAAGGTTTGACCTGTCTCTTCTCAGCACAACATGATTTGAGCTCAAAACTTTTGCATGTGAGGCGACGCATTACTTTAAAGAATAATAGACCTCTTTTTTTAAAAAAGCTCTACAAATAAATACATACAACTGAAACATCTCTTTTGGCCTAATCATAATCTCTCAAATCCACAGAACAACCAGACTCAGTTCTGTTCAGTGTTGTTTCCAGGAGACTTAATCTGCCACAAGCCTTGTTTCAAAATAAAACACAATTATCACGGCATCTGTTACGTTGTAGACAAATTGTTTGCATAACGTCTCTCACACAATATTTAGCATAAACAGTGATATCAAACTGCAGCGCTAAAACATGCTGCAACTGTTTTTAATGAAAACATTTTGGTCTGAGTTTCTCTCATCTGTCTTTTTTTTTATGCTCCCTCCTGTCAAAAGGTCAAGTCATTGATGTTTGCTTGAGAAACTTAAAAGGCCAGTACCTTGTTGGTTGTTGCCGCTAAGTGTTGGAGACATTCCTGTGGTGTCATCTTGAGTTTCTAGTGAAGCGGCGGTTTCAGGTGCCAAGATGCTACAGCTGCTACTACAGAGATATTGCAAACGTCAGGTTCCATTTCTGGGAAATCGCTCCAGCTTCACTCATCTCAAATAACAAAATTCCCTGAAAAATGGAACCGGTGCAGCGTGGCTTTGTCATGGCTTGTCCATGAGTTTTAGTGGTTGTAGGCTGGGTTAGCTGGCTATCAATCTCCTCTTATCTAGAGTCCAATATCCATGGGAAACAGGGGTTTGGATACACAATGAACATGGCAGAGTTTCTTTTTATTTTATTTACAATGATTATCTGATCAAAGCTTTAACTGGAAACATGAAATACTCATGTATTAAACATGTTGGTTCAGTGAGGGCATAACTACACTCATTATCAAACGCTGCCAAAATGGTTTTGCCAGTGTCTCTATGTATGTCTGTTATATTCTGTCTGTTAGCAAAATATCTAATGAACCAGAGTACAAATTTGAATGAAACTTGCAGAAAGTATTCACTGGATGTACATCGATTTGGGGTCAATTTGATTCAAGATAATTAACTCTAAATACAAAAAATGGCCACAATTCAGTCAATTTTACAAATATTGCACCAAAAATCTATGTGGTTGTAGCTGAGAGTCATTCGCAACAATACTCTGAGTTTAACATCTATCAGAATCACGTGAGAATATGGTTAGGGTTAGAATATGTTAGAATATGAAGAATATGCATTTCTTCATGGGATGCTAGACCTTTAATTACATATTTATTGCTCTTTTGTTTTTGAAAATAAGAATATTTGGAATTCCCATGCCATATTTAACCACAAGTCTGTTTTCTGCTTCCCCTTTGTTATTTTCATAAGTTTTCAGTTCCTATCTAGCGAAGCAGAAAATGACAAAATCCGCTTTTTGCTTCCTTTAAGGGGATCCAGTGAGGCAACAATTTACCAGGTAAAAAACGGACATAAGTACATGAGATGCTAGACAAGAGGCGGTTCAGACAACACACGCACTCACAACTTTGCTCTAAACATGGAGTTGGAAAAGTATTTTTGTTTAAAAACTGGTTTAAACACAGCATTTTTTTTGCAAACATGTTTCCCTACATACTTAACTGAGTGATGGAAAAAAGTATAAAAAAAGGATAACAGTTGTTCATAATATTACAGGAACATCTGGTTTTAGCATTTCTGTAAGATTATCAACTTTTTGCACAGAAAATATATTATTGCTTTGAAGTTATGTTTAACACAGTTTATGGTTTTAACACAAAATCACATTGAAAATTGAAAAATCAAAATGTATTAATATGACTCACAATTTTAAGGGCAGGAAGTGGAGAGATATAAGAAGTTACCAGGTTGAGGATGACATCCATAGCAGGAAAACGCATGTGTGCAGTCTGGACAGGAAACAAAGTTGTTTTCTTTGAGGGCTTGTCTCCTGAGACAAAACCACAAAAAGGACAAAGGAGACAACCAAAGTCCTGACAAACTGCTCATCCCTTTGGACACTTCTTCCAAATAAGTTCTCCTGACTCAAACTCTACTGGTCGAAGACTTCAATGAGGCAGAGATTTCAAGGGATTTCCTGACGGCTTAACTGAATTTCCAAAATCCAAAAACTCCTCGGGATGACATCTGACAGCTGCAGAGACTGCACAGTGTTGTTGCTCCTTTAAGTCCATGACGTCACAACAAACAGAGTCACAGAAACTCTGGAGCTCCTGTAGATGAGCTTCGACGAGCAGGACTTCCACTGATAACAAGCATTAGTTGATGAAGAAGAAATCCTCTTGGGAAAAGCGCTCATTTGATGTGGGTTTGAGGTGACAGAGCAGAGGCGTTTAATCGTTTGGAGACTCGCTGGGCTGGATGTATGCAGGAGCGAGTACAGAGAGTTTACTGTGAAGTCAAATGTTCAAAAAAGTTCATTGGGTGTAAAATCCCAAGAGAGGAAAGAGAATAAAGACCCACAGGACGGATGTGAGGGGAAAGAGCCTAGAAAGGAAAGGAGAAAAAAAGTAGCCCACCAGGAGCTGTGAGAGGGGGGGGAGGAGAGAGAGGTTGTGAGAAAGCCTGGTGAGGGGAGAGGGAGTTTTTCTTCTGATGGAGATTGTCGGGGAGTTAAGCTCCAAAAACAGTTGTTAGCTCAGGCAGAAAGGAAGAGAGAAAAGAAAAAAATATTTCCTCCATCCTTTCAATTACCACAGTGTGATTGTCACAGCCAATCTGTCTTCAGACTGAGTGATCACGTTGGTATGAATCACCTTCCGCTGTTTGTGGGAACCAACAAATGAGATTTGGGCCAAATGTTTCCTCCTACTACTCATATATACTTAAACAAAACTAAGTCTAAACGGCACGTGCATTATAGGCTGTAAAGTACTCAGTTGCAATGGAGTGGTTAGCTTTTGTTTGAAGTGGAAAACAAAAAGAATCAGATTGCGATGGTTTTAACTAAAGACTTTAATGAGAGCAAGCAGCAGGAGTCAGGGAACTGGGACAAAGAGGAAGAGCTTTGGGAGAAGGCTTCTTATGCAAGATTAAAACCAAGTAACTTAAATAAAAGTGTATGGACTGAATACAATACATCATGAAACAGCTGCATCGGTGCCCCATCAGCAAAACAAAGTTTTCAAACTCATTTTTCCTACTAAAACAAGAAAAATCTTAACTTGTCTGTGTTCCGAGAAACACTTTACAATGTTTCTCCCTCACCCATTCAAACACATACACAGTGCTTTCTATTGTATATTTTACACTCTATATAGAGCTCTTTTATACCTCACTCATACATCAATAGCATATTAGGGGCAGGAGGAGGTTCAGTGTGTAGGACACTTTGATCTTCTGGAGATTGAACTCCTGACCCTTCATTAAAGGAAGACTAACTTAACTCAAGCCAACCAAATGGCACCACTTTGCTGTAAGACACATTTTGGATGAATAAGATAATTCTTTTACATTTTATGAATGCACAGTTTATTTTCCAAACAGCTGTAAAATAAAAAGGCCTTTAAAATGCTTGGTTTATGTTCCTTCTAGACGTTTCTGTCAGATTCACCGTCAAAGGGGTTGGATTGGAGCTGGTTTTTCAGGGTTTTTTAAAGTTGCTTGGCCAGGTTTAAGTCCAGATTCTTGCTACAACATTTCAAAACAGTTTTTTTTTCTCCTGAAAACACTCTTAGTGATGGTATGCTGGAGGTCATCTTGACTAGTCTTACAGCTCTGTTGTGGGAAATCCCCACAGTATGATGCCATCTGATAATATTTTCAGATAGTAAACACTTTGCCTTATGGTATTAATGATGTGAGAGTCAGGGTCTGGTTGTTCCCCATTAAAATGTTTCTTTCATCAGAAACAAGCATTTTACAGCATTTTAGCTTTTTTTATTTTTAGTTTTTTGCTTAATTTTCTATGAAATCAGCTTTTTAGTGAAGGATAGTTTCAATGTGAACATTTTCATAATGTATACGTTTCAATTGTAATTTTTTTGGTCATAGTCAGAAAGTAAAGTCATATTTGTTTTCTGCATTATACCGTTGTCCTCTGATGAAGATCACGCCAACAAAGGAACTCTGGATCTCATTTATGATAATAACCAGTTTGTTGCTGGTTATCTGCCCCAACAATCTGCTGTATGTATCTTTACCCAGAGTGTGATTCAAATTCCAAAAAGTCTATTGATATCTTTAGAATTCATCCATTTTAAAATGTTGAAAGAGATTGTCTTTGGTGTCAAAATAAAAGACCAAAGCTCAGTCATCAGTGCCATAACAAAGAATCTAAATACTGTGATTCAATTCAATTCAGTTTATTTATTTAGCGCCAAGTCACAACAACTGTTGTCTCAGGGCACTGTACACACTGTACACACTGTACACACTGTACTCAATAGAAGATTTCATAAGAAAAAAAAAAAAACTTTCTCCATGCACAGCATGTTCCTGCCAGTGGAGACATTCAAGTTCTTTTATTTTTTAACACATAATCTGAAAGAATTACTAACAAACTCCAAATAACACAGTGACTACAATAACAAAACCACAGCGGGGGGTGTTCTTATGTCCCGGCAAGTGACTGATAGCTGAAAAGGAATAAAATAGACATTAGAATGCGGGACAGTTTTCCTCAACAGGGCCACATTGATTAATCCAAATTAGGAGACAGAAAAAGTAACTGTGGCTCATTGAAAAACAGCAGAATAAAGATAATAAAAAATTTCAACATGATCAGAATACAAAATGTACCAGCCAATTGTTAAAACATTTTCATGTGGAAGAAATCCAGATTGCTAAATGGTCCTCCCAGAATTGAAACCTAAATACAAAAATAAAGCAATGATTGGGATCTTTTATTTTATTTATTTATTTTTTAGAAAATTTAGTTCAGTGAATTAAAAGTTAAAGCTGGCTTTAGAGCATCTCATGCAGTTTAAAGCTTGAAACGTCACACTTTCCAGTTTTGAAATGAGAGCTACTCAAATGGGAAGCAAACATCTTCAACTACAGAACAGATGTCCAGTTGCTGGACATCAGGCCAAAAGTTGACCAGTAGAGATGTTGCATACTGTAAATAAACTGCATGTCGTCTCATTAAAGAAAAAAATAAACACAAACAAGATCACAAATGGTCAAAACTTAAAACATCAGGCACCTGAACAGAGTATAATTTTGTATATATGTTTGCCCCTATGGCAAACATTAAGCACATACTAAAGGTCTCACGGTCACTTTCATGAAGAAACCGTGAGAAACTTGTCTGACAAGGGCTCTTGTTATTCAGAGGATGGAGCTGAACTCAAGCCAAGCTTGTCTTACGTGACCAAACATTTTGGAAAAATCCAAAGACAAAGAAGGGAGCGCTTCTGATGTAACTGCAGTGGAATTCAGAAAAAAAAGATGAACTGAATAAGACTGTTAGAGGAAAAAAAGAAGCATGAACTGAATTAAGGTCGGGGCTTTTAAGACAGGTTATAATAGTTCAGAATGTTCTTTCTGAAAATTATGTTTCTATTAACAAAGACACTGTATTATGGCAGGGTTTCCTCCACGTGACCATGAATGCTGGTTTGATTATTGTTGTGGTTTGGTGGTAGGGTTGTGAAAAGTTATATAAAGAATGAAAATCTTGTGTGCATGGACTGATTCAAGAGGACACAAGCATGACTTGAGGGTTTGGTCTTTTCACGAAGTATCTTCT
>JARVGW010000047.1:3870340-3881127 GCA_031762495.1 Anablepsoides rubrolineatus | reverse complement strand
CTCTCTCTCTCTCTCTCTCTCTCTCTCTCTCTCTCTCTCTCTCTCTCTCTCTCTCTCTCTCTCTCTCTGTCTGTGTGTGTGTGTGAGACTCCACAGATGATGCTAACACACACATCAGACAATAAAGAAGCATCCTCTACAATCACCAATCCATTGTTTTCTTTCCATGGCTTTTAAGTCAAATCAGCTCATTTTCTGAGCAGCTCATTAGAAAGTTGTGAGAAACAAAAGAAGTGAGTGGTTTTGTAAATGAGTTAAAACACATTTTGGATCTGCCATCTGTCTCACCTTTGTCAGTCTTTTCTCTTGAAACTTCTGATGCTTAACAAAAGATGCTTTGTCCTTTATCAACCACACAAAGAAACTCAATGAAGCCTTTTTTATTATAGGAAGTCATTGAATCTGTATTAAGAAACACTGAATATGATGATGACTGACTTGATAGTTTGCTGTTAACAAAAAAAAAAAGCAGCAGGAAGCAAAACCTCTTGCAGAAAACATTAATTAAAATGTTTTTTGTTTTACTTCCAGAAGACTTAAAGGTTATTTTATTATATTTTATTTTATTTAGATCAAATAATTGGCAAAATACTAGTTCATAACAGTGAAAATAAAAAATGGATATTAAAACATTTGATACTGAGAAGTATGTTTTATCAATTTTAATTCATCAAAAAATCTAAATACAATTTTAAGTAGTTTTACAATGCAGTTGTCTGGTAGAGGAAAAAGTTAAATAAGTTAACTTACTCTGAGCAAACTAACTCCAGGATTTGGTTCCAGACAGTCTGATTATAACCATGTTTATTAACTCAAAGCATCTTAACCTCGAGTTAGAAACAGGAAAATGTGCAGTAAAAAATACATTATCAAATGAACCTTAACACTGAAATTCAAACATTAGAAACAGAAAAATCAATTTCCCTTAAAGGAGACGTGTAATATTTTAAAATCCTTCAGTTGGGGTTTATATAAAGTGGAACTGCAATGCTTTGGTCTGAATTCCTCTTTAACTTCACAAGCCCCTCTTTCACCCCTTTGAGGTCAGTCTCAGATCAGCTCATTTACTACTGATACTGTTTAGTCCACTTTAATCAAACTCCAGTTCATATGCCTGGAAAGTCCACTTTGTTTGGGGAGGTGTGTACGCATAATCCAACTCTGATAAGACCCAAAAAACCTAACTCTGGTCTGCCTGAAAACCATAGGTCTTGGTTTGGTTGAAGCGGACTCTGGTTGATTTTGAATGCATGTGTGAACGCCAAGCGGACCAGAGGCCGCTCCAAAAAAAACAGGGCATTCTGGGTAATAACAGTAATAAAGTTACTCATATCTTTCCCAAGTACTCTATCTATCTAGAACTCTATCTTTCTCTCATATACACAACAAAATGTATTCAATGGTTAAAAATGTGGATTTTGCATGAAGTGTCCAATTTAATCATCTCAAGTTTCACTAAGTCAGCATTTTGCGTTCACTGTGTGTCCTGAAGCAGAGACCTGTTGGGGATTTATAATTTTACATTTATTTCTCAACTAAAGTTGTTTTTTCCTTCCATCAACAGACATTTTGATTTTAAGGTTTGCTTCATGTTGCTCTCTTTAAATCCCTCTTCATTTGTCCTTAATCACAAAACCCACATCAGGTCTACAACGGTTTCTTTTTACCTTGTAAAGGTTTGAACAAAAACAGCTCTTCAACACATAACACCACATCCTTTACACTAATGTCACTGCACAGCAAGGAAAACCAAACATTTCTTAAGGTGCTTCACCCTGAGGACAGCAGCTGCTTCTTTTAAAGGAAACTCGTTTGTCTGCCTGAATTGCAACGCTGAACAACTCTATCCAAAAACACGCAGAGCTGTGACAGGAGTTCAATCACAGCAAAACAATATCGTCTTCCTGAATCTACTTTTTACTGTCTGACCTTTACAAACTCTCTAAACTGCGCACGCACACACGCAGTGCATCTTCATCAGTATTTGTGGACAATTAGGTTGGTGGAGCAGACAACTCTGTCAGTCCTGCTCTTTGCTGTAAACAATGACAATGTTCCCATCTCTGGAAAACGATCACATGTGAGACAAACACAATATGGTTCAAATTCAGACAAAATGACAATAAAAGTGAAAAACAGCAGCTTTCCCAAACCGAACACAACCTCTTTAGCAACGACAACACCAGAAAACAATAATGGCAACTTCATTGGTTGTGCTTTTATTTGACACTAATGTAATAAAAAAGAACGTTGTTAGTATAGATGCAGGAGTGTCTCTCTGTTGGGACAGCAGATAAATATTTTAAAGTATTGTTTCAAAGCTGCAAGCCCACCACAGCTGACAGAGCTGACAGCACCTTCCCTTCTGCTGCCTTCTGAGAGGAGGTCAATATGACCACCTGCTGCAGCGCTCATCTATCAGTGGGGGGTTCTTCTGGGAGTTAAATGACTAACCCAGGTCACAAAGAAATGCTGAATGCTGCAAATGTTCTTTTTTTTTAATGGGAAATGTATGATACTGAATTAAGGAGATTTGTGAACTCCTGCCTCACGTTCACTTGGATCAGATCACTCGGGAGTTTTCCCCCGTCCTCCGCAGGGGTTCAAATCTTTGATACCGTCATCGTTCAGCCTGATGCATCTCATGCGATGGTGGTGAGTGGAGGACTGCTGCTTTGTCTGACATCAGATCAAAGATCCATGTGTTACTCATCAAAAACATCAGACTCGCTGCCTCTCTCATTCATCACCTCTGCAGACGTAAGTAGCTTGGTTGGCATGGTTCTCAGTTCAGAAAAAAAAAAACAAGCGAAAGGATTTTCAACAGCAAAATAACAGGATGAGATAAGAACTTCTGACTGAAATAAACATCACTACATCCTGCAGACACGAAGCAGCAAATTACTGCTGATGAAAGCATTTTTCTTTTGTCCAGGTCAAACAGAACCTCAGGAAACTCTTCACAAAACTGGTGAAGTGACAAAAACCATATCTGAACTTGGAGTTATAAACACACACTGAGGTGATTAGATATTAGAAACAGGTGTTCTCAGAAATGGGAAAATAAAACTGACAAAGGACAATATGTTGTTGGTCTTACATGCCAAAATGTTTAAACATAAACTCACAGTAGCTCAAAATGTAAGAAGCAAGAAGAAGTATTGCTACAACAAAGAAATAATCTACCAAACACAAAATGATTGACTTTTAGTGCTAAGGTTCTATTTGTTTTTGCTCAGAATATCTATTAAAGATGACTGTCAGTTTCTACTCACTGATCATTGTTTGAAAGTTGTGTTTTTTTGTGACATTTGTCAGTGGTTTATTAATCTTTTTTTCTGAGAGACAGGCAGGGTTGTTGCCAACAGTCTGAGCTCAGAGTATGTGTTGGCAATCACTCTCAGTTACTACCACACCAAATCTGAGCTCAAATTCCTGAAGGTGTCTGAGTTGTAGCCATTTCTGGCATTTGGACAATTAGCTGTGCGACATGTAACAAGATTTACTTGCATTAATTGTGTAAATCTAGTTACCTTTACTCAACTCTGTTGAGTGGAAAACGTTTTTTTTGAGTGCACAATGTATTTTCTATTCTATTATTTAATTCTTTTCTTCTGGTCAATAATAATAACATACAGTACAATTAAAACCATGATAAGAATAAAAAAAGTAAAATACCTAAAAACAGATAAAAGACACAATTCCAAATTTGTGATGTAACTCAAACTGAACTTAAATTAAAAGCCAGTGTAAAAAGTAAATTTTCAATCAGGAGTTGAACAGACTGCGGTACGAATCTCAAGAGACAAGTTGTTCCAGAGTCTGGGGTCCGCCACAGCAAAATCCCACTCCTCCTACGTACGTTTTAGCCACTAAGAGCATCTGATTATATGATCTCAGTGCTCTGTTTGGGTTGTAAAAGTGTAAAAGTTCCAGTAAATAACTGGTGTCAAACAATTTAAAACTTTAATAGTACATAAAAGAATCTTAAAATCAATGTGAAAACAAACACATTGATTTTTTCTGTAACAAATTGACCAGTAATCATTAGATTCAGGCATCTCATGCAAATAAAAATAAGAAACACTTTATGTAAATGAGTCTTAACAAATGATCTTGCTGAACAGTAGTGTGGAATTTCACACGGTTTCTAATGGTGTTCAGTAAAGATGCCTTTTGATTTTATTACTACTCTTCTTCTTCTTATTATTATTATTATTATTATGTAAGGATTAGATTTTTGTCTTTTTGTTGCTGTCTGTCAGAATTAGAGCTTGCACAGACCGGTCCAACCCTACAGTGTCAGTTCTCTTTATATTACTGAGAAGTGGTTGCTGAAATACTTTCTTCTTGCAAAGTTTCAACATGCCCAGAACTGTGCACACTTCTGTCCACCAACACCTCACATATTACACTCGTACGACTCTCTGCTCTGAAACATTCAGCTCCTTTCTGTGAAAACCTTAATTCTCCCTGTAAAATACCTCTGAATGAACTAGTGAGACGTGACTTGTCTTAAACTTTGCAAAGAGCCTGAAAAGGGGTTTTCTGCCAAAGTCTAATGTTCTTGTAGACATTTCCATCTGGGGTTATTTTTTAAGGCAATGGTTGAAAACAATCAAATTTTAATCTTTATAATTTCATTTATTTAAATATTATGTTTTAAAGAAAATCAAATGAATTGGTCATTTTTTTCGACCTAATTCACCACGACATCTAGACATATTTTAATGGAACACAGAAAACAAACTGAAGTGTAATTTTCAGCTAAAAGGACTTTTTTCCACCCATAAGCCATTTCTGAAAATGCTGTGAAGGTATTTTTTTCTCTGCAGAGCAATAAATATGACATAAGTGCTCCTTCCTGTGCAGCCAGAGAAGACAACACTGAAGAAGAGAAGAACATTTGCATGTTGTGGCATTTCCGTTTGGTGATAAATATACTTTTAATGCGCTTTGCCGCTGCCTACTATTTCTCCCCAATTAGATTAACTAGGCTGAGGGATGCTGAGGGTGGGAAACAGGAGGTGCACTCAGTTGTCTGTCTGCACCCCTTTTGGTTACATTCAGAAGATGGATGACGTGCATGTTGCCGTTCAACACCATGCAGCTTTATGTGCAACACACCTTATTCCCACACAGACACAACAAACTCAGACTTTTACTGGAACTCTCATGTTCATGTTGCCTTTGGAAAAGTCTGAGGCTGTGTTAGGATTGGGGTTTTTTTAATGGCAGCTTTTCTACAACAAACAAGAAGGCTTTTTCAGGAAAAATAATAATAAAGGTTTTTCAAACAGGATCAATATGTGATTTGTGCAATCTGAGCTAATTAGTTCTTTTTGAAGATGTAAAACAGTGGAATTAATTAATTAATTAAACACTGTTCCAGAAATATGATCAGAGTGACTAAAAACTAGCAAAGAAATTCACTGCTTCAGGAAACAGTTTGTTAATACCACCTTTTTTACAAAAATGTATTTGGTAATATTAATTTGCATGTCTTAAAATTAAATCAGTTATTGTTACTGCTAGAGGCTGTGGCAGCTCGGTGGTCAGTGCGGTGGTCTTACAGTCATGAGGCAGTAGGTTTGATCCCTGAAGAAGCAAGCAGCCAAAATAAAAACAACAATATCAGTCTTATTGAATCTGAGCTGAGTCAAGTGGTTTTTCATTCTGTGGTCAAAAAGAGGTTGGGTTAAAAGAGTAAGAGCTGATATTTAACTGATTTTCTGATTGCAATATTTACACATGTTTTACTAAATCTATCAATTTAAAACCTGCTAAGATTTCATTGCAGCTTCAGGTTTTTAATAAAGAAATCTTGGTACAGTCACAAGAAAACCTAAATTATGGCTGATGAACCATCATTACTTTTCATTTATAGAGGTTTTGTTCCCCCAAAAGATACGTTATTTGTCAAAAATGGTAATAAACTGTAAGCTGCCATGAATATATACCCACCAGTAAAATAACTGCTTAATTAAGCAACCGTTAGACTCATTTATGAGGGTTTTTGACACATTAAACACTGTAGTTTTAGCTCTTATATGTTCCCCACTGTCACTGTTGGGAAAACTTGCAATTATATTTATTATTTATTATCTTGTTGCTATGTTTGTTAGCTGTGTGCAGTCTGAGTTTATGAGGGCAGAATGCAGGGGTGAAAACAGTTCAGTTCCTGCACAAGAAAATGAAGATAAATAGTCCAGTTATTCTCTGCTTTATTTAATTTTTTTTATTATATCTCTGTTCAACGAAGCTCACAGTTCACACACACATACTCCCACATAAACTTTATTTTATACGTTGGCACCGGAACTTTTTAATGACACCGATGTTCATGTTGAGGGCAGTCAGAGGACATGTCTCGTCAGAAGACCACTCAGCAGGAGTCTTTTGGAGAACAACCTTTCTTTACATGTTGATAAGCAGCAATGAGGAAAGAAATTATGCAAAGCTGGGAAAAGATTTTAGAATTGAGCCTGTAAATTAACAAAATAATTAGAAACATGCACTGTATCTGCTTCAAAGAGGATGTTCAGATTGGTGTTATTTAATAGCAAAAGGGACATTTGTTCTAATAAATTATTTGAACAACTTCCTGAAAATTGCAATGAAACCACGGTTTTTACAAATTAACACCAAACATTACTCAAAAAACAAGTGTTCACACATGTTGTTTTGTCAAGCATTATTATCTCTTTATAATCTTTAAAAAAAATTCAACAATAAAAAAAATTAGCAACCTGTTTAAAGCACCCGCTTCGGATGTTATCATCCATTAAATGGACCGTTATCAGCAGCTGGTTTAAACACTATTGATTGTCTTCGAGGGATTATTTAGTTTAAAGGTACCAGTTATCTCCAACCAAACTATTTCTGTACAAAATACAGGCTTTTTCATTATTCCTGATCATTTGTCAGTAAAAAAAAAACAAGATCATTATTGATGTTAAAAATAAATCTCTGTAAGAGTTAGTGTTTTTCCACCAGCGGTGTTCTCAAAATCAATGAGATCATTTTCCCCTCCTGAAGTAGTTTTACTTTATCATTCTTGAAAAATTGGAATATTTAAAATATGACATCTGCCTTTTTAACCAGGCGTGAGACTGAAATATCAGCTCGATCCAATGTGATTACCACTGGTCCCAGACACTACCTGACTGTGATAGAAGGTGGTGAAGCTGAGGGAGGACGGGTGCACGGAGACGAAGAAGAGAGAGCACAAGTGGTAGGTTCAGTGTGGGAGCACTAATCATGGGCTTCAGCTGAAGAAACACACAGGCGCCTCGCAGATTATTGAGAGATAATGGGATTCTTAGGGCAACAGACACACAGCTAAAGACTGAGATGAAATCTGGAAACTAATGCAAAAATCTCCTTTGTTTTTCTGCTGCGTTTGTATGCGTGTGTGTTTGTGTGTGTATGTGAATACTGTGACTATAAACAACTAATCATTAATGTTCAATGTAACAAAAAATATATAAAATAAAAATGGAAACAGATACAAACCTAACACTTTTGTTTAATAGTTATATTATATTGGAATCACAGAATTAAAGAGTTTTGTGACACAGTGACTTTAGATTTTATAAGTAGAACAGCATCAATCAAAAGTCTGGACACAGAGTACTGATCCCAAATCAGGGGTTCACAAGTGTCATTTCTGCTCCTTGGTTTACTAATAAAAAGTCTCCTGAGCCACAAAACATGCTGTAGTTGTCAACTGGTGGCCTACGAGCCAATTTAAGTTTGTCGAAGAGAGACAGGCCTTTTCAGCCTGTAGGGGTGACATTATACAACTAAAAATATACTTGTAATATTTACATTTATTATTATATTTACACATCAGAACATAAGAAAATATCATATTCATGTAAACAAAACAAACAAATTAAAATAATATATATAGTTTGTGCCAATTTTTATTTTATGTATTTATTTACCTTTGTTTAACCAGGCAAATTCCAGTGAGATAACAGATCTCTTTTGCAAGGGAGGCCTGGGTCAGTTTTTTTTCTTTAATTTCTATTGTTATCTAATCAATCCAATGCATTTCTTCTTAGAACGTGCTTTAAAGATATTAATTAAAAAAAAATCCTGATGGATTTGAAAGAAAGATCACACTGTAAAGTGGATTGTTGAAGTGGCCAACAAAACCCTTCCATGATCTAATGAACATGTTTCACTTCTTGTATTAGTTTCGATCACATATCATATCTGTAAAAAAAACAAAATTAACAGAAAAACTGCTAAACCTTGATATTTCTGGGTATAAAAGACAAAAAAATTGAATCTCTTGTTAGTTTTGGTTTAAACTTCAGAGGGGCCAAAGATGTGGCCCCGGAACTGCAGGTTGCAGACCCTTGTCTCAAATGAATCTGTAAGTGTGTTTTATAAGGTCACTTAAATGTGGCGGCCATCTTGAATTGGGCTGACTTCTTAAGCAGGTGTAGATGTTCATCCAGTGGATAGATTCTGAGTGTTGTTAAAATCTGTTTATAAGATATTCTGCTAACAGGGCAGCTAAGAGAGCACACACACAGATAGAGATATAGGCAAAACATTATTATCATTCAGCATAAACCCATCATTCATAATCATAAACTGCAGGCTGCCATGAATGAACCCAACACTCCACCCACAAACGTCACCATTCAGAAGTCTTTCTTTTCACATTTACATGCAACTCAAGCACAACAAGCCGATGGGTGCTCGAGCTGAATGTGTCTTGCTGACTTGTGACACCCTCCTCTTGCACACACTCACTTCCAGCCAGACATTTCCAGCAGCACACCCTGGTAAGCTGTCACTCACTCCCCGCTGCAGTGACCCCTGTCAGGCCTGGTGTCACTTCCAGGGGACAGGGTCTGCACATCAGCCACACAGAGATACTATTCTATTTGTTTATTTATTTGTTTGTGCTGCTTTGTTGTGCCGTCAACCTGTCTGTCCTTCACTTTGAGTTCTGCTGTCACACACTCCTAAACTCTCTGCTTGCATTTCCACGAACAAGGAGGTGTTGGACTTCACCTGTCCTCACGTCCATTTGTAACTTTTAGCTTCGCAGAACTTACTGGAAGACTAATTTGTTTTTTCTATAAACTGATCTGCGCTTGTTTAGATAGTCTTTTATATTCATCTAATACGCACGTAAAAAATGAAATATAGACTCAGTGGCATCGTTCCTATCATTCTGGAAACTCTGGACATATAAAACTTTCTGCAGTGTTCAGTTGTGTATCCATCATTTAAGAAAATTATATTGCTATTATTTTTTTGGTTTTGAAAATTTTAAGTAATTTTCAGTGCAGAGGTTTATCATGAAATGTTGCAGACTGCTTTGTAATAAGAAAAATTCAATTTGATTTATTTATATAACGCCAAGTCAGATTACTAACCTGAATTAGTAGAAATTAATAAAATCAACTTTAAAAGTGCTGCATGTAATAGAAATGACCAAAGAATATAACAATGCACAATTTCTCTTCATCCAATTGAATATTAATGTTGATCATTTAGGCTCTTTTTAATACCCTAATAGGGCAACATATCCTGGGAGATATAACTCATAAAATCCAAAATAATGAATATTAAAAAAATTTAAAGTGGAAATATTTTTCTTAGGGCCTAAAAAGATGAGTGATAACAAGAAAGTATTTTTTGCAACTTATTTTCCACTCTTGCCTGTTTTAGGGTTAAAAAGACAAATAATATATTTTCTGTGCAGTTTTAGGATGAAATTTGTAGACACACAAAAAAAGGACTTTAACCATCATTACTTAAAGAAGTCACATTTTGTAAGGATTTCTCATCAACAGACTTAGTTATGTGTTTCATCTCGTTTGTGACAGATTTTTGATACTTTTCATTCAGTCATAAAAACCCACACATTCAGACTTCCTTCTGCTGGAACACATCTCGGTCAACCTGACACTTGACAAAAACACCCATAAAATTTGTGTCAACTAAAAGTGTACTGCATTCTATTATTAAGTCTGATATTGAGAATTAAAGTTTTTTTTAATCATAAAAACTGAAGTTGACTAATTCCAGTTCATTTAAAGCAGGAGTTTGATTAAAGCAGCAGCATCAGGACCAAACACTTGTGTTCATTAGGTAAAAAAGTAGTTTTGCTGAAGTAAATATCTAGTCTTTATCACACAGCAGCTTATAAGAACACACAATGTGGTCGAAAATACAGATTGCCGTTTTGGAAAGGGATTCTTGCTTTGACTTTTTATGTCAGACTCACTAGATCAAACAGAATGCTTCAGAAAAAGAAATGTTAGCGTTAATGCTAATAGAGAGAACCATAGCAATATATTATACAAAGTGCAACTCAACACTGGCAATTTACTGATTTAGGTGTGCTGTTGTGGAAATATAAGTAACTTTGACTAATTTTTGAGAATTAAATGAGTAGTTTTAAGCTTCAACAAAACATGTTTTTGAGATAAAATGTATATACATATACATAAAAAAGAAGAAGAACTAATACAAACACACAAAAATGTTATTTTCTGACCTTTTCTGTGTCTGAGCTAATTGCAGACAGATGGTAAAGTGAAAGATTTTTAGTAGTCAGAATGGCTAAAAACAGCAAACACTTTTAATCAATTATTAATAATAGGTGCAGAGAATCACTGACAGGCTTTAGAGTCACCTATTTCACCAACCAGAGGATAGCATGTTCAGAAAGGACTCTGTACTGTCCTTCCCTCTTCACATTATGCAGAAGAAGAACTGGCAGCAAGGTTCAACACTTTTCTTCCATTAAGACT
>JARVGW010000047.1:3837420-3863544 GCA_031762495.1 Anablepsoides rubrolineatus | reverse complement strand
TGTGATGTCATAGTTTGACTATTCACAAAATCGCCTGTAAGGGGTGCTAAAGATACACTTACAACACTAACAGCACAGACTCCTTTTGTCTAAGCAAGACAAAAATCTAAAAAAGGATAGCCTTTTGATAAACTGTTGATGTTGAACTGAACTGTTGAAGATGGGAACACATTCAACTTTAAAATCTACGTTTGATTTTTACAGATCCTGACTCAGGACAAAACATTCAAAACATGGACTCAGGAGTCAGACGTTTATGAAATATGTTGCTTTTATTTAATTCAAAATGAAAAAAAAGTCATTAATGTTTGTAATTTTAAGATTTAATAATTATAGAATCTTGTTTGTACAAGTTTCCCCTTTTTTGTTTCTGTTGTAGAAAAGTTAAATTTGTTTATAGCTCATGTAGGTCCTCTGAGACGTCCTCATTCTGAGACAACAGAATTGTTGTGTATAGTTCATATCTGTTGATGTTAGGTCATGTTGCTGCCTTCATGATTAACCTGGTGGCCTTATCTCTGTCTGACTCAAACAATCTGAGGTTAGACAGATTATGTTGCTTGAAATAGTCTCTTCCTTAGGATTTACTGCTTGACATTTCTATGTAATAAAATGGCAGAATCAAGAAGCTGGGTCTTCATGTCTTCTTTATCTTTTTGCCACGAACATTTTAGAGGCAGAGGTCGGATTCTTTATATGGTTCTGTCACTCAAGCTGAGGTGAAAGAGGCCATTTGTCTATAATTGTTTGTTTTTAACCCATGTTTGGTTTGTTTAATATACATATTTGTATGTTGATTTGTTTTGTATTGACGTCTTTTTCACTTGTATTAAAGCTTTTATATGATTGTTCTAGATTTGTATTTATGCTGCCATTTTGACCAGGTTTTAGCAAGAGGTTGGACCCCAAAATGTGGGCTGGGCCAAGAAGCTTAACAAAACCGCTGAAACCTAAAAAAAAGAGGCTGTTGTAACAAATAATTTAAAGGGCATAAGGAAAGCCAAGGAGACTCAAAGAAGCACAAGGAGAACGGGATGTGGCACAAGAACCTGGTGAGTAAAGTGGAACAGAATGAATATGGACTGAGGCTGATGAGAAGAGCTGCTGTAGCTGTGAAACTGAAAAAGTAGAGCTTAGACTGATGAAGAAAGAGGAAACTGACAATGGAGATAAAAGGTAAGTGAGTTTATTTACAGTAACTGGTTCCAGATTTTGCTGAAATGGAAAAACAGACTGTTTAGAGAATTATTCCTTCAGGTGGATCTTGTAGTTAGAAAATGTTTGTTTTGGTCTAGGCAAGGGGGCTGGCATGGATGAGGAGGTCTGCAGAGTTTTTTTTTTTTTTTTTAAAGTTAAGTTCTTTTACAGGTAATTCCCAGAATGTTTGTTTGCAGTTTCCTTGAACTTGGATGAGAGAAGCAGGGCGGAGGACAACAAGGAGAGTCACTTCAGTTCCAAAACAAACGAACAAACAGCTCCAATGAGGATGGTTCTCAGAGGCAACAACAAAGAGGATCAGGAACTCCAACCTGAACACAGGTAAGCATGCAAAATACAACTTTAGTCTTTTAGAGGAAAATGGCTCAGGCTCTTTTAAACAGTACCAAGGGTGACTGAATAATCCAGCATTGGATGGATCTCAGAAGGCGTCTTAAGTACTACCAGTTCTCATTAGAGTAGACTGCGCACAGGTGAGTCCATCCCAGTCTCTGTCCACAGCACTGTGAATGAGCACAAAAACCCTCCACAGAAACAGGGAACAGATATAGATGGTGTGGCAGCCTGACTGGAAATGGGAAAATAAACTGGTGACACAGGGAAACAGAAGAACACAACTAAAACCTAAAAAGACGAGCATCCATCCATCCATCCATCCATCCATCCATCCATGATTTTGGTCTGTGGGAGAAAACTGGAGTACCTGGAGAAAACCCACATACACATGAAGAGATTGTGCAAACTCCAAGAAAGGTCCCCGGCCGGGATTCGATCACGCAACCTTTCATGTTGAGAGGCAGAAATTAAACAAACCAAAAACACTTTGGTTTGTTTTGGTTCCTAAAACGCACAAACAACTAACCAGTGTTTCTATGCAACTGTTTTTGGTACCTACTAAGCTGTGATGCCAAGTCATTAATAAAATCACTAAAATAAGAGCTGAACCAGCTTTAAAAGTTAAAAGATTATTTTAATCTTTTTTTGTTTATCTCCTCTCAGCGTAACCAAACTGTATCACAGCTGATTAAGTTTTATGGTTTATAATAATTTTTCTCTATGACATAACAAACAACAGATGCTCCATCTGAAGTTTTCAGTCACATAATGGTGAAATAATGCATATGCTGACCACTATTCTGATCCCAGAAAGCCAGCCTTAAAGCCACAAACAGCTGCTATAGGCCTCTAATGTTGCTCGTTGGTGAAAGCTTTTGATCAGTCAAAGTTAAACCCAAACAGCGCGGCGTGCCCCGCTTCGCACAAACTTTCCTCACACATGAAAAGAAGTTTCTCATGAATATATTTCTACAGTGGCAGGAATAAACAGAGAACAGAGACTAATGATTCTTTTCATTTTCTCCCATGGCACAGCGTGTACACTTAACCTCTCCTCTTCCTCACTATACCGCTGACCAGAATACCAATTGTTGAGATTTCCAAAGCCCTGAAAGAATCTGATTGTGAGCTTTTCTTATGGACGATAAGTAAGAGTTGATAAACAGGAAAGAGGCTGTTGTTTTAATCACCGCCGTATAGTGAGGAAAAGAAAAAAAAAAGTCTAATTGCTGCTACACCTGCTGCATTCACTGAAGCTGCTTTTAAATGTTCTGCTTCACTTTGACCAAACAGTTCCTACAGAACCAGGAGCCTCCACTGAAACACATGCTGGCCTTTCTTTAAAAACGCAACATGCAGTCTATTGCAGTGGTTCCCAAAGTTGGGGTCGGGACCCTTTTGTGGGTCACAAAACATCAAGTGGGGGTCCCCAGATGATTTCCAGACATCAATTTTAATGCGAAAAAATGCTGCTAATGGAATATTTTCACCATAATCATTGCAATTTTTGTTTTTATTTTGGCAAAAAAAAATTATTGCAATTTTTAAAACATTAATCATAAATGAAGACAATTAGTGTTGTAGTTATTAGATGTTTATATTGTTGTTATTCCCATGTTTAACAGAGATATTAGCAAAGTTTGCATAAGATCCAGTAATATCTGGGGTCGTGAGTGTCTGCAACTGTTTTTTTGTGGGCCGGAAGCAAAAAAGTTTGAAAACCCCTGGTCTATTGAACGATTAATTGGTTTCTTCGAGCATGTTGTTCCACTCTGTCTAATCAGAGGGAGGTGACCTGTGGCATGTGTAAAGATGAAGATGTTTTATTTGCCACTTTACAAAAACAACTCACTACCAGAAGGAACCATTTCCGCTCCATCCTCCTGAGATCCACCTGATAGACCCACTTCTTCATTTTTCAATCTATATTACTCAACATAAAAGAAATATAAAACTTTACTTTCCTCACGATGATAGATTGATGTAGGTTTTTAATAAAAAATAATCCTTTTTGGAATATCTTGAACGATTTTAGACCTGGTTTTGATATTATTAATCCAGTCAGCCTGGACCTCCTTGAAATATTGGATGTGACAGCCCTCTGATGACAGGTAATTATAGAATTACACAGTCATTTCAATTCACACTCATTTTCAGCACTGACTGGGTGTGACTATGAAGGGGTTTGTTCAAACGATGGATGGGAACAGTTTTAGGCAAGTTTATTTTTTCAGGTGGGAAATGTGCTCGGCTCCAGAAGTCACATGTTCAACCATGTGAGGTTTTTTTTTAAGTCGATTCTAATAATCAAATAAACATTCTCTTGTGAGAAGTCCAATTATACACAAAAATCCATAGTGGCAAACAAATAAAAGCAGCTTAGTGTCTGCAAGGAAATCTGAAAGTAACTAAGACCAGCTCAGTACTTAGAACCACCCACAGACCCAACTGCTGCAGCTTCCTGCTGCTCTGCTGTTTATCATTTGGCTCTTTGAGCCTCCGGCCCCCCTGTAAGAACTGTGTTTACATCCACGTCACCTCAAACAGATAATTGCATACTGCTTTCTGTATAGATATATTACAGAGAATGCAAAAAAATATCTGTTTTAAAACTGCTAAAAATAGCTCAAAATGTTTTAATGAAAGCAGTGTTTCAGTCAGGTTGTTCTACTTGTGTGAAATGTCCCTTTAAAACAACAGCTCATGTTCTTCGAAATGGGTTTTGTGGAAAAGTTATAAACAGTTCATTAAGTGTTGACAGTTCTTTGAACAATCTTAGTTTGGAGAAATAAAATGTATAAATATATATTTATTTCTTTTTTGCATTTTTTGAGGCTATACATTATAAACACCAGTCTGTTGTGGTGAAGCTCAGAGTAGAGCCGCTGCTCCTCCACATCGAGAGGAGCCAGTTGAGGTGGTTCGGGCATCTGGTTAGGATGCCTCCTGGACGCCTCCCTGGTGAGGTGTTCCGGGCACGTCCCACTGGGAGGAGACCCAGAGGAAGACCCAGGACACGCTGGAGGGACTATGTTTCTCGGCTGAACGCCTTGGGATTCCCCCGGACGAGCTGGCCCAAGTATGGGGAACTCTGGGTCTCTCTGCTTAGGCTGCTGCCCCTGCAACCCGACCACGGATAAGCTGGAAGAAAGACAGTCAGACAGACATTATAAACAATAATCACATTGTAAATATTTGACCAAATGATTGACCAGAAGATCAAAATGTTCTGAGTGGAAAAGTGAGCAAAGTGGACCCTTAAAACATCTCCAATCTCAAAAATGTATAATGGTTCATGAAAATGTTGTTTAAATGGTTACAGTCTTTTTCAGTTTTTCATTACAAGATTATTCACAGAGGTAAATGCATTTTTAGCAGCAGCAGAAGCAAGATGTAGCACTTCCAGTGCAGCCTGAAACACTTCCTGCAAAACATATTGTAATATTTCTCCTGGAATAACTGTGAGAGGCGTGACACTGGTTCAAAGATTTATAAAATGTTGTTTTTTAACACAAGCTCTCAATTTACAGAAGCTGAGAGCAGACATCTTCCATAGATATTTTTTCCCGTGATTTTCTCAAGATAATGAGTTATGGTTTTACTCCTGTGCATCATCCAGTAACCATGGAGACGGCCTGGTCCCCTGACAGATGAAGTTTACGATCATAACACAGGCTGAAAGTGCAGTTTGTTTGTTTTGTTCAGATGACTTTTACATCAGCCCTCGTCATTTAAGGAGACGGCTGGCCTGACTGCAGCTCAACAGGCCTTTAACACTGAAGTGAGGGGACCAGGCCGTCTAAATGATGCACATATTTTGTGATAATTTGTCAGTTTTCTCGTGATAATGATTATGACCATTGTGAACAACGCATATTTTTCTACAATGTTGTTATCACGAGAAAACCATGGAAAAAGTTATCTGCAACATGTTTAATTACTTTTAATGTTTCAGAATTTTTTATGGTTTCAAGTTTCAAATATTTTTTTTTTTCTGACTTTTTGCGTAAATGGGGATGTTATGCTATTTACACTTCAGGTCACTTTATCTTTATTGTGTCCTGCATGAAGTAAAAGTCGTGACAGGGTTTGTGAGTGAATCTTTTTTCTTCACATGCAGAGCTTTTAATTTGCAATTAATTATGTTCACTGACAAGCAGTGATTTCAAATTAAGACTAGTTTGTTTTTCATGTTATTATCAGTTCTCAAAATATTGAAATGTTCAACATTGTTCATTATGCCTGAGAGTTCTCAATGACCAAACATCTTAAATTTTAGAATGAATGTTGAGCCACTTCTTCAAAAAAAATTCAATCAAATCATTTTACTGACTTTACTTGTGAGTTGTTTTAAACCTTAGCTCTTTCTGAAACATTTTGTAAATTAAAATGATTTTGTCTTTATACATTTTTAAATGGGTTTTAATTGCTCAAAAACAATGTTTGCTTTTATGTTTAATGTTTTCGTGGCCATTCCTTCCCCTGTGGTCCACCTGCTCTGTGTCTGAACATATGAGCTTAAACAGCTTTTAGTTAGATCTGGAAGAATAATGACAACAGAAGAACTTGCATGAAGCTACAGTAAGAAAAAAAACATGCATATTTTGCCTGTTCTCTGCACCCCCTATTCTCAGTGAAACGTGCAGCCCCTGCCTCTGATACACTGAGCAGAGCAGCATCGTGACCAGAAAGTGTTGCCTGTGTGCTGAAGAGCCAGATGGATCCAGCTCTCCCTCCTGTTTCTTGTGACTTTAGGGTATTGATGAAAAATAGGTGTAGTCTTCATCACACTGCTGCAGCCTTTTAGGCCTTTTCCCTTTGAGGTAAAGAGCTATAAAAACACTGGAAACCTGGAGACACGTTTGAAAACTGACACATCAATCAAACTTTTGATTGCATCTAAAATAAATAAAAACAAAATGAAACAATCATATTGCACTTTTAAAAAAAAGAAAAAAGATTGTTAAAATGATGAATTGATTATCTCAGTTTGTTTGTCAGTGGACAAATAAGGAAGCAGGCCTTGTAGGGCGAGCTATCACCAGACCCAGTTGCGCACGACTTGGTGACATCAATGGGGGGACGAGGGATCCTGAAATATGACTCCAGGGTTCGGGATGACGACAGTGACTGGGAAGTGTATAAAAGCAGAGCCGAGAAGTTGTCAGCTCATACCTACAGACTTGGCCTTTAAGGGTCACCAAGCGCTGCGAGAGGAGCTGAAAGGCAACCATCAGTCACCACTGCCGGCGGCGCCAGGGGCTGAAGAACCGAGAAAAACTGGAAACTTCTCAGGTGAGTCTGGCACAGTTCAGCGGATGCATTGGATTTATTGCGCATCGTTTGCATTTGTTTTTGGTAAGCCTGGCGCAGCTTTAATGAGTTTCAAAATGTTGCTTTGGTCGTTTTCATGGCACATTCATTAATTTTGAAGATTACGCGACAACTTATTCATCATCAGTTTATCATTTGATTTAAACAAATTGCATTATAATAATCCGATAAAAGAATTATACCAACAATATTTAGTAAAACATCCTTCCTTAACCTTTCTAATCTGTTTAATTCCTGCGCTTTGGTTTCTCTGTGTCTCCATCAGACGAACAAAGTGTTTTACCATGAAGTCGGCATGCCTGCTCATCTTGGCTTCTCTCGCGCTCTGCTACTTGACGGTGTCGCACGGACAGGGCATCTCTGCTGAGGATGAGGCGGACCGAGGGACCACCATAGACGACATCATCCTACAGAGAGCAGAAAGCCTCCTGTTGCGATCCATTCTCAAAAAGCTGCAGGATGGAAACGGTCCAAGCGGTGCGTAAAAACCATGGTTTTTATGGAAAACTGGAATATTTTTAGTATTTACCTCTTAATTGTGCCTTAAACTGTTAAAATAGATGGTTTATGAAGTTTTAAACATGTCCTGCTGTAGTAATTGAAATAGACTGTATTGTTGTTTTTTGTTAGGATGGCAACCTGCCGGTTTTGAGCTTCATTAATGGATGGTTTCCAGTAAGATGACAGTGAATACTTAAAAATATGCTGTAAATTACATTATATGGAAACATGGTGAACAGTAGAGCTTTTTTAACAATGCATATAAAGTGCCCTTTTATGCGCACTTTACGCACGCAGCAGAAGAGCGCTGGAAACCGTGCTCAGGTGGAACACTAAAGAAGTCTTTAACTGTTGTTTCCAGATGGGCTTTATTCTCAGCCTGAATGGGTGACAAAACGACAGCATCCCGGCAAGAGGTTCAGCGAGGACGTGGAGAAGCGGCAGCATCCAGGCAGGAGAGAGGAGGAGGAAGAGGATGACGAGCAGTTCCTGGACGTGCAGAGGAGGCAGCACCCGGGCAAGCGCGAAGACGAGATGCGCGCCTTCATCGCGGGGCTCCAGAAAAGACAGCACCCAGGAAAGCGCGCCGAGGCGGGGGGACACCTTTCTGACAGCCCCCTCAGTCTGCTCAGTGAACTGTCCAAACGGCAACACCCAGGCAAGCGGTACCTGATGATGCACAGCAAGCGCCAGCATCCAGGTAAGCGTTACCTCGAGGACGAGGAGGGGGACAGTGACTGGAACGCGGACGCAGATGAAGACCTCGCCGAGTTGGAGAAGCGCCAGCACCCCGGGAAACGATTATGGGATAACGGCAGCCCGGAATTAAGCACCGGCAGCCCGTGTGACGTTTTGGACCCTGACAGCTGCAGTAAGACCAGCCTGCTGCTCGACTTTCTGGACAACATCAAGAGTCACGCCGAGGAGAAGAGGCAGCACCCGGGGAAAAGGTTTGCGCCTGAGGAAGATTTAGAAGGAGAGTGAACAAAAATTCTGCTCTAATTTACTGAAGAAGAAAAATGTATATGAATGAATAACATAAGAGAATTTTATCTGAGTTACATAGCCTATTTATCTGATATATTTCCTTTGGAGCGCTTGTGCGTAATTGTTTCTCCAAACCGGGAACTTTGCTGTACATACGGTTTCACATGTTTATTTATATTTCTTTCTTTTTTTTGACTATTTTACGATTTATTCTGTTCATTAGAATATTTGTGTTTACACCAAATCGTAGGATTATTACAATATTGGCTTCAGCGACGTTGCCTCTGTGAGGCAACTCACTTGTGATGGAGAGGAGATGCTGGTCACGCTTGAAGCAACGAATTCTTATATTGGTTGATTTGTGTTTTATTTTCTACTTATATCAAATATAAAGAAGTCTACAGCAAGTGAAGTGTGTCGTTTATTTTTCCCTCGTGGATTCATTAGGAAAAAAAAGCAAGCAGACGTTGATCCACAAAAATCTTCAGAGTTGCTTAATTGGTCTCATTCCATCAGATCCGCAGCTGCCAGGCCGGATCATTGAGCAAACTAATCATAAAGCAAATGTAGATAGAGATATAATGACTCTCAGACTTGTGGACAACTTGAGTTTGGAGAATTGTAAAAACACAGCTAAATAATGGAGATTATATAAAAGCTAAAAGCTAGAGACGTTTCAGATGCACATTAAACAAAAAAGTGAAAATAGCTATTGTGATTTCAGGGTTTTTCCTAAATGTTTGTTCAGGTTGTTGGTCTGGATATGAGTAATTCAATCAAAGACTGATTTTCTACCTTCAATAAATAAATAAATAAATAAGTTGTAGCATAAAGAACATGACGAAAAAAATAACTGCATCAATCCACTTTTTCCAGTTTATTTTTATGTGTTTTCTTTTTGGAAAATATCTCCTAAGTCTTTGAGGACTGAGATGTCAGTAGCACACTAAAACTGCTAAGGTAAAATATGAATGAATGAATGAATGAATGAATGAATGAATGAATTTGTAACCCATGGGTCAAATTTGGATACAGCCAATATGGTTTATTTTTAACTAAGCAGTGTTATCTGTTTGATCCAGCACACTGGGTTAATTTTTTGTACCCAAAGAATGGCGAACAAAAGGAAATATTACTAATTTGGTGAAATAGAGCTAAGCATGTTTAAAAGAATAACTCAAAATCTGGATATGTCTTTTACTTTTGATGTCATTTACTAAAATTGGGACTCAGGGATATATAAATATGATAGAGAATCAGATATTTTGAAATAATGATTAAAAAAGGAAGTGACCATCCTGTCAACATTTAGTAAACAGTTTGTTTTTAAGTGTCAAAGAATTTTGCACAAATGACATATCAGAAGATAGTACTTTATAATGTGGCTAAACTGTTCAGCTAAATTATAAATACATTTAACAAACACTATTTAGCCAAATTATAAAATAATACCTCTTCTAATATTTGTCATTTAGCTAACAAGAATGTGTCAGATCACAGATTTTTATGTCGCGTTTTTAGGTCATTATTATTATTATTATTATTATTATTATTATTATTATTATTATTATTATTATGCAAATGACAAAAGCATTAACATAAATGGATAACACAACAAAGCACAAAGCTTATTTCCATTGTGGTCCAACACATAATCATCACACACAGTCGCGTTTGTTTCTTGCCCTTTGTTCCTCCTCTCTTTCCGTACGACGAAAAGCTGATCACATGACCAGGTGCGGTTCTGCTGCTTCTGTTGTCGAGCTGTCAAAAAGAAAATCCAAACTTTAAATAGCACAGTTGTTGTCAGACACATTTGAAGCCTATAAATGGTCAGTGTTAAGAAGTGGGTAAGTATATATTTATGTGTGGTTGTAAAATTTATATATATTATCGTGTTTGAATTGGGCGTTTGGAGAAACAACAAAAGCTAAAGGTTAGCATTCTCCCGCTAGCGTTGTTGTCTTTAACGTAAAACGATGGGTAAAGTTAGACACAACATTAACAAAATCAAACAAATTACATTTTTAGATAAATTAGATTGTATCAAGGCAGCATACGTTATATTTGCACACAAAGCCACCCATAAGCCCGCAAACAAACTGTTATAATCAAAGCTAACTATAGCTGGTTAATGTGTCACCTCTGATATCATTGTGTATCATGCACGAGATAAGCGCATCATCTTAATCTTTTTCATCTTTGGAAATTATTTAATATGTAATTGCAACAAAGTGGGTGTTTTTTCTATTAGTCTTTAACTTTAATACTTAAAGATTGTGAGAAATAAATAGGTTAGATAAAGTTATAATATATTTGAGCCTGATCCGTTTTTTAACACGATGTCGCAATTACTCCGTTTATTGCACTAACACTCAAATCATTCATCAAGTCACACTGACTATTGGTGCTGGAAATTTGTGCAGCCAGAACTCTGGGTTGTGGTTTTTGTATGAGTTTTTAGTTGTAACTTCTAGTTTAGACATCTATAGTTTGCAGTCTGATTTGTCCTGCTCTTCTGTGTTTAGACTTTCTCGTTACTGTTATTTCATTTTCCAGCTGTTATGGAGGAAGTGAGGGGTTCTTTACAGGCCCTGAGGCATGTTGGTCCAATCAGGATCATGCCATCTTGCACCTCCTCCTAAACAACAGGACCTCCTGCTGTCAACATGGCCTCTGGTTACCCTCCTACCTTTGAGGGTGCAGGTGAAGTGAAGGAGGGTTTTCTGTGCCCGCTGTGCCTGAAGGACCTCCAGTCGTTCTTCCAACTCCAAGGACATTACGAGGAGGAGCACTCAGACGATCGTCAGATCAGAGGGCAGATTAAAAGTAAGTCAGGCTCTGAAGTATTTTACAATGCAAAAATACATGTATGTTTTTTATAGATGTCCTATAATAATAGTTTTTAAATGTATCTGTGTAATTTGCAAAATAACTTTAAAAAGCTGCAGAAGTACTTTAAAAAAAATTGGATCATCCCATTTTGAACTTCAGCATCATTTTACCATGCTCTGATCACAAAGATCGTAAACAGTTTTTGTTTAAAAACAGGGTTGAAAGAAAATATTCTGTGATTTTTATTCACTAGTAATTTCACCTTTATGCTGTAGCGTTTAAATGTTGCTCTATTATTAACCCAAGCTAAGGCCAATAATCAAACCTCTCAGTACTGATTTGTGTTTAATGGTGTTCAGATCTGAACTTGCCCTCACACACAGTTGCTGCTTATTGTTTGTTTCTGTGGTCAGAATTTCTCATCACAATTGAAATTTAAAATAAAAATGTATCTTCTATTTTTATTTCCTCTTGGCTTTGCTAAACTAACTCAATTGCACACACTCTGTTTTATTTAGGTGCTGTGTATTTAAGGGTCACTTTTGTTAAATAATACCTTTTTTATTAGTTTTTCAAATTAATTGTGAAGTGTTTGAGTGTAGTGCAAGCATTGGTGTTACTGAAGAATTGGAACAAAAACAGGTTTTCAGGAAGGTACAGTAACTTGGCTATAAAACAGGTTGCATGTATATACAGGTTCTTGGATGTGTTTATCAAAATATTTCAGTGATTTCCTTCAATCATTTTTTTCTGTTCTTTTTAGGTTTGGTTCAAAAAGCAAAGAAAGCAAAAGATAAACTGTTGAAAAGAGATGGAGATGACAGACAGGATGCTGGCAGTTATGAGTCCTTCTACTACGGAGGAGTGGACCCATATATGTGGGAACCTCAGGAACTGGGTAAGATGACTCTTTTTATTTTTTAATAAAACATAAACATGTGTGATTATAGTTAAAATGTATTAAAAATAAAATAAAACTGTTATTTTTACATTGAACATATCTTTTTTTGTTTCCATAGGAGCAACAAGAAGTCACCTGGACTCCTTTAAGAAACACAGAGCAGCCCGGATTGATCATTATGTTATCGAGGTCAACAAGCTGATCATCAGACTGGAAAAGGTGCGTTTACAAAGCACTATATTCAAACTATAATGGTCCTTTTGTCTGAAAACAAACTTTAAACACATTTAACAGTGGCAGCTATTCACCATGAAAATTGATGTTTCAGTTGACGGCGTTTGACAGAACCAACTCAGATTCTGCTAAAATCAGAGGTTTGTGTGTTTCTGTTGTTATGCTTTGTTTGTGTAAATATAAATGAAGAATTATTAAAGCAGAATGAATTTATATCCACGTCTGTAGCCATCGAGAAATCTGTAGTGTCCTGGGTGAATGACTCCGACGTCCCGTTCTGCCCTGATTGCGGGAACAAGTTCAACATGCGAAACAGGCGTCACCACTGTCGTCTCTGTGGATCGATCATGTGTAGGAGGTGCATGGAGTTTGTCCCGCTTCCTTTGGCCCGTAAGTATCAACAGTACCCTGGAAACTCAATAGATTTGTTAAAAAACAGTAGACGGATTGTGTGTCAGTTTGTGACTTTTTATCTAAACAGAGAAGCTCATCAGTAGTACCCGAGAGGCCCTGTGTGTTCCTGGAAGTCCTGGTCAATCCCACTCTCAGCCTGCAGGAGGCAGTAGCAGTGGGATGGGCTCGAGGAGAGGCAGCATTAGCAGCTTGAGCAGTGTAGCCTCCATTTTGGAAGAAAAAGATGATGAGAAGATCCGCTGCTGTCATCACTGTATGGACACGCTGCTGAAGAGACAGCAGAAGTTAGAAGAGAAAGACCATGTGCCTGACATTGTGAAACTTTATGAGGTTTGTTTACCAATCACATAACTTCTATCACAATATCAGGTCAGCTGCTGTCTGTTAGTTTACAAAGCTGTGTCCTTCCTGTCATTCCCTGTTTTCCTGTTGGGGTTTTCCTGTCAGAGGCTGAGGATGTGCATGGAGAAAGTGGAAGAAAAGGCTCCAGAGTATATTCGAATGGCTGAGTCTCTCAAGTAAGTAACATTAAAAAGTATTTAGGTAACCATTTATGATCTCACAACAGTTTTATTCCTAATCTAAGCGATAATGCATCACTGCTTTTTTTTAAAGTGCTGGAGAAACCACTTATAATCTTGACACAGCAGCTGGATTGAGACTGGAAGTCCAGAAATACTACGAACTAATTGATGCTCTAAGGTACGTGCTAGTTATGGCTAATATTTAACATTAAACAAAACACTTAGTATTCTGTCATTCAGTTGATTTTTTTTTTATTTTAGTAAAAAGATTTTAACACTGGGAGTTAAAAATGACCCACCTCCACATCCTAAAGCACTTCAGCTACAGAGGATGATCCGCCATACAGCAACACTATTTGTCCAGGTGAGGCCAAGTTAAGTCCACATTTCGTAAAAAAAAACAAAAAACATATCCCTGCACTAATGCATATTACTCCCCTTGTGGTTCCACTGCGCTGCTGTCATTCATTCGTTTCCATCCCAATTTACACTGCGTGCGGCTCTGCTCCAGTGTGAAGCACAGAGGTGCTCTGAATGCAAACTTTTGAGTCAAACATTTATTGCAGATTATGCAGTTGTTCCGATATGCATATTGTACAGTCTATTATCGCGATAACGATAAATTTTCGATATATTGTGCAGACATAAAATATATATAGATATATATATATTTATATATATTTATATATATATTTTTTTTTTTTTTTTTTTTTTTTTTTTTGGTTTAAGGCAGTGGTTTGGAAAGTTGGGGTTGTGATCCCCACTGTAGGTCCCTAACCACCAAGAAAACACTTAAAGAATAATACTAGTGACATATGTTTAGTGTATTTGTTATAAAAGGTTAAAACAATGGTCATTAAGAAAAATATGACACAAGTTTAAGCTATTTGTGTTGTAGTGCTTCTGCATTTTATTTACTTTATAAACTGTGTAGTTCAACCGAAGATGTTTGGGTTTACAAGTTTTTGGCTTTTTTTTAGGGGTCAGAGACTAAAAAGTGTGGGAATCACTAGTTTAAAGAACTCTGAGTTGTTTACCTGATGTTAAAAACCACCAATAACTCGACACACAATCCCTGTGTTGCAGAAGATTTTTATGCCAGCATCCTGGTTTTAGACACCTGCAGCATTTCTTTGTCTTTGGTCTGACTGGTTAAAGTTTGGGAGGTAAAATGATATCTGCTTCAAGTTTGAGAGAGTGGTCATGATGCTAAGGTGTATTTGTAAGTCTTCCTTGTGAGGATTTTATTTTTATTTGATGGAAAAAGAATATTGACTTTTTATTTAGATAACTAAAACAATTCTTCTTGTTTCTTCACTGGTTCAGGAGAAGCTGTTGGGTTTGATGTTTTTACCCACTAAAGAGAAATACGAAGCGTTGAAAGTAAAGAGAAAACAGGAGCAAGAGAGAAGACTCCAACAAGAGAGACTGGTGAGAATTTATAACCACACATTTTCTTTCTGTTCACTGGACAAACAAGTTGCTAAATGTTTGTGCTCCAAATGTTTCCTTCACTAAAGGCATCCCAAGAGTTTTTGAGGAGGCGGCAAGAGACTGAGAAGAATCGTCCACCAGCCAACGGAGCGCTGCCCCAGGCTCCTAGAGAACCACGTATGACCAAAGCTGGTGGTTGGTTGCCCTCTGCAGACTCTGCTCACATACGCACCGAGCTGGAGGACCCCCTCCTGCAGCAGATCGAGAACATTCAGTCATTCCTTCGTCAGGCTCGCGAGGCGCAAAGAACAGACGAGGTGGCCATGTTGGAGGAGAACTTACGACAGCTGCAGGAAGAATATGACCAGCAGCAGACCAGCCTTGCTATTGCCCTATCTAAGCAGCAGGCTCAGGAAGACAGCTTACAGCAGGAGGAGTTTCAACGTCTGGAGGCCCAGGAGAGGGAGCAGAGAGAGCACTGGAGCTCCACCCAGCTGTCATTCACCTGCGAGTCGTCTCTGGATATTAGCCCAACAGGGGGCTACCAGCTGGAGAACACAGCAGCAGAGGTCCTGATTCGTAAGGCTGACGGGAGTCCATCAGCTGTGAGGTTGCACCCTACTCTCACATCCCAGGAGGAATCTCCCCCTAGATTAAGAAGCTTGGGAGGGCACATAACCCCACCTAGCAGCGAAGGCCAGAGCAACAACTCCCTTAACCCGTTCGACGACGAGGACGCCACTCCCATTGAGGAAGATCCATCCAATCCCTTCTTTGAAGACATCAAGAAGGAGCACAAGGATGTAGCTAATGGGAAGAAAGAGTACAACCCCTTTGACGAAGAAGAAGCAGATAGAGAAAATGATCAACAGGCTGACACTGTTGCAGCTGGGAACCCCTTTGAGGAGGACGACAGCAGTGCAGGTAACCCCTTCATGGAGGCCTCTGGGAATTCTCCAGAGGTCTCAAACAACCCCTTTGACATGGAGGACGATGACGAGGTTCTGCCTGATGTGGACATGATAGAGGAGGAACTGCTGCTGCAGCAGATCGACAACATTAGGGCTTACATCTTCGATGCGAAGCTCAGCGGGCGTCTCGACGAGGTTGTGCTCTTGTCAGTAAATCTAAGAGAGCTACAGCACACTCTACAGGAACAAAAGAAAAAGAAGCACTGACACATTTTAGCCCAGATCACCTGCTACTTACTAAGTCCTACAAAGCTAGATTACTTTACACAACTAACAACCCTACTAAGGTTAGTTTGGCTGAGGTCTGTTGCACCCCAGGTTCATGCAGGAGTTAGGTTTTTGGCATATTTGTAAGCTGATAGTGTCTTACCTGCAGTAGTTGGTCAGAACACTGTTTGCAGAATCAAGATGCATTTGTTACGTCAAAACCAATATAATTCATGTGACGTGTGACAGATTTTCTTTTCATTTCATCTACAACATTTTAAACATTACAAAACGTCATAGTAGTTCAAACACTATTTTGTATTACTACACTAACACTTTATATACATTGAATAATTTTTGTGTGCTTACAGAACCACTTCCGGGGTCACAGGTCAACCGGTAAAACACTAAAGTTGCTATGAAAACACCAGTGGAGTTGTGCAAATTCAACAGGTTCAAAAAGCAGATTTATAGCTTAGATATTTCTGAAAAATCTATGCTCCTAAAGAAAAGTTTAACACAAATGAGTTCAGGGCAAATACATCGGGTCTGTAAAGCAGCGTAAAATTACCAGTTGAATTTGTTCCATTCCAGTGGTATTACCATAGCTGCCTCCAGCATTTTACCAATAAAAGTGTGTGCTTGGCCTGCTCCGTGCATCTGTAGCAATTTTTAACTACAAAATGGTCTATTGAATTTTGTGTCTTCTGCAGGTAAGACACTGATTGCTTGTAAATATTTAACCCCAATTAAAAAAATACAAGAATCCCTTTAATACTTTAGATAAGTATATATTAGTGCTCTATAGCCAGGATTTACATTTTCATCTTTTTAAACCACTTATCTAGTATAGGAGGTTGCACATGGCTGGAGTTTGTCCCCTGCACAAATTTAAAGCACTGAGTGAAAACTCATTTGTACAGGTGTGTAAATGAAGTCAGAATTGGAACAATTCAAAGAATAGAAGACAGGAGAATGTTAATGAGTCCAATGAGGGTCCTTTGGGTCTATTTGTAGTGTTTTCATTGGTAAGAAGGCATGTTTTGGCTTTGCAAAAGAAGCTGTGAAGAAAACGTTAGCATGGCTGCAAAGTTTCAAACCTGCTCTATAGGTATTTCTGTGTTGGTGCACTTAAATATAAATGTTTGTGAAGCACTAAACCATGCAATGTTGTTCTGTTGAGGCCATGAACAAAAATCAGAACTCATTTATTTCAACAGAAATTCTTCAATTGTATCTCCACGTTTAAAGAAAATGTCTCACTGAAAAAAGGTTAGAATAAAAAAAAATCTGCAATATTTAAACACAGCTTAATAGATTAACATAAAATAAAATTCTAGTCATGTTAATAAATTTTGGCTACTTTTTTTTCCCTATTGTCAAGAAAAAAAAAACAGTAGCTGAAACCGAAGTATTTGCTCAATAACAGCTGTTTAAATCTGTGGAAACTCATTTTAATCTTGTACAGCAGAATTTAAATACCAAGTATGTTTATTACATTTTGTCAAAGGTTTAGATGAAATTACTGATCACATAATGTCATAAGCTTTTTCCTCTGAGATTAATCAAAAAACTGCATTTGAGATTTAATAGAAAGCCAAGTAACAAAAATGTTCTTCTATGTGACCTGCCAGGTTAACATCTCTTTGTTTACAGTGATGGACGTGTCTTCCTTTTTCATTTGCATGTGTGTCCTTAAAGTCTTTGGTTCTGTGTGGTCAGTCAGAAACCTGTATGTGTTGCATGTTATCTGTTCAGTTGTTAAACTGTCTCACTCTGCAAACACTGTATAGGTTCTTTACACCATTTGTGAGAAGACACTGTACACAACCTTAAGAAAAAAAACACAAAATCCCCGTTTTTGATCAAATAAATCAGAGTAAAGATCTATTTTAAGACCTTTGTATGTTTGTGTCAGAGTAACACTAAAATGCCAGCAAGTATTATCACTCTGCTTTCATGTTGATCCTATCGGTTTGTTCTTCTTGTCAGATTTCTTTTTTTTTTTGTTTCTGTTCAGTGTTTTGTGTCTATCCACTCATCTGCTGGAGATTTTAATTCATAAGAGGCATAAAATGTTTTGTGACATTGTGACTTACTCTGAGCTTCATACATGTATGTTGGCAGTTGATTTTAATTTTGTAATTAGAGTATCTGCATTAAAAAAAGCATTGCAATGTGAGCATTTAACAAAAAATCCATCACTTTATTAACTTGGGTAAATGTCCATCTCAGCTTCAATTAAAACATTTTTAAATAAAAACATTGTGATATTTCTTGTTCTTTTCACAAATTGAGTAACCTCATATCTAAGTTGGACGATAATTTGTGGGGGAAAAAAAGTCAATCAGTCATAGCTTGATTTAATGGGTTGAGGCAGGAAACCAGGGTTTCTGATGGAGTCTGTCTTTAGATCCCTTGGGTCCTGCCATCCAGTGCAAGCTCAGTAGGGTTAGGATCTGGGCAGCGCTCTCTTCGCCTGTAAGTGGCTTTAATCTGATGTTGTATTATTCAAGACAGTCATAATGGTGAGAACAGAACAATGAACACCTGAGACACGTCAACAAACATGGGTTTTAGTTTGAGGTTAACGGCATCCAGGAGATCAAAAGGATGTCTGAACATCTACACAGACAGGTTATGTCTTGGTGGGTTCCTGCTGCATTTAGTCAGGTGCCAGTCTGTCCATTAACATCCTTAAAACCCAAAATAAACAGCCAAGATGTTGTCCGAGACAACAAAAGTCAACCAATTAATTCTCCTTTGACTCGGCCATCTTGGCCTGATATTTGCCGGTCATCTCTTTTGGCAGCGGTACAGTCCCAGGACACGGCACTTGGCCTTCCACCTCACAGATGCACTCCCTCAAACAGTACTTCTTTAAGCCAAAGTTGGCTGGATTGGAGGTCTGTAACTTGGCCTGAGCCTCTTCTTGTAAGACGTATCTGTTGACAGAAGTAAAATAAAAAAAAAAATCAACAGACTGCCTTGATATATAACTTATAAACAGCAGTTCATACAACCTTGATTCTATTCAGGAGCTTCAGACCCCTTTATAACCCCCATTGTATCATACCTATGACCCTGTGCACACATGGCACTAAAGTCCATTCCTGGTTATTGGATTACATTTGGATTTAGCACTAAATACATGCAAACAATTTCAATCACACTGAAAAATACTCAGGGCTAACTTATTGCTGGAAAAACATCCAAAATGGATGTCAGTTCAACATCTTATCAGAACCAAAGTCAAAAACTTAAAACTATTCTCTGACGTCGTTAGTAAGCACTTTCCCTATGTTAAACATAAAGTTTTATTACGTTTACTTTTAAGAGAGAAAATGCTATTTAAACTTGATGCTCTGTTGCCAAGAAACCTCTTTAAAATATTTGTCTAAAAGATTATCTAGTTTTTATTTTATATATTCTATTAAAGTACTACAAAACCCACTAGTAAATTAATCAAAAATGTCACTTAGTGAAGCATTATCTCCACAAACTTACTCTGGTTTGCCCAAAATCTTCTTAACATGATGTGAGATTTGCTTGTGGTCCTTCCCCTCTACATCCACCAACACTTGTTCTCCGTCATCTGGACAGAGAGGTAGAGGTCAACTTAAATTTCATTTAAAAAAAAAACAACAACTTAAATGTCACATTATCAGATGAATAAACAACATGCCAGGTAGGCTACATACCCAGAAAAAACCTTAAGAAAGGCGACGGCGTCATGTTTTTGAACATCATTATTTGGACCCACGGGTTTTTATACTGAATCTGGGGAATATTGAAGAACACAAACTTCCTGGAAAACACACAAGAAAATGAATGAAAAAAAGAGAAACAGTTCCCGAAGACTTTTGAAAAGCAAAGTCGGCGTGTGCGCGTTAGCTCTGTTTAGCATGTTAGCATCGCTGTGTTAACTTTTACATCAGAAATTGTGCATTCAAAAGCTCTAAACATCGACAACTTTAAACACTCCGCAATCTGTGAGCCACTTTTACGTGCTGAGTGTTATCTTGTAGTAATACATGAATTTCTCGCAGTGTTTAATTTTGGATCTCGCTGACCTTGCGCCGTCGCTGAGCTCTCCGCTTGTGTTGTAATTCACCGTCATGATCTTCACCCTGCTTTTAAAAACGATGTCACCCTTCTGGAGATACTCGAGAGTTCTTCTGATCGGAAACCTCCCTTTCATAGGCATTTTCAATGTTTTTATTTACAAAATATCCTCTTTTGCCTGCCTATGCACCTGAGCTCGCACAAGAACACGAGATATAGTTGACGCGAAATGATGGCGTCACGGCAGTCAAGGTCCAATGGGATTTGTAGTTTAAAAAGAAAAAAAAAAGTTTAAAAACGTAAATTTGTTTAACAGCTACTGAAAACAATGTAAATCCACAACATTCATTTTAAATATTGCCAGCAACAAGTATCATATTTACTGTTTAAATATTCTTCAGGCAGAAGTTTAAAAATAGAGTTGATATAACTTCAAATTAATATTTGGAATGACAATGAATCACCAATTAAAATCCTACAAATGTCCACAAAAACTTTTTTTCATTTGCATGTTTTCTTTTCAGTGACCTGTGATATTTAATGAAGATTTTTTTGTTAAAGTAAATTTATTAAAATCCCCTTGCTGAAAAATTTCATCAACAAAAACAAGTCTATTAAGAATCACTTTAAAACTATGTAATTGTATTTGGTGGTTAAAAAAACTATTTGGTATAAAAGTAGCTAATGTTTTTTAGAACATTTTACAAATACTAGGTAGGCCTAATTCTTTGACCATAAGCAACATTTTAATCCATTGAAAACATGAACAACATCACACGTGTTATATTTAATGGATAGCTGTTTATTTTGTTTAAAATGTATGACTTCAGGGAAGCCCGCCTGGAATGCTGATACAAGAACTCAGTCGTAAATACATTTGAGTTAAATCTGTGAGGTAGAAATGTAGGGTTGTAACCAACCGTATAGCGACAAGCTAATGTTTGAATTATCTCGATTTAAACGTTTGAAGATGAGCATCTCAGAAAAACAAAATACATGTACTATAAAATAATGTACTATGTAATATAAACTGTTACCCATGAGATACTCAAGCCACAAAAAAGTAATGCTGGAACTACTACTGATGATTATTTTAAAGCCACAACATTTAAATCAACATTTTTTGTACTGCATTTAATAAAATCTGCATTAGCAACTTCTTCATGCATTACAATGCACTATAAAAATGATAACAATGCTCCTTATTAGGGCTGACAACAAGAAGATTATAAAACCCTGTTTAAAAACAACATGCACTCATTTTAATGGCATCACATGTACAAATATCAGTTCAGACCAGTGCTGTTACAAAGAGTCTATTCAGGTTTTAAACCCACAATTAGAATTGACATTTATTTCACAAGACATAACCTTTGTTGACTTATTTACATCCCTATCATCATTCATGTTGCTGTGGATGTTTTTTTTAAACATTGATATGATGGGAAGCCAGTGCTTATCTTCATATTGTGTCTTCAAGACATCAATGCACTCAAGACTGGCTTCCCACAAAATCTGACTCGTTTTTTTGTTTTTTTTAAATTCAGGGTTCCTGCCCAAAAGCACTTTAAGTACACTTCGTATGCAACATTTGTTCACAATGAATGAATGTTTTTAGAAAACATACAAAACACAAAGTTTAGTCAGCTTGAATGCAGGGGGATTGCACAGAAAGCTGATTAATGTGCACTTAAAAACCAACACAAACACAAATAGTAGCATAGCTACTATACACATAAAAAAAACCTTCTAAACCCAAATTTTCAGATAAATCTATTGGGAATATATGTGATTAATGAAAACTGAGAATATGTAGAAAGGCAAATATAGCCATAACACTGATGGAACAGAGGGAAACAACATATAGCTGATTGTCAATAAGAGGAAAATAAAAGTGCACAGATTACATTAAAACACAAAAATTACCACGTTTAAATATGTGCATGATTTTGAAAAGTGTATTTCAGTATAATGCCAACCAATTTGCATTGGTTAGACAGATCTAGCTAGCATAGTGCTATCATAGCCAATTACTTTGAATCAAATTTAGGAAGTACATACAATTTATTTACACTTTTTATAATCATTATCAGTTGACTCTTTAATTATAATTTCAGCGAAGCTATCATTTTCATTTAATCTGATATTTTTACAGATCTTGGCAATCAGAAAACTTATATCTTTTTTGGAGCACAGCTTCAAAATAAACCAGATTTACTTTGGTCTTGGTATTCATTCTAATGAATTTGAACGTCCTCCACCTGTCAGATTTGTCAATTTGATTGCTACTTCGGGGCTACGTATTTATTTTGTCTTACGTATCGGCATCTCAAGCTAGTGTTCAAAGATGTATGAGAGAAAAAAAAATCTGTGTGTTATGGCTTTATTACATCAAGAACCGGCTTGGATCAAAGGCTAATGTGATCAAGTTGAAGTGTGATGACAGTGGTGTTTAATGAAGTTATTAAAGAAGATCAAAAGCAGCAGTAGTTCAGAATCACCAACTGTGTCAGCTGAGGAAAACATTCCCAGTCATCCTGGTTTTCTGATGCCTCGTTATCCTAATTTATCAAGAATTAACAACAAATTTAGCTCCATACATCATTAAAAAAGGAGTGCAGGAGAATTTTAGACTGCAGTTTTACCACAGCCTTCCAGAGACAAAAAAATGTACCTGAAAAGATTTACTAACTTTTAAAAGACAGTTCTGAGTGCTGGGAATGGTTTTATTCTGCTGAGTCTGAATCCTGGCTGTTGTACTCTGCCGTCTCCATCTTGAGGATGTAAGGAATGATGCTGTCGATAGAGACGTTGCCTATCAAGCCAGTGAAGAAGAGCTCCTCCGTTATACTTGAGTTCATCAGGCGCAGGGCGGGCAGACGAGTCAGGATACGTGTCAACCTGAAAAAACAAAAACAAACAAAAAAACTGCTGTATATTCTACACTTTCTTCTCACCTGGTACAGTTACTATTAAACATCAATATTTGTTTTGACAAAGTACGCTATTTATTTTATCCTAGTTTGTTTCATTTTTGAACACTGAACAACTCTTTTTTTAATGTAATTTTATTTTATAATCAAATAATGTTACTATTGTACCTGTAAATGTCTTCAGGATAGGTTTTCTGCACATAGTCCTGCAGCTCCATCAGTGCTTTCTCTTGGAACTTCTCAATCTGGCCGCTGCTGTCCACACCTGGGTGATCTGTTGTCAAACACAACAGTTGGACTCCATAAAACAAACATTAATCATTTACTCTTTTTGACAATAGCAAACAGAAAACATGCATTTGTCTGTTGATGGAATAAATCTGACTGTCACCTGGACTGAACAGTACAATAGCCTTAAGGTAGGCGTATTCATAGCTGTCGATCTCCAGCCTCGTCATGCTGTTACAGAACTCCTGAAACTTCCAGATGTGCTCCATCACCTGCTTCACTCTTTCTCCTGACTGTTTGTCTGAAAAAGAAACAAAATGCTCAAATTGCTGCATCAGTGTCAGCTTCTGGAATTCGTCATGGAGTTCCTCAATGTTTTGTGTTTGGACCAATATATTTTACTTTATATTGCTTACTGAAGATATAGAACATAATGGCAAAACGTCTTTCAGGTGGGCTTACAGTCATTCTAGCTGGTGGATTTTGTAAACAAATTTAAAGTAAATGGTTAGTCGATGTGTTTATCACGGTCAATCCTCCTCTTGCCTTCACAATTTAACCAAAATCAGGAACATCCAGCTTCACCATAGTGATGCAAAAAAGGGAAACCATGCTTTTGTTGCTTGAATTTCTAGGTTAGACAAGACTAGAGAATTAGCAGAATACAACAGGTCATACTTTTCCAATTTTAGATACTTTAAAAATCTATTTAGAATTTAAAACTCTTCAAAACAAATGACCTTCTTAATGATCAAGCAGCATTATATTTAAGACCCATAGTTCCATTTTGTTTTGAAACTTTAGACTTTTTTTATGATTCCTAAATATTTTTAGAGCTTTCGTTTATCAGGCTCTTAGAGAACTGAGAGGCAGATGTCCTCTATGCCTAAAAACTAGCTTTTTTCTAGTTAACGTTATGAATAAGGCTGGCTCAAGTGACCTAGATCTGTCCCTGAGCTCCGGCTGTAGGTGAATGTTTCCATGATGCTTTGAGCACCTCTCTTCACACTGTTTAACTTCCCTTGTTTGCATTCACCATTAGCTGTCTGTTTTTCTTGACAAGACAATTTGATCTGATCTGTGTTTTATAACATTTCACAAATCAGCAAGATACAAACATTTTAAAACAACTGTGTATTTTATTACTTTGGGTTAGAGTAATATTTGGCTAAACCCAAATAAAATTAATTTCATTTCTCTGAAATGAGTCTTGAGATTGTGCTAGATTGATATTCTCCATTGAATATTAATGACCTACTTAATGATGTTGATGATTTGTTTTGTTTGTTGCTAAATAGGGTAACTTACAGACATAAACATGCTGTCACCTTTAAGTAATCTGTTGTCCATCAGTAGCAAATATTGTAACATTCATATCAGAGCAATCAGATAAAACTCAACAACAAAGTTGTTCAACCAGATGTGCATATTGATCAACAATCTAAAAACAGCTTTAAAAATAAATAAATCACATGTGTTTACTCCTGTTCATACGTGTGCTTCCTACTGTGAAATGATGACGAAGTCTTTGGTCCGTACCGTCCTGGATGCTGCTTTGCAGGTGGTTAATGATGGCAGAGAGGATGGTCGATAAGTTCATCACATGAGCGCACTGAGCAAGGCCCAAAGTGAACAGCTCGTTCCAGCAGGCTCGCACCAAACTGGTGTTTGCCTCCTGACTGGGAGATGCAGAAACACATATGAGACAGGTGGCTGTAGTGTTGCTTTGTAGCAGAAAGACTTCATTACGTCACAGGTTTTCATACCCAAGAGCTGAAAAGGCAGAGATGGAGCGTGCCCAGTGCATGGAGAGGAAGAGAAGTCTGGATGCTGACTCACAGATGTAGTGCACATTCAGATACTCGGGCATGGGGCTGGGCATGGTGAGCTAAAGAACAGAAGCAAAGACAAGAAGCATTAGAGAAGAATAGAAAACAAATTTAAACAAAAGAAATACAAAAAAGGTTCCAATTGTTGTTTGTTGTGACATTTTACTTCTTAAGAATAATACACCCTTTTCTTACTATATTTCCTGTATATAAATATATATGTATATATTATATATAATAATTGGAGCTCAAATATATTCTCAAAAGATGTCTGTACTTGTTTCTGGCCCTAGAGGGCGCTGTCAGATAGTGGGGAGCCAGGAGGACACAAAAATTTATAACAACAAATTTTTACATGTGATGAATAAATAAAATAACAAATATTACATTTACGTACATAAAATACAGTTCAATAATTTGGATAATGTAAAGACTTTTCTCCCTGCAGTGAATTCTTCAGAGCTTCACAAAAAACAGTCCCAGATTAAAAAAATGCAGTTTTCTTCAGGTTTGAGTGGAGTTTGTACTGTTTTCATGAATGAAGTTCATTAAATGATAAAATATGAACAAAAAAACCTTTTTAGATATATTCTGTTGATAGTGTTTCCCTATAATATTACCAATTGTGCAGTTTTTAATGTACAAGTATGGTTGGCAACAAAGAAAGTCCATAAATTGGAATTTTCTCTGTTCACTGGTAAAATTGTGGTAACAGAGATACAACTTCCAACACTTGACAATGAATGTGTATTTTTGTCTTTACATAACCGTGGGCAATAAAAAATAAACTATATATGAAAACACAGGTAGATCTTTGCACAGTACAAAATAATTAAATTTGCCACAGTAACAGTTTTCTCCCTTAAAATAACTATTTCATTCAAAGAGATACATTTAAAGAATTACAACTCATGTAATAACACAATACAATTTATTTTTCATATGGAATCACATTTATCACAGTATGGTTTAAATTATAAGCAAGCTTAGCACATCCAAAAAAGCCAAAATCTTGTTTTTTTTTGGCTATAATCTGGTGTAGAAGTGAAATTTGCAGATTTTTATATTAAACTACAAACATTTTCACAGAGAACATTAGGGGTGCAACAGATCACAAAACTCACGGTTCGGATCGTGTCACGGTTTTTGAGTCACGGTTCGGATCATTTTTCG
>JARVGW010000047.1:3817754-3832232 GCA_031762495.1 Anablepsoides rubrolineatus | reverse complement strand
ACAGCTGAAATGATCAGACAGTATAAAATACAATACTGCATCTAACATTCAGTTAATCAGTTACAAAATTTCCTTCACATCTACAACTGATTAACATTTGGAATTAGATTAAAGATGGCCGCCACAGCTAATCGACTTTAATAATAGCCATTGTTGTGTAAGCTAAGTTGAATTGACAGATATTGAGCTTAAGTGTGACATGAGAGTAGAAAGTTATCCTCAACACACTGACAGAAACATACAAGGGTGCTCGTAGCATCATTTACATGATTGAATTAAGATGTGTATAACTCTGTACCTTCTCATCAAATGGAGATTTAAACTCTGATATGAAATGTAGAGGGGCAACATGCATTCTTTTAATGTTATATTTCTTAATAGTTGACTCATTTCGTCAATCACCATGACTTTAATTCTGCTATGTTTTTGTTTACACCTTAACGGAGAGTCAACCTTAGGATAAAACAATTATTGTGTCTAGAATGGTACAAAACATTATGTTGCCGTTATGTGTAGCTGTCCATCTCAGTTTTGAGTATCTTTATTGCTCACTGCCAAAGACAACAGAACAATAAAATTGTAGGGAAATATACCCATTTTGGTGTTTTTAGGACCATCTGGCTGTGGTGATCATCTTGGGTTAAATGGCTCCTAAAGTTAATCACTTGTAAATTAATTTTAATTATTTTCTAATGTTTTCATTTAAATCCATCCAGAGGTTCATGTGATATTTTGACAAACACGCAAATATATGCATAACACAATGGAAATAAGCTTCATTGTGTTATCCAGTTATATTAATGTTACTGTATATTATGCAGTACCATTTATGATAAATAAAATGATGATAAACAAACATCATCGCCCACCTATGGGCGACAACAACTGACTTGAAATGCGTTTCTCAGAAAAGTGACAAGATGCGCATCTGCTGGGGTACTTTTTTCACCATAACACCGGCCCACTTTCAAAGGGGAGGAGCGAGCAGATTCATCTTTACTGATTGGCCAAACCACATTTCAGTCATTGACTCTGCTCCAAACATATTAGAGTACAGAACAAAATGGAGAATATGGCAACAAGCCAATAATACTGCAGATATTATACAAATAAACATATCAGAGCAGTTTTCTTTCAGGACAGCGGAGTGAATGACAGCTGATATTATGGTGGTAAATGTATAAAACACAGCTGTGCTCAAATAAAAGAGTGACATTCATTTTTCATCCACACACATGTCCGCGGGATGGCAAAGGTAAAAGGGTCGAGTTCAACCAAGAGTGCGACGGGGTTAGCTATCGAGAGCTAACGCACCTCAAATAAACGCGACTTGAGCAAGAACTGAACCTTCATGTTTGTCATCTTATCTTGCCTCAATGAGTACATATCAAACAGACAGTGCTGTGAGGTGTGTACCACTCAGCTAAAGATGTCTGTACTGGAAGCCTGAGTTCTGCCAGCTTTGCTCGGTTCTTACCCGGATGCTGAGCAGCCGGAGACGGACAGGAGGAAGGGAGCTCCGCATCGGCTAGCAGACAAGCTAACCGGGAGATTAGCTATTTTCAGCCCCACAACCACACAAAGCTTTGGGTGCTTTCAATCCAGAAGCGACACTTACCTCAAGGACACGATTAGGGCGCTCTGCTGTTTTAAACATATTATTGTTGTGGTTTTCTTCTGTTAAAGGTCATAGTTCGTGACCCCACACCGCCAGCGCATTGATGTTGATTTTTTTCCCCTTCTTCCTCCCTCTCGCGTCTGCATGCTCAACACCCCCTCTCGCCGTTGGCGCGAGCCAGACAGGGGTGACGTCATTATGTCTGTCTCCAGACTTCATTGAAGTTATTTGTAAAAAAAATAATAATGATAACAATAATAATAATAATAAGACTTTTAAAAATATATTTAAATTTAGGCTTAATATTGTTTTGACAGTGACAGTTTTTCCTTTGATTTTCATGCGCCTTCAGTGTTTCCATTTGGCCCATTTTTAACTCATGATGAATATAATTTAGTTGTTCTAATAATGTACAGAAAGCACTAAGCACTCATAACTGGAGCTGTTTTTTAATAATCTGAAACAGTATGAAGATACCTTCTTTCAAAAAGGATGGAGCATTGTTTCTAATCCTTTACCTCTTCTATGCATACTGCTTCCTATCAGCTGCTTACATACAATACAATAGGTACAGACTAGCTTTTGTCCCATCAGCTTTTACTCCTATTGCAAGTGATTCCCACACTGTGCAGTGGATGGTGTAATGTACTATATATTTTAATGTAGGCATAAATATGTTGTACATTTCAGAGCTATTTCATTTCCTTGAGTGAGTGTCATATATTTAGCTTTTGTTTGGTTAACTGTTAAGAGGAAGTGGTGGGATGGGTAAACACGCAGAGTAAAAAGCAGTAAGTTTGCAGTAAAGGTGGAAGACAACAGCAAAGGTTGCATTAGCTAAGCTCACGAATGTTGTGATGTTTTTTTCAAAGCAAAAAAGAACTAGACAATTTCAAAACAAAATGTATAACCACTTTTTTTTTCAAGTTGTCAACAGAAATTGGTGTTTAATTAAATTTTTGTTGTGATTGAAGAACACTGTGAAAAGACAAGTCAAATCTTGCCTCTTTATCTGAAGGAGAATCACAAAAACAGAGGGGTAAAGTACAGAGCTGCTTGAGTCATTTCATTAAATCTGTAAGAGCATCACTAGTAACTCCAACATTATCCAAATAAAAGCAGCTTTTATTTTCTGAGCCTAAAACTGGGAAAGACAAAATGCCTGTTCTTAATGAGGATGTGGTTTATGAAAATGTTTTACAAATTAGGACATGTAGCATTCAAACCCTGGGAAATTTTGGATTTATGGCCCACTTGGAGCTGAATAGCCCCATAATGGCCTGAACTTGACTTTATCAAGTCTATGGACTCCAAAGGGCTTTACACTACAATCAGTCATTCACACATTGATGGTGGTAAACTACATTGTAGCCACAGCTGCCCTGGAGCAGACTGACAGAGGTAAACTGACCATCACCAGCCAGCAACGCAGGTGAAATGTCTTAAGGACACAATGCCGAGAAGAATGAGAGTGAGTGTTCCAACCATCAACCCAATGGAAAACACATAATCATGAGGTCAGCAGGCTTTGTTCAGTAGAGGTGATGGTTTGGATGTGACACATAAAGCAGAAAAAATGACAGGTGTTGCTTCTTCAACTTTATATTTCTTTTTTTTCCTTTCTATAAAGTTTATTGCCAAGAAGCATTGTTACAACAAAGAAATAATCAAACTTACTTATTTTTTGTGCTACGATTATGTGGCTGAAAACAGGTAATCTAATTTTTTTTTAAAAATCCTAAATCTAATATACTTCTTTGAGTAATGAATGTGAATAGACACCCCTGCTATTTGAGCAGTGCAGCTGGAATGCACCTTCAGCAGAAAAGGCTTTGTCAAAATGTTGGGGTGGCCAAAGATTATTCTGCCCCGGCAGAACAAGGACAGTAACGTTGGTTTGTTCATTTGTTTATCTGTGTGCAAGAATACTAGAAAAAATTGTGTAGGCAAAACTTTTCAAGACATGTTAGGTAGTCACAAAGAACAACTTGTTAAATTTTAATGGTGATCTGGTAACATCTGCCAGAGCCAGTCCAGCAAAGCCTCAGACTCTCATACACAACTTAGGAGGTGGGCATTCTCCAAGTGCTTTAGTTCCGCTTTTGTTCTTTTACTTCCTCTTCTTGGTTTTATTGTTGCTCTGCAGCAATCATATATTTCCTGTGAGTGGCATGGGCATGGCTTCGACTCAATTCAATTTATAATGCCCAACTAAAATCCTTATCAGAGCAACACACAAGAAGAAAGAGAAAGGTCAGTTTCAAATCTGGTTACACACAGTCAAATACATTCTAATTGAATCGCATTACAGCTCAGTCATAAAAGGCTGCAGTCCTGTTTAGTATCCACGTGTTCTCAGCAGGCTGCTGCTTGTCAGGAAAAGATAAACACCTCACGGTTGTGATTTAAACCAAACTGCAGTTCCTGAAGATATGAATCCACTCTCTTTAATAACCTCCTTTTTATGTGATGACTCTGGTTTGCATTAGGAAAAGGTTTCAAAGACAAGAGATAGTCTAGCACTCAAAACATGGACATAGTGCCATTTTTGTGTTTAGCCGTAGTGTTAGCTCAAAGAAAAATGCCACTTAAAGCTCATTTAAATAAAGAAACCCACAATTGTTGTCTCCAAACATAAAACCCATTCTGTATTCTAAGCAGAATTATATGAACAAAGTAGCAAAAATACACAAAAACCGTAGGAATTTTTTGTTATTGCTGCTCAACTTGTTCAATTTCATATGAGTTGTGACAAATCTGTTTTTTTTTCTGTCATCACAATATTTACATTCCTTCTGAGTTTTATCATCTCAACCAAACAAGTTACTGCAAGTTTTTGCAGATATGGCAGCAGATATATTGTGCAGCCCTACATATGTGACAAACTCATTCAATTGAGTGCAGCTAAAATAAAATAAATTATACAAACTTTCTTATAATTGGTTGAGAAATAAGGAAGTTATGCAGTTTTATCGGAATAAAAAAAGGCCAGTTTCTCAGAATGACCTGGTCAGATTACCCTGCTTTAAAACTCACCTGATCTATTGTCACATTAAACAAATATCCAAAGTGTTTTTTCCCTTACAACTCCTTTATCTTGATGTTTGAACATAAATGTTTAAAAATAGTTTTTTTTTACTTTTTGTTCATTGTTTCCCCTTTTGCAGGTGGAAAAAGTCATTAGTGTCATCATGAGTTACACCTGGGCCCAATCTGTGCACCCTGGTTACCCCTGATCCTAATTTCTGTGATATTGTGGATAATATCCATCTTTCTGTCATTGTTTACACAAAGAATTTTGATCAAGAACTCTTTAAAATGTTGCAAGAATTTTTTTAAAAGTAAAATATAAAAGACCTGAGGAATTATTCAATACAAATGTAGCGTGTATTGTGATGTGTAGTATTATAGCCAACAATGCCCGTATAAGTAAAAATGACAAAATTAAAGACATTTATTTTGTATTTTATATATTCGTATGTTATTTGTGCTTGTAAAAATAAATAGTAACTTTTCACGTTGACTTGTATAGGAACGAACATCACCGCCTAGTGCCCACCAGGTGTCGCCAGAAACCAGCAGGTGTGATGGATTCACTGCAGAAGAACAAAAGGACTGCCGCAGAAAATCAAACCAGCAAATTATATCATAAAAATTAATCTTTTACTGTTTTTTTTTTTTTTTTTTTCATTTTTTATGACTGTTATGTCTTCAGTCACCTGTCGACTTGTTGTTTATTTTCTGTTACGGATTTCTACGTAAAGACTTCAGGGCATCTTTCTTTTATTATTATTTTTTTTCAATCCTGGAGGATCGAGCTTCGCCATAATTAGCCGTAATATCTTATAATCCTGCTGAAATCTTTTGAAAAACATATTTTCGTATGCTTCACCACCTATTAGATCTATTGTGATTTGGCCTCTAAATAGCTTCATCGGTGAAATATGTTAAAAACAAACAAACGCGGAGCAGTGCATTAGCATCATCTGGCTCACAGGCTGACTGGGGTAATAAAACACCTGCTTCGGGCTGCAGCCTCATCGACTGATCCCTTTGCGCAGCTGCATATCCTGCATATCCTACTTCTCCACAGTGAGTGCGCTGCAGGGCTGCCAGCAGCCGCGCTGCGTCCTCTCTGACCCGCCGCTCCGAGGAACCAGGATTGGATCCGAAGGCGATGATCGAGATGTTCGTGAAGTAGACACAAGGAGAAGAAGAAGAAGATTTGTCGCCATTGCAGTGAGGAGAGAGGAGGAGATGATGGTCGGGAGGGGGCTGTGCAAGCCCCGCTTTGGGAAGCGCAGACTCGGGAACTACCTCCCGATTCTGTGCGCCGTCACTGCGTGCGCGGCCCTGGTGGCGCTGCTCTTCATGGACTTCATCGAGCTGTGGGTCACCTCCATGGGCATGATGGAGCCCGCCGACCTTGTCGTCCCTCCGCAAAGCGTGCCCCCCGCCACCCGACCCGAGGAGTTCCTCTTGATGCCCAGCCCGCTCGTGTGCCAGCGGGTCAAGCCTTACCTCATCACCATGGTGACCTCTGCTCCTGTCAATCAACGCCCCCGCCAAGCCATCCGGGACACGTGGGGGGGAGAGGTGGAGGTGAGAGGCCTGCGGGTCATGACCCTCTTCATGCTGGGCGTGACTTCTGACCCCGGCCTGGGGAAGCTGCTGATAGAAGAGGCCAGAGAGAGAGGAGATCTGGTTCAGGGGCGCTTTGTAGACACCTACTCCAACCTGACTCTGAAGACCCTGGCCATGCTGGGCTGGGTTCGCAAGTTCTGCCCTCAGGCTCACTTTGTGGCAAAAGTGGACGACGACGTCCTGTTCAACCCCAGTGCTCTTTTGCACTACCTGAACAAAAGCCGTAACCCTTACGAACAGGGGGACCTGTACCTGGGCAGGGTGCATCTCCACGTGGCTCCGGACCGTAACCCGGACAGCAAGCACTACCTCCCTTCAGGATCCTACCCTTCGTCTGTCTTTCCAGACTATTGCAGCGGTACCGCCTATATCCTATCCCGCTCCACACTGCTCAAAATCTCCCTCGCAGCCTCAGCATCACCTCTGTCCACTCCCCTGCCCCCCGAGGATGTCTTTATGGGTCTGTGCGCCCGGGCGGCTGGAGTGTCACCCGTGCATTGCCCTCTGTTCTCTGGCGGTCCAGCAGTGCCGTACGGACGCTGCTGCTACCAGGCCATGGTGTCCGTCCACCAAATCTCACCCAAGGAGATGCTGCAGTACTGGCAGGACATCCGCGCACCCTGCTCCTGGCTGAGCCAGCGGGCCTCCCTGGGGGTGTGCAAAGTCAGGGCGATGCTGGGCACAGCCCTGGGTCTGGAGCATGGACTTTGAGGGGTAACAAACATGGACTCATGGGGAGGGGGGGGTCACCTTGCTTTAATAATATGAATAGCACAAATGCTCTTTGGGCTGCAAAATGTATGTGCACTGGGAATACTTATTACGATTAATTTGGTAGAGTTTTATTTTTATAATCATTTATTTCCTTTTGATAGGTCGGGCAAAAATGGTAATTGGCTGGTTGTGTTTAAAACTTTGAGAGTAAGTGTGTGTGTTTCGCAGCATCTTTAGTTATTGAACTGACACAAACTGTACACGTAGGTATTAGCATTCTGTCATTATACATCAAGAAAATACAGCTGATTGAATAAATTCCCATAAAAAAGCTTTCTGTCACAACAGACCGGATAGGCTGCAATCCTTATAGAATATTTATATTTATTTATATTTGTATTTAGACACGTGCTATCTTTCATCAGGTTGTTTAATGGTACTAGTTAAATGCATGTCTTGAAAGAAAAGAAAATAATAATAATAATGCAAGACAGGTCAAATAATGTGGATTATTACACATAGCTATAAAGTAAATAATTTCAGGAGAAGAGCCATAAAATATGACTCTATTAACTTTGCAGCAACTGAATAATCTTAAACCTCAAATGGAATTTAAGCCCTACGTGGAGCTTCTATGACATGATGATTAAACTGAGGTCTGATAACAACTAATATCCTCTTATTGCATCAGTTTGGAACAGGGATGGATGAAACAAACAGCTTTAGTGCTAACAAAAAGACTTCTCTGTGCAGTAGTGAAATCGGTTAAAAAGGAAACTCATGAATTTGCATTTGTTTGTTTGAGCTGGTTCATGCAATGTCGGAGCTGAAGTCTGTGGCTACTCAGGAAATGTGCGTTTGTGTATTTGTTAATTTACTTTCAGCAAAAATAAAGCAACACATTTGACAAAAAAAAAACTGGTTCTGCCCAACATCCATTCATCTTCTTTACCTGCTCTTTATTGCAGGGAAGCTGGTGCCTCATAACAAGAAAGTCCTAGGTTCAAGGCCTAGCTTGGACCGGGGGGATTCTGTGTGCATGTTTTCCTCATGATTTCATGAGTACTCTGGTTTCCTCCTACATTCCAAGAATATTCATGTTTAGGTCTATAGATCCAGGCCTTCTTTAAAAAAGAGATCTGTGATCTCAATGGGAGTTGCCTGCTTAAATGAAATATCTCCAGCTGTCTTTCTGCTGTATATTTCTTATCTATTCTATTATTTTTCTTACTTTAACCTTAGTTTCTTCTAACCTATTACAGCTGTAATACTCTTAGCTGACTATTTTATTTTATACTGTAGTTATGAATAAATATCCCTGTTACTGAATTCTTATCATTTGAAGTATGCATATCACCCCCTGCCTTTCATGCCAGACTTGTAAACTAAAGGCCCTCTAAGACAACTTACGTTGATTTATGTTCATGTTGTTGCAACTAATTTACTCATAAAGGTAATTGTTAGTATTACAGCATGTATGTGTCCAAAAGAGGCTTTCAGTTATTTTTATTCCATCTTCAGCATAGACATCTTTAGTGTTGGACAAAATCTTTCACAAGTTGGCATAAGTTTTCTAAAATGCTTTCTTGTGACAAGGCCTTCCTATCAGTTTTTATTAAGAAATAACTGCGTTTTTGCCATTTTGGTCAAACTGTAATGTCTTTGGGTCAAACCTTGACAATAACATTAATCTCCTGTGCTATCACATGTTGTCATGCTCAGAGCACGTGTTGTCGATGACCCTCAGCAATTACCACATCCAATTTAAGCCACATGTCTGTTATATTGGCTGAGCTGTAGCCAAATGTTGATGTACACCCAGTTAATATTTCCCCAAAATTTCAATAAAATCTTTTGAATGGATTATGAAATATTTTGAAAGAAGTATTCACATACTCAAGTAGTAGATACTAGGGTTTAAAATACTTTAGAAGTAGAGATATTAACGTAAGATTTTTACCTAAGTAAAAGTGTAAAAGTACTGGTTTTAAAAATACTTAAAGTGTAAAAGTACTGGTTTTAAAGAAAAAAAACTACATTAAGGACAAAAGCTTAGGGTGCACCACAGTGACCAACCTGCCTCGAAACAGTTTTCTAAAGGCAATAATTTTATATTAAAATGTTGACCAGGTCATCATTGTAAATGAAAATTGATTCTCAACTTGCTAACCTGGAAAAATAAAAGTTTATATAACGTTAAAATTTGTGATGCAATAGTTGTTTCAGCTGCATATATTTCTGCCACAGTCACATAATTCTACCTGTCAGCCTGCTGCCCCATCCTGATTGGATAATCAACCTCAGCTGACTCTCACCTCCCTGGTTGATTTGTGGGCTTCATAAGGCTTCTCCACTCACCAGATCAATGCTGGTCAAACAGTTCCATTACCAGTAATACAGCCTTGGATACTTCCAGATGTCATGGTAGACTTTACTTTGTTGAGAAGGAAAAATGAGGATAAAAAAAATCATTTTAGATTCAGATACAGAATTATGTCAATAAATATCAGTTATGTTCAAATATACACAAAACATAAAATATAGTTGGAGTAGCTTTAATTATACCAGAATTTAACATCAAAGTTATGAAAATAATTAATGATGAATTTTCAGTATACACAGGGGACATACTTGCAATATTATTAGCTATTCAGGGTGTTAAAAAAATAAAACCTTTAAGGACAGTGATATGTTCAGATTCTAGCTCGTCACTAGTTAGTTTATGTAACCACTCAGAAAGCAGGACAGATATTTTAATAGAAATTTAACAAACATACAGAATAAATATAATACAGAATAAATATGAATGGATTGTCGATTAACTTTTTATGGATACCAGCTCATTATGGCATTAAAGGAAAAAATGAAATGGCAGAGCAGTTCATCAGTGGACTTGGTTGGTAATTTTAGTAAAACAGAAGTAAAAAAAATAATTAAACAGAAAATGAAGGATAAATGGCAAGAACAATGGGAGAAAGAAAAGAAAGGACATTGGTTCTATAAGATACAAAGAAAGACCGGAGAAGTAGGTACATGGAGGACAAGGAGAGAAGAAACAATTATTTCTCGCCTCAGATTTGGGCACACTGGGCTAAACAGCACTCATTTTATTTTAGGGAAACATTGTAGTGGTATGTGTGACAACTGTGGAGTTGATGAAACAATAGAGCATGTAATATATTGTCAAAATTATGAGGAAGAAAGGCAACTGTTAATTCAAAGTTCAAATATAAATAAAGTTGAATTATTATTACTATTATTAAATTATTTAGAAATAACTTAAAAAGTAAAATTGATCAAATAATATTTCGATATCTTAAAATAACACAGATGTACAGCAGAATTTAATCCTTGAGTAACATTCTGGTCACACCTTTGCTGTGTGTTCTGGTTTCCCAAACGTTGTCATTTTTCTGCAATACCCTTGTGGTTACCTAAATCCTCCTCATGCTGGCACCCCTGCAAGGTTGTACCCACCTGGATCCTCAGTCTCTACTCCTCTGCTCACCTCTTCAGCTCTAATGTGCCAAACTCACCATCTGCTCAGCCTCATTCTCCAGCCAGACTCCCCTCAGACACCCACTGGTCCTCCATTTCACTCACCTGCTGTTCCTTAGAACTCTTCAATCCTCATGCTCATGATCCGATCAGCTACAAACTAAGAAATAACTCTTACCTTTCTTACCCAAGACTCCTTCAACATATAACCCATACTCATCATCTGCTTCTCCTCCTATCTGGACCAGAAATCATCTACCTTGTAAATTAACATAAATTAAACCTGCTTCCTAGAGTCTTTGTCCATTCTCGACTGTACAACACTGTCATTTGCTCTGCGTTAGCTGCATGAGTCTGAAATATCCTGCTGGAGTGTGACGGGATTTGTGTCATGCAGGTGTGATGAACTGTAACCAATAAGATGTCAGAGGGGTTGGGGGAGGGTGGGGTGTTTATGTATATACGTGACACCTCTGGATATTTTGCTAACAGGCACAGGCTGAATGCCAACATTTTAAACAAAGATGTTGCACAATCTGTTAGCACTCAGAAAATGTGCCGGGGATCAGTCTCAGCTACTACCACACTAGATTTTATCATAATATCTGCAGAATTTTTCTGAATTACCATTTTTAAAGTCCATTGGCTGTGGCTGCCTTATTGAATCGGGCTGACTCTATTAAATCAGTTGATGTACATCAAATAATCATTTCTATGGATTTCAGTAAATTTTGTTTTGTAATTCATGAGCTATTATAGTAATAAACAAACACATAAACACTGCCTTTTATTGGCAGACAGTAAATCTGAACCTTCCTTTTAGACCTAAAGGCCCGTCACACTACACAATCTATGCCAACTTATAAAATATTTTATGTCTAATTTGCAAATAAAAGTTATACATTTGATCAATTTGTTAGAACTATTATGTACACACCGAAAAATGTTCCTGTTGACTTTTTCAATTCCAGCTTCAATGTAGACATCTTTAAAATGTTCATAAATTGGCATAAGTTGTCTAGTGTGACAGGGCCTTAAAAACATTGAAAGTAAACAGCTTCATGCAAATTATCTTGCTGAATTTTCTTCATCTTGCTTATGTGAACTTAACACATCTGAAAGGCTTGGGGGTCTCACAGAAAACCAATAACTTCAATTTTTGTCTCATAACTACAGTTAGGATTTATTTCAGCACTTTGACTTTACAGTTTCAAATCCAAAACTATTACTGGTCGTCTTGTTGCACAACTGCTTGTGACTTTTAGAATGAAAGAGGTTTCAGCTGCGCTCGTTTTGAACACTATGCTGCAGAACAGGTCAAACTGATTCTATAACCAGTGAACCGCAGACCAGTTGCTCCTATAAAATCGTGTTTATGCCTGCAACACTTCTCATTTAACAAATGACTCAAGTTTTTCTCTCATCTTTCTAGGAACCAGTTTTGTACCAGCACTTTTCCTCTTGCAAACCTGTCACAAGTTGTTGTTTTAGATGTTTTTGTAGATGACTCATAACTGTCAGGATACACTGCATTCCTTTCTGATCATGCAAACAGCTGCACTTTAAATCTATTTTTGCTGCAACACTCTGCTCCACAGACTTTCTGCTTTAGCTGTTTGTACGACAGTGTTAGTAGTTTGCAAAATTCATCACACCCCACTGGTGATTTCTGTAAGTTGTTGCCGTATAATATAAAATGGAATTTATTTATTTATTTAGATTTCAAGTACCATAATAGTATTACCAAAATACTTTAAATCAATGAAGTTAAATGAGTAAAAATCTGTTTTGAATACAAACCAATTCAAAACCACAGAAATAGACTTTTCTGCAACAGTACAGTGGTAATATTGAAGGACTGCTGAAACACAGTTGTTAAAGCAAAAGAAGAGGACCTGTGGAACAGTGGTAAGGCAGCTGACTTGGCACCAGAAAGTCACAGATTTGACTCCCCGTCATTCTCACATCGTGTTCACGAGCAAAACACCCACCGCTTAAAGGTCACTGTCTAAAAACCTTCATCTCAGTCTCAAATCTCTGGAAGACTCAAGTTTACCTGCAGAATTTCTTTGCATTTTTTTTAACCATCTGCCTCTCCTTTAACTGAGACAATTTTTCTAACGCCACAGCCTGATGCTGCCACAACCATGTTTTCACTGTATGGATGCAGTTCTCAGATGATGAGGCAATAGACTGACATGGTTTTGTCCTTAATGGCCTAAACGTTCAGTTTTAGCCACAGCACATTCTTCCACATCTGGTTAAAAATAACTAAAGTAGTGTTTTGTTTCGTTTCCTGGTAAATCTTTTCATGAAGCTCAGCTCTGCAGCGGTCCTCCCTATCAGGGTTATTTTCGGTTTTCTGAATGTTTCTTCGAAATTCTCTAAAAATCTCGCTTGAGATTTAATGGACGGCCCTCTCTTGGCAGTCTTGCTGCGGTTGCATAATCTTTTCATTTTCTTTTAATAGATTTCATGAAGCTCCGGGAAATGTTCAGGGTTTGATTTTTTTAAAGAACCAAACCAGAATCTGTACTTTTCAACTTTGTTGAGTTATTTGGTCTCAGGCTTGGTGCTTCATCTTACTGCACAGAGCACACACACTTTTTCCAGGTTAAAATAAAACTCCATTCTGAGGGCTGTGGGGCAAATGCAGTAATATAGTACATGAAATGCAAATATTTTTAAGTAAAGTCCTTTTATTTTTTATGATTAGGCTAGCCGCCAGTGTGGTGGACCATGTTGTTTTGGTTATTGCTGTCAGCCCTTTCACTTGGAGAAAGTTTGACATACGCTCAGGCAGCAAAGGCTTTTCATAAATTGGTAAAATGAGTACTATCAATGAGCACGTCTATGATAAATGATCAAAGAAACACCAAGACAAAAAATGAATTGTTAAAGAAAAATTCAAATACTTCTGGAGATTCTGTTTATTTGTACAAAAAACATACTTAACACAAACTTTGGATGATAACCTTCCAGCTCATCATGTTGACATGTAGAGGATGTGCTTCAGGCTGCAGTCGTTCCCTACAACAGACCAACTGCTGCATTAAATATTGATTTAATGAACTGTTTCCCATCTGAATCCAGGACTGCTGTTCCCACTACACCCAGAATGTCCGCTGCTACAGCACATTACCATGTTCAGATAAAGTGTCTTTTATATGAAGGTCAAAGGTCCGTCCCACAGAATGTCACAGCATTCTGAGCAACACAAAGACTCCTCATCTACTTTTTGAATCTGTCCAGAGCAGATTTTTGTCGGGATAGTTTCATCTTCTTCTCCTCCACCCTCTTTCGCTCTTCTTCCATTTTCATTTTGTCCTCCACAGTTTTTCGGATAACATCCTGCACAGAGCAACAGGCCCAGAAAGATCAGAAATCAGTTATGGCAGAAATCCAAATCAGCTAGTTCCTTCTCCCATCTTTTTTTTTTAAAAAAATTTTTTATAAACAAAAATCAATTCTGGTGTTAAAAAAACAATGGAGATCTTTGAAAATAATAAAACAATTGTCTAATAATTGGCTTAACTGAGATTGAGGAATGTAAGATTTTGTGTAGAATTTGATAAGAGTAAAAAAAGGGAAGAACACACCCTCCTTTAACTTGCAGAATGAGGAAGCAGAAATAAATTTAACTGAACTGGATTGAAAAACAAAACAAAAAACAGTGAGCCATAACGTGCTAGAAAAACTACGGGTGCTTTCAGTCCCTCTAAAATGTCTCTTTCACTGCAACAACAGTGATGATAATAATGAAAACTCAGCTACAAGTGGACATTGGACTGAACATACGTTGGCCACCTGTACAGGAAAGGCCAAAACAGTCTTCCTGAGGAGGCTGCAGTCTTTTTACAGTTCCAGTCTGTGGTTGTCAGAGTTCTTAGTTTCAAACTTTATTCATTTCTAAAAGACAAATAATTCTACAATAAAAAGAAAATACAAATAAAAATGAAATGAAAGGTGGCAGAGAGAAGAAAAAAATCTTATGTCTGCCCCTT
>JARVGW010000047.1:3708417-3718859 GCA_031762495.1 Anablepsoides rubrolineatus | reverse complement strand
AACTTTAAAGATCTATTTTATGCTGCAAAAATGCTTTTATTCTGTTTTAACATTTTTTTATTACAAACTCAACTGATATCTTTCTTTTTCTTATTTCTTGAATCTACTTAGACCTTAGAACAGTGTTTTAACTGTGCCTTCCAACATCATATAAAACATTCCAAAAACTAAACATAAATATAAAACAAAATAAGTAATTATAAATAAGGGATGCACGATAACTTATTTTAAGAACCGATACCAATTTTAACGGCCAATAACCGATAACATGCCAGGAGATAAGACTAGGCAAAAATGAGTAAGATCATAAAATAAATAAGACCAAAACCAAATGACACTGTAAATGATGCTATTTGAAATAAACTTCTTCTTCTTCTTAAAGTATATCAAACAAAACAATTTCACAAATGACTATTTTTTAAATATGCACATTAATTATAAAAATACCTTTAACACTGATCTCAGATTTAAACAAAAGAGAAAAAGTCATTCTACAAGTTCAAAACAGATAATGCACTAACACAAGATAGATACAAACTACATTTGTTTTTATTATTAATAATATATTATTTAAAACATTTTTCTACCCAAAACAGTGCTTCTGAGAGTGTGAATGCATTATGACTGCGTCATACTTACAGGAAGACACACAGAGGCAGCAGCTCGGCTGGTAAACTGTGGCTAACAGAGATAAAAGCTTTGGTCTTTAGCGAGGGTGAACGGCTGGTTGTCAAGCTCCATCATTTCCATCGTTAAACTGCTTGAGATTTGCCTCCTCTCTGGATATTTTTGGGATTTGTCAAAAGATTTTAAGTCCCGATGAGTTCTTGAAGGCTAGCTTGTTGTTTTTAGCATTTTACAGCAGACAGACTCTGCTGCATTCAAGATGTAACAGATGTTACAAGTTCTCAAATTGGGAGTAGTTGTTCCGACCTTTTTATGTTTATAATTAGAAAGTTTGCCTATAACATACATGGTTAATTGGTAAAATAATAATAATAATTATCAAAATGACTGTTTTTCAGCACAGTGCATTCTAATTATTTTTTTAGTGAGAAAGTTGTTTGTTCCGGCGCAACTTGAACGTTGCGGGAGTCGTGCCGAAACCCACATACTCACTGCCGCGCTGGCAAACATGAACATATATTATCGGTTCTGTTTGTTATGCTATCGGCCCGATAAGTATGACGTCATAATTTCCTGATATCGGCCTGATAACTATCGTGCACCCCTAGTAATTATTCCTTTTCTTTATGTCTTTACTTATTCTATGACATTTAAACTTAACATAAATTCAACATAAATAAAAAACAAAATAAGTAATTATTTTTTTCATTTATGAACATCTATCAGATCTCTCTCTGCTCTGGTCTGACGGCTTTAGGAAGGGGGAGGGGCTCACGGTGGGGACTCGTGGAGGAAAGGAGTAGAAAAGGAGAAAAGTGCTGGGAAAGGGCTGTCGCCAAAGCTTCTAAAAACTCTCCAAAAACACCGGGAAAATTTGTGTGGGAATCCCGACGTAACTTTTCTACAGCTGGAAGGGAAAATTTTGAGGATTTATCTTCTCTATATGTGTTTTAAAATGCTATAATTTCTTCATTATATTTCAAACTCCTGCTCAGTTGTCTCTGCTCAACAGGGCTGCAGGTGCGATGACGTAACTGACGATATGACGGTAGAGGGTAAATTTCTATCGTAGGCCAACTTCATACCGTTTCTACTGTCTACCGCATATACCGCGCAGCCCTAATCTGAACTATCCCTTTAAAGAGCTCTGATCCTGAAATGACATTCTCTAAGTAGCACTGTTCTTCTTTGCAGGTTCAGTTGCAGGTTCAACCACAGCAGCAGATTCAGGAGTCCACATCACAACAGGCTGTGCAGCAGAGTACAGAACAAGAAATTGTACAGGTCAGTTTTTTATTGTGTCAATGAATTACCAAAAAAAACCTTTGTTATTGATGTTTTTTTTGTTTGTTTTTTTCAGGTGCAGATTCAAGACCAACACCAAGGCCAGATGCTAGGTCAGGTCCTCCAAGTGCCTGCTGGCTCCCATCAGCATCTACAAGGGGTGACTACTGCACAACTCATTCAGCCTGGGGACCTGACAGAAGAACAACAGCAACAGGTATGCACACAGAACAACACCACAGTGCTGTAGTTAAAATTGCTAATTTTGCCACTAATTGTTGTTTTAGCTGCAAGCCCAATTGGTAGCAGCTGTGGCTGGAGGTCAGCAGATCCAGATCCAGACAGTAGGGGCCCTCTCTCCTACTCAGCAGCAGGATGTTGCAGATAGAAGAGCAATGGGAACCACGTCTCAAGGAGCAGGTGTCCTCCAGCCAGCCAAAAAGCGTAAGGTGGACATGCCCATCACTGTGTCTTATGCCCTGCCTGGCCAGCAGGTAGCCACAGTCCTAGCTATCCCCCAGGGCCAGGGGCAGCAGCAAAGTTATGTGTCCCTGAGGCCAGACCTTCTAACTGTGGATAGTTCCCACCTTTACAGCGCTACTGGTACTATTACCAGTTCCACAGGTGAGACCTGGACCATTCCTGTATATTCAGCACCAGCGGGGTCTGGAGGCCGTGAGCAGGTCACACACATTGCAATTCCCCAGGAGGCGTATGGGACAGTGCAGGTGGCAGGGACAAACACTACAATGACCACAATGCCAACACAAGTCACTGTTGAAAATGACAAGTTGAAAAACCCTGCAAGTCAAAGTCAGACCGCACAGGCTGTCTCCAGCATAACAAGCTCTGGAGGAATGGGCAGCCAGGAAGAAGTAGTGCACACGCTGGCTGCAAACACACTTTTCTCTGCCCAGCTTACAAATGGTAACATCCACATTCCTGTGGCTGTACAGGGCTACTCTAATACTACTCAGTCTCTTATTTGGGACCCACAGCAGCAGGTGCTGCACACACAGGGACTGTCAAGTCAGGACGCACAGCAACTACAGGTAAATTCAGAAATATCTAGCTGTGTTGCAATTCTCATCTGTAATGCATATTTTTAAACTAACTGAGTGACCAGTGTTTGTTGTCCGAGCAGGGTCAGACAGTGGTTGCAGAGGTGGATGGTCATGGTCAACAGCAGGTGCAGGTGCAGGAGCTGCTGTTGCCGGCCACTGTGAAGCCAGAGGAGGGACTGGATGTGTGGCGGCTGTGGGCTCAGAGGAAAAATGCAGAGTTGGACAAATCAGACAAGAATAAACTGGCCCCTATTGGCCGTAAGTGTTCATGTGTTGTTGTAGAATAGTAAAATACTACTACTACTACTAATAATAATCTGTTAAGGCAGATTTATTTAAAAAAATTAAAATGCAAAGAGCAAAATACCAGTATTTCTGATCTTTTATTTGCTTTAGGTCGCCAGGCACTTCGTTTCCAAGAGGATCTGGTGTCATGTGCTGTTGCTGAGCTCTGCATGGGTTTGTCTTTAATGACAACAGAGGCCCGGGGGCTGGAAGAAGAGTCATACGAGGCCGATGTTCTTTACTATATATTTCTGTGCATCCAGAAAGTGAGTTACTCACATGCAATGTAACACACACACACACGCGGGTTTGTTCTTGAACCCCATGGGGACCTTCCATTCATTTTATTTTTTTAGACTTTATAGCCTAACCCTGACCATATACCCTCAAATTAACCTCACAGTTACTTACCTGAGCCTAAAACTAACCTAAACCTTGGTCCTAAACCTAACCCCACATCTGTAATTAGCATTTGGACCCATGGGGACCTGGCATTGGTCCCTACGATTCACTCCGGTCCCCATAAGGCTGCTTTTTGGGGGAAAATTGTCCCCACATTGTAGGAAAAACCCATCAGCACACACACATGTACGGCCCAATAAAATCTGTTATCCCAAATTCTGCTTTTTCCTTCTTCTATTTTTCGGCATTCTACATTTTTATACTAACAATAACCTAAAAGGTGCGTAATTATAAAGTGACCAAAAAATTACTTAATAAATGAATAATCACAGAATTCAAAACTGAATATCTTTTGTTTCACTTTCTCAAATATACCAAATTGCTGTGGTTCAGCAGAACATTGTATTTATCTCTTTTAAATAAAACATCATGTTCAAAAGGAAGCTCACATTTTAAAAAGTTATCCTTTTGTAAATAGTAATGCTTTGGAGCTGAACTTAACATAAAAATATGTCATAAAGGAACATAAAACCTACATTAACAATTTGTGCACACTTTGCCTACTGAATACTGTGTATGCTCATTTTTTTATTTTTGCTTTTTTTCTAAAGGAATATCTGATTCTGCACATGTAGCAACAAAATGTTAGATAAACTCACTTCTGTTGATATAGCTGAATGATAGTTTTCAGGTGTGTCTGGTTTGCGCTAGCGTGTTTCTTCCCCTGTTTCTGATGTGAGTCAGACTGGAAGCAATTATCACATGTATTCTATACACATCCAGTTGATTGTGTGTGCTGATAATTTTTTTTATTTTATTTTATTTATTTTTTAAACTCATCCAGAAGACCTAATCAATTTTTTAAATACCTGAATTATTGTCATGCATCAGAACTACAGAAAAGTTGTTCTTCGGATCCATAGAAATTGCTGAGATATTGTTCTGTCCTAAACTTTACACTAAGCTTAGCGTTTTTTACATTTTTTTGGAGGACATTGGTATTTCAGCAAGCCTCTTCACCTTTGCTTACCTGTCACTTGATGTTTACTGAGATTTGCTTGAATACACGTTTTTGTTGTATTTCTAATAGGCTGCATTTCTTCTTTTCCCTGCAGTATCTGTTTGATAATGGTCGTGTTGACGACATTTTCTCAGATCAATACTACACTCGCTTCGCTCAGAATCTGCACCAAATCTTGGAGCCCTGGAGACCATCTGTTCACCCACTAGGTGCGGCCAAATTTCTCTTTTTAAAATTGTGATTTCACAAACCCATACTTAAAATGGCACAAATATCTACCCCTGAATGTGTCCTTCAGTGATGTAGTTGCATATTGTTATAGACTAAAATATTTTTTAGGATTGGTTTTGTTCCACACACAGTGTCTTTCTTGTAAGAGTTTGTATTTACTTTTGGTGTTATCCTTTGAGCTGACTGCAGCCTGTAAGTGTTGCTGTCACAAAATGCTTCAGAGTTTGAACAACTTATTTGCTCAAACAGTCAAGTACAGTTTTGACCAACAGAGGGTGTTGCATGATTGTAAAAAATGACGGGAAATTTCTTCTGGCGGTATAGTCAAGTATACGGTGTCACTGCAGATCTATTTGAATGAAGCTACATTTTTGTACGCAGCATGGTGGAAAGCTGTTTTTATAGTCTTCTCATTGATTTATGTTGAATAATTGTTGTCATATATTTGTAAATTTTTTTATTTTTTTTTACTGTCCAATGTCAGCTATATTTAAAGATGGTATAACAGCATGTAGGAGGTTTTGTGATTTTACCATCCAGCTTTTTCATCATGTTTTTACCTCAATTTACAGGTTATGTTATCCCCAGTCATGTGACAGAGGAAATGCTGTGGGAATGTAAACAGCTGGGTGCTCATTCTCCATCAACTCTGCTCACAACTCTCATGTTTTTCAACACAAAGTAAGTTCCACGGCTCTCTAATAACAGCAAATTGTTTTTAAAGAGCCAAAGTGCTCATTTTCAGAGGCATAATTTTACTTTGTGAGTCAGACAGAATAGGTTTATACTCTTTAGTGTTAAAAATCTATATTATTTGGATTTCTGTTTAACTGTGAATGAAACTGATAAAGCTTTTGTTCCCAGTTTGACAAAAGACTGTTCTTGAAAAGTACAATACACTGTAGTTTGTAGTAATAATAGTATAATTGTATGTGCTTTCAGTCCATTATCTGTGTGTGTGTTTTCAACACTCTGGCAATCATTTGAAAGTGTTAATACAAAATAGTGGGTCAAAGGTGCCCCACTTTTTGATCTGTCTAAGGAGGTAATGTCCAAGTTTAAATAGCCATGATATTAAAGGCTAAACTAGGATCACTGGACAGCTTTAACTCAGTAATGACCAGCAACCAGAAAGAAGATAATTCCAAGAAAAACTGGGAACGATAATGGCTAACTTCTTTCACTAATACAAAATATAATTCAACTTTAGACGGGTATCTCAGACACTGTCTCTACACCACACCCCCCTCAGTTCTAAGATCCCAGCTGCATGTTATGAAAGCACAGAGTCTGGTGATCTTACTGAATCATCTTGTATGTTGTGAATAACAAATGAGCCGTAAAGGGGAGCTACGTTGTTTATTGCGGAACTATGGTCTGAAAAGGGGCCGTAAAAGTGTTGTAGCTCTTCCAATAGTTAGTAAACATAACAAAATAGGAGTCAAAGTTTTATCAAAACTGGATAGTAATTAATGTATTTAATCTCTTTGAACATTTTTCTGTCTTTTTTTTCCCTTAAGCCAATAAAATAATTATTCTCAGACCTGCCAACTTGTAGCTTTTTGCATCAATTTTGACATCAGAGTGCATTGATGCATTTCAATGTATAAAAAGCAGTAGACAGCTTTAAAGTAATTGTACAGCACAGAAGTGTCTGGGAAAAAAGACAGTTATTTACTAGGAATGCTCCGATCAGGTTTTATCCTGCTGATTCTGATACTGATCACCTATGAGTGTCGATCACTGCCGATCACAGATACCGATCAGATGGATTGACTGTCACGCTCGTATGAGCGAGTGTTGGCAAGTGTGGGCTGTGTTAACTTCACACTACAGGCAAATGCAACCCAAATCCGATTTGTTTTGCCCCATGCGACTCATATCTGATTTTTTTTAATGACGGTCTGAATGCGACAAATCCGATTTTTTTTCAAATTCAACCCAGGTCATTTCAGTATGTGGTTCTAAATCAAAAACATATCTGATGTTTTCAAAGTGACTGCAGTGTGAACACTCATGTCACATTTCATCCTACTTTTTCTTCATCAGTGAGGTGGGGGTGAAGGATGTCCAGCCTCAGTCACGGAGCGTATCAATCTTAAAGTTACTTGGTTGATATTTTATTTCCAGCTCGTTGTTTCGTTCAAAAATAAAATGCTTCTTCAGAATAACCCGGTCAGAGGTAGGTTCAGATATAAACACTGAACTGATCAAGCAGGTCAGATAATTATTTAATCAGCCTTGATTGAACAGCAACTTCAAATTCGGCATGCTAAAAATAGCTTCCATGCTAACTCTGTAAACAAACAAGCTGGCTGAATGAGAAGTCACGTGTTTTACTGGGCATTCGGTTCACATCAGTGCTGTGGAGTGTTCACATGCAGGTCGCATTTAAAATGTATGTTTGTGCCGTGAGCCTTGAAAACTCTCCATATTCCCCCAAGTGCTTGTTCTTTAAATGCTGTATTAGGTTTGTTGTGTTGAAGGATTTTACCGTACTTCCTCCACGAGGTATTTTTCGTTGCGCGTCTTGCAGTTTGCAAACTTTGCATCACTCTCACAGACGGTGAAAAACTTCCAGATGGCAGACATGTTTGCTTATGATCCGTTCCCTCTACGCGCCTGCGCAATTTTTCCCACAGCGCGGGAGGCTGGGAGGGGGACACTACACTGAATGCATCTACACACAGCCTCTGCCAGATTATCAGTGTTTGTGATCACCAATGGAAGGCATTTATCGGAAACGCCGATCACATACTTTTTCATGAAAATCGGCTGATATTGATCGGTGGCCGATCGATTGGAACCACCACTATTATTAACATTTACACTGCATGTGGCTCTGCTCCAGTCAGCTGTGCAGTTTGCCAACATTTGTTTCCACCCTAATATATACTGCGTTCCCTCCGCAGCACAGAGCTGCTCTGTGAAGCATGTGCAGGAAAGGCCAGATTGCGCAATAGAGTCAGTGATAAATGTGGAAATCAAACCAGAACAATTTAATTCCGGTTGACGGATTGGAAACAACAGTTGAAAATGCATCACTGTTGTCTTTTTGAAACCAGTTTACATGTATTTTGTGTGTGTCCGTTAGGGGTGTAAATCACCAGCTTTATCACAATATGATATTACATCGATACGTTTGGATGACGATTTGATATTTCTCTATCACAAAGTCTGTCACGATATGATTTCTATTCAGTTCAATCCACATGTCTGCGATCGATATAATGTGATATCATCTGCCCATCTAACACAATGACTGTGTTTGAAGGGCATATGATATTGATTCATATCGAGAATATGATGACGATATAGATCGATATTTTCATTTTGCCTCGATATAACTGAATCATGAACCATTCAAATCGATATAGATTAATGTATTGTTACACCCCTAGTATCCATACGCTGCATGTTGCCATCTGCTTCCCAAATAGAATATTACATTTTATCATATGTGTTTAGCATATGTGTATAAATATGCCTGTATATTTATTAATATAGCTAGGACTTTAACAAAACTAGCCTATCTTTTTAACATTATTTTGAAAATACTGATGCTGTGCTCACTCCTTTTCTTGCTGGTGCGATGTGATCTTTTGTGATCTAGACTGAATCCACATTTGCTCCGGCGTCCGGCAAAAATAAGATCAAATCTGATTTTGCTGGATTGCTGTGTGCAAGCCGTTGCCATTTGCAGACAGTGTAAATGCTGTCATGGATTATAATGGTTATGTATTTACTGCAGAGTGCAGAGTGGAACCGCATCCAGTCAAGGGTTACAGCAAAATCAACAATTTTGTGTTTTTATTTTCAACCATCTGTTTAAAGAATGAAAAAGTAACAGCTCCTTATTTTTGTCTTTCTTTTCTTACTGACTTGAACTTTTTTCCAAAAGTAAACTGATTAAGAAAGCATCTACTGGTTTATTTGTGCATTGTGATTGATTTGTGTGGTTTTTTCTTTTAAATAGGTATTTTCACCTGAAAACGGTGGACCAGCATCTAAAAGTGGCTTTTTCAAAGGTGTTGAGACACACCAGGAAGAGTCCCAACAATCCCAAAGACAAAAGCACCAGCATCCGATACCTGAAGTCAACAGAGAGGTTTATAGGACAAAAAGGTAATGTCACAATATAATAATATTCTTTATGGTATGGTTCAGCTCTTCTGCTTTGTTTAACGCTTTGACTTTGGTAGAATTATATTGTTTTATTACTGCAACTTGTAAGAAACTCAAAATTTTTGATTGTTATATTGACATTTATTGGTCGTTTTTATTCAAACCGGTTTCTATTTGAGGGCGTAAAGAAGTAAAATGTGGTTGACAGGTTTTTAGTACAAAGTTTAAATAATGACTACAGAGCTGGAGGGGGAAAAAAAAAGAGACAGATCTTGTAAATCAATTCTCACAACTAATAAAGAAGTTCAAGTCACACGCAGCATGTGCGATCTCTGCGCATCAACAAAATCATGATTTGTGTTTTAAAGTTTGTGACAGACTTTCAGATGACTTAATAATAGAAGTAAGTGGGTCACTGTGTGCGTCACTGCAGAGTCACTGTTGTTCACACCAACAAGTGTTGATTGTCTTTGACCAGTCAGTGGTCTGCAATATTTTCACACAACCAAATGGTACCAGGATGGCTCACTTGAAACTTTGGCTGAGGTAGTACCATTAAAAAAAAACATTAGTCATGCCTCTAAACCAAAAGAAGCTGAGCTTTAATGCTCCACTGTACTATAATATTGAAATGTAATTTGTGTTGTTATGAAAATAAACTCCACTATTGGGCTACACTGACTGTATGTTTGTATTTTTCATTCAGTGACAGATGACATGTACTCAGAACAGCTGGAGGACCCAGAGAACCCGCTGCGTTGCCCTATCAAGCTCTATGATTTCTACCTCTTTAAATGGTAAAAAATGTATTATTAAATGATATAGAAATTTAATTAGAAAAAGTCATTAACACACACAAAGCAAATATTAAAACAGCAAAGGTTATCCAGCAATGGAAATTAATCTTTTTTTATGCATTTAGTTTGTATAAACTTAAAAAAAGGCTCAAAAGAAGCTGCAAGAATAAGTTTGTGATCATGCCCTTACCTTCCAATGTTTTGTACTTAATGTGCAAATATTCCTGAGTATATAAACATGGATCTGTTTATAATCATATAACATACTCATATCTAAATTTACATATTTTTACCCTGGCATATGATTAAATAGATATATTTTATATATAATAAAATTAACATATATACATGCAACATTTTAATAGCTTCATTGTAATAGAAACACAATCCTCTTGACCTAATATTTATTATTTCTAATTTCTGTTTCACTCCACAAAAGAAGGTACAAAGGTTTTCATTGCTGTCAGTGCAACAAAAAAATTCTACTTAAACCTTAGCTGCCCTTTCTGTGAAGGTGACAAAATTAAAATTTTCTTAAAGGGGCTATATCATGTAAAATCAACTTTTTGGAGCTTTATACCATGTTATAATGTTATCCTCTCATCA
>JARVGW010000047.1:3672568-3695461 GCA_031762495.1 Anablepsoides rubrolineatus | reverse complement strand
GTTCTTGCATTATGTGAAAGAAGAAGTGAAAAACAACTTTAGTTTAATGTCACAGAACAAAGCAGGAAGCAGGAAATCATCACAATTGTTTAAATATTTGTTTTAAAACATTTCCTCGACAGACTGACAAGAGGCCCACTGACAGCACTGCAGCTACTTCTAAGGTACATTCTGTCATAAGTGGGACAAATTGTGTTTACAGCTCTGCTTTGTTAGGATGTGTGAAGAACTGTTTTCACTGTCAATACAGGAGGACAAGAGACCGTTCAGGAGAGTGAGAAGCCCATCCAGACCCAAAGCCTGGTTGTCCAAATCTTACAAACCAAAGTTTAAAGGACCGGTCGTCCACAGGCCTCGGTTAGGCTGGCGGGTCAAAAAACTGGGAGCATTATTGTTACTGTTTTTTTTTAACTTTACCTTAACATGACATGGCTTTAATGTCTACTCCTCTCACAATCAATGCAGGTTTTCAAGAGATGATCATTCATTCCACAAAGCTGGCTTCAGCAGCCAGAGGTACCACTACCTGATGCCCAGGAACTTCATCCAGGGCAGAGATTACCCCCCGCCTAAACCTCACCACATCTTGCCAAAGAAGAGGGAGCAGGAGAAAGAGAGGGTGAAGGAGGAGAGGGAGTGGCACGAGCAGAGAGAGAGCACCAGTGGAAGTTCTCCCTCCAAACAAAACAGCGGTGAGTTCATGTCTTCAGCACAAGGAATTACATTACACCTGTTAAACCAGCTTTCATTTTCATATCATTGTTTTGATGTTTGTTTGAAGACAGTTTATTCTTCATTATGCATGGGGTTAGTGTACAGTTCTGTTACCCCTCTTATTGACTACTGGTAAAAATGCTCTTTTAGCGTTTGTCGCTCACCTCAAACCCCCTCTGCAATTAGATTATATATTCTTAAATGACTTGAACCACAAGTGTTCCATCTGAGGAGGTTATTGATTTATGGTTTAAATATATCGTCTATAATCCAGTCATTCTTGTCTGCAATTCAGGAGTTCTTTATAAGTTATGTATACGAGTGTACTGAAGGCCAAGTTCAGCAAAGCAGGGCTCCTAGTCTGATTTGGCAATCCTTAAATGCTACCAAGGAGTTCTGTTTTTTTATGGTGGTTCAGATTTTACTTTAACGCAAACTTTCTGCTTTAGTCTGTTCAGCACGCTGACATGAATAAAAGTAGTTTTTCACTCGTGAAACACTACGTGTGACACGTTTACTGCTCAAAATGCACCCATCCAACAAATAAACCTACAGGAGAAAAAATAATTAATCTCTGCTCGCCCCAACACTTAATTTATCATAAAAAGTTTGTTGTAAAGTGAAGAATATAGGTAAAGATCCCAATGAGAAACACAAATATTCCTCACACGTATGTTGCAGAAAACTGTTAGTTCTAATAAATCAGAACAGGTTACCTGCTGCTGTTTAGTTTCAGACAGAAAGATTAGAACATTTTATCTCCAAGGTTAAAATGTTTTTTTTTTTCACTCAGACTTTGCCCTGTAATGTTCAGTTCAAATTGAAAAAGTTCATTTAAATGTTTTCTGGCTTAAACTAAGTTTTGGTTTTGTGTGTTCATGCCTTTAGTTTGTCTTATAACAACAATTCTTTTCTCTCTATATATACACTTAGCACAAAAACTAAGAAAATTTGTGTTTGGTAGATAAGTTCTTTGATGTTACAATTCTTCTTGGCAATAAATCTTATATCGGGCACCTGATTGGCAGCACCTGGGGGTACCAGAAGCTCAAAACAAGTGTCAATGGCAACAAAATAAACTCATCCCCCAAATGCATGTTCCTTACAAATGTGGCACCTTTCCAACATTATAAGATTTATTGCCAAAAAGCATTGGTACAACAATGAAACCATCTACCAAACAATGTGTTTGTCATCATATTGTCCTCCAATCAGGAACAGTTATTACCTGACAATTTTAGTTTACCAGTTTTTTATGACTGATCGAAAAAAAAAAAGAAAAAAACATCAACCTCCTATTAGCCTTTTTTTTTACAGACACTGTAAAGAGATTTGTCAAGCAGCTAGTTGTGGTGTGAAAACGTACGAGTAAGTCATAAAGTGCAAACTTGCACACGTAACCACACGCCATCAGGCCGGTTGTTGTGGTTTTTAAACAAACTTCTTTATTTAGCAGTAACGGATTATAGTTTTCAAACACACACCAGCTTTAATGAATTAAATGTACATGTAATGGTTGTTATTTCGGAGAATTAATTAATCCCTTACTGCCCGTTACTGCTGTGAGACTGTGGGAGACAACAGAAGGTTAAAAAAAGCTGGTCTTAACAGCAGTTTTCAGTGTTGACTGATTTTGCCTTTTTAATCCTTAGTAATAAGAGAATTAAGCTGCAGTTATGTGTGTGGATAAAGACAGCAGTGAACCTACTGGAGTATTAAAGTATTTATTTATTTTTAAACACGTTTTTGTATTCTTCCTACTTACCAAAGTGTTTACTTGATTTTATCTGATTGTATTTTTATTCTGTAGTGCAGCACTTTGGTTGCTGTTGGCTGTTAAAAGTGCTATACAAATAAAGTTTTGATTGATTGATTGATATTAAAGAGTAATTTTATAATGATAAATAATTATTTTGCTTATCTTAAGTATTCAACACTAAAAATTAGCATATTTCACATTAAAATACAAACACAGGCAGCAAATACCAGCAGAGTTATGCACCTTTATTGTGTTTTTGACAAAAGATATTAAGTCAAATTATGTCCATAGTTTGTGTAAATAAAGTATGTGATTGATGAAGGAAATACACAGCGTGTATGTGTGTGTATATATACATACACAATAAAAATCAAAGTGTGTGTAATTATTAAGTACAAACAAGAAGTTTGTTACTCACTCCCATTCAATCAAAGACCTGTTGTCTTCTTCACAGCAGGTTATTTCTTGCAGTATGTTCAGTCACCACTGGGTGGCAGTATAAGCAAGTCAAGGAACTAAAAAGAGTTTCCATGAGCCCTTTTGCGTTATAAATATATGGAGTGCAGTTGGTAGGTAGTTACCTTGTAGTAGCAACAAGCCAGTGTTACATAATGTTGATCAGCTTTTCCCACACTCAGAGTATGGATTATGTCATCAGCGAGCTGTTAGTAGTCATCCTCAGCTGAGCAGTGTGATATTATTAGCTGGAGGTAGATTCATTTTTCATTGTTTTTCAGTGGGAAGAGTTCACAAGTAAACAGTAGAAAGCAGCTTTGTTTCCACAGTTGTAACACCAATTGTCACAAAAAAAGTCCACATCTCAGATGTTTTTTTTTTCCCTGCTGGTAGAAAACGGTGTGGAGAGTGCCGAACAGCTTCGTCTTGCCTTGCACACGGCCACTTTTTATTTGTGCGCACACTGCAGCACTGTGGAGGTGTGTGTTTGTGCATGTGCGAGAGTGGAACAGGTTTTTTGTGTGCCTGAGTGATGGTGCGATGATGGTGACTCATTGCTGAATTTGTGTGTGTGTGTGTGTATGATAGTGTGAAAGATGAAGAGAGAAGGAGAGACGTACCGCAGCACATAACGAACCATAACAAAGATACGGATTTACATGAGACTACTTACCAGTCACCAGGGTTCAATGTGAATAATGACACAAAAACACTGAAATGCATCCTAAGACTATAATGATTTGAGTCAGTAGTTAATGCTCTTATGCTCCACCTGCTGCGTTGTTGTGTTGACCTTGTGGTTTGTCTGTTTTCCAGCTTTTAGATCAGTCTTACCCAGATCCAGGTCCAGCTCCAGCAGAGACAAGGACATGCAGGTTACCGTAAGTTCACAAGCACCACATCTGCTCCACTTAACAAGATTCAATGAAATATTTGAAAACATAGAGAGACACACCTATACTTATATGTTTACCTTTGTAAACTGATAGTTTGAAGATTTGCTTCTCTGCAAGACAAATATTATTTATACTACTAATATATTACTATGTGTAACAGAGTGTTGTATTGTAATGGTTAGGGACAGGCGCCGTGACCTGATGAAGACCACAAGTGATTGCGCCCAAAGAGATCAAACATTTTTACTCGTTTTAAATCAGCATATTTCGAATGATCGCGGCAGAAAACAAGCAGAGAACGATTTTGACTGAACACCAAACAAAGCATGGAAGAAGCTTGATGCTTTTTTATTAAAATCAGCTGTGTTTTCTCTCATTGTCTCATTTCATCAATCTCATTGTCTTTATTAGATATTTTTCCACTTCTGTAATCTTAAACTCTCCCAGAAAGGTCTGTTTTTTTAAAAGTCAAAACAACAGATTTAAAAATGCAAACCTTGCTTCCATATATTAGGATGTTACTTTTTGTGGTTGACTACATTGTACAGGCAAAACAGCATAAGTCTAAACAAATGGTTAGTGTTTATTTGTGTTGAGACTGACTGCCTGTCAGGCTCACTGCAGAGATAATGTCATGTTCAAATTGTCCTAAAGCTTTGAAAAATGCAGTTTTTTTAAAAGTTAATAAAATATGCGCTTGTTAGTTTTTATTCTTTTTTTAATACTCAGTTTAATAATCAGCTTATTTCAAAACAGTTTTTTTCTACTGTTTTTGTTCATCAAACATGAGTCTGGATCACAGACAGTTTTAGCTGTAATGTAAACAGCTCAGGTGCTGCAGAAAAGGCTGACATCAAACGATCTGGTGTGTTTCTTGGCTGACCGAAGCACAGCGTGGATCAGAGCAGCACGTGACCAACTGCAGCTGGTTTCTGATGCAGTGAAACTCACATTATAAGGAGAAGGGTTGGCTGTGAGAGAACTGCTCCTTGTTTCCACACAAATACATGACTAACCTACATTTTTCATTATAAAAGCTTCACTTTTTTGATTCTGGTTCAAATCTAGTAAAATGTCAAACATCAGATGTGAAAATTCATCCCTGAGAAACAAGAACTTGGAACATTTTTAACTCAAATAAGTTTGAACATTATATAGAAGACATCACTTCTCGTTTCCACTCCCAGTCTTCTTCTAGTTTTTATAATTAGTCATTTGTTTTTCCTCTTTCCTGCTTTAAATTAACAATGTTTTTACACATTTTCTATTTTAAAATCCTGCACTTCTCCACTCTAATTTTTTTTTCAGTCTATTGTTTTAATTTAGCTATTTTTGACATCAACATATGTGTCATTAATACAAATGTTTTTGCAGTAATTCATATTTTTAACAGTTATTTGGTGATACTGTGTTCCTAATTGTAGCAAACTGTACCTCATTTGTTTTGGGCCTGCACAAATACATGACTGAAAAGATGTATGCTATGTATTTAATATACTATACAGACATAGACCAGGTAAGGTGCTATTATTAGAACTAACTGGGTTCAATGCTTTGTCCAAAGTCAGGTCAACATATAGAGGAGCATAATTGTTCTTTATTAAACTAATGGGAAATTAATTTTACTCTCAAGTAGGTAGGCTTCATTTATAAATAAGTTTATGTACAAATTTAGTTTGTTTAATAAAATAAGGAACCACATTTTTCTATATAGTTAGAAACTATAAAAGATATAAAACATTACACATTTAGGTAACTATCCTGTTAAAAATATCTGCATTTCTTAGCAAAGTACAACAATATATATAACTAATACATTATTTTGGTGACTTCAGTAATGTAAAATATTAGATTTTAGATGTAAATATTTCCTCCAGCTGTGAGAAACATATGACTGTTTTGCTTAAAATAGTGCATAGATTTGTTTCAGATTCTGAGAAAATAATATCTGGATAAAATTGTTTATCCAAAATGATTGGCCAAATAAAGGTATAAATCTTCCATTTTAAGTACAATTAATGTGGAAAAATATTTAGGTGTAATTATTTATTAAGTCTGAAAACACAAGTTTTTCTATATTTTGTATTATAACAAATTTTCATCCTTTAAAAACAAATCAAGATTTTATAGGAACTCTGAATTCATTGATAGTTTTGTTTTGTAACTACATTATATCTCACAAATTAGATATACTGTCTGTTTGTTTGTTTTACCAGTAAACTAGTTGTAGTTTTTTTTGTTTCAATATGTATATGCAACCTACATAAAGTGGAAGTATTTACTCATGGAGGTAGATTTAAAAGTAGATTAGAAACGAGGCTTTTAAGGGTAAATATAAAATTTGAGAAAACATTAAAATCCGAAGTTCAGTCATTTGAAATTTTTGCTCAGATTTTGTTAAAAGGCTCACGAGAAGCTGCAGGTTTTTTTAAAGTATTTCCTAAAAAATAATGAGATAAGAGAAGATTCTAAATGTTTAATTGGCATATTGTTGGTCCTCACAAACTCTGACTTAAATAGCAGTGTAAGAAGTTTTGATGCGACTGATGGAAAAAAAAAAATTCAACAGCATTGAAATATAAATATGTTTTCCTAAAAGGAAGATTACACCGTTAGCTCTGAAACTAAGGAAGGCCTGAAAAACTGCTAAAGGACAGCTTCTGTGAATAGATAGAAATTTGCTTTCTCCGTTAAAATAATAAAAGAAAACTTCAAAACATCTATCCAGCTCAGGAGCACTTGTGAGGAGGTAGGAGTATTGTTAGAAAATGTGCAATCAGAGCGTGGCTTTATGGTGGCAGAAATGGAAGAAAACTATTTGGACAGATGGAGCTAAGATGAATCTGTATCAGAATCATGGAAGAAGAGTGGGAAGAAAAAAGAAGGACTCATAATTAAAGTGTGCAGTACATGAACATAATATAGATCGTTACAGCAGGGCTGAGTTCATGAGGTGAACATTAGGCATCAAAATGTATTCCCATTTTTTTTTCTTCACTTTCATTTCTGCTCAGATTCAGTGAAATGGTGCAAAGCTGAGAGGACGGCACTTTTCCTATTAAGAAACAACACAAAAACAGAAGTCTGCAAACCTGAAAGTAGAATTTCTCACAGGGATCCTTGTGCAGGTTTCACTTTTTGCTTCTGTTGAAGTCCAGAGATGAACGAAATGTAAAAACCTCACAGAGCGCCTCAGGTGGCAAAATATCAGCACTTGATGTTTGTGAGTTTCAGACATGAAATGGCTTTGTTATAGGATGATCTGCCACTAATGTGAAATGAAAATGGTTTATTATTTAAATCAAACTTAATGGAAGATGAAGCTGATGTCTCAGCCTCCCTCACTTTGAGTGAACTCAGGGTGGTGGATGTTTGTGAGATGCAAAAGAAGGAAGGAAAACACCAAGTTTAAATTGAGGGACTGAATCTCAGCAGTGATTGGTTGAATAAAAAGAGTGGGATGGTAGCAGTGGGGAGGCTAGGCTTCTTTAAAACAAAACAAAACTTTTTTTATAAGTAATATATTCAGTTTTGTTTAAATGTGTAAGATGAAATAAATACTGTATGTTAAAGTACTCAGTCACTGGTTAAAGTTGTGTTTACTTATAGAAAATCATCTGTATATTTTACTGTTTTCTTAAGGGGTGGGGATTACTTATTTTCCAGGCGTTTCTCTCAGTTATGAAAATGCTGTATATATATTAAAAATAAATTTGACTTGAATAAAACTCCTTGAAATTGGCCTCTGTCTCTTTAAGAACCTCCTACCATTTCCAACACTCCCACTTCAGCACGTCTTCACAACAATTCTTTGGGGGAGAGGGTGTAAGACCTCATTTTGTAATAACACATTATGTAATAATGTAATAAAATCAGGCTTCAAAATGTAATAAACTCTTGCTAAAACCGCATTAAGTAATAATTGACACAAAATGTAATAAAAGTATTCAATGCATTATGTAATAACGTTATTACATTTTGCTGCAATTATTACATGTAAAGGTTTTGCATAATACCTCCCCGATAATAAACGTCATGTTCATCTTTGGTTGTTAGCATGACGTTTGTATTCAAATGGGAATAAGTTTGAAATTAAGAAGAAAAAACATCAGGAACAAACATATTGAAGACAACAAAAGCATCCTGTAAACGCAGCACCAGAGCAGCAGGAAGCATCAATACTTATTAGGGAAAACATCTGACTTCTACCTGCTGAAACCTCCACTTAATTCTCCAGCTGATTGTTTTCCTATATAAGCTGCTAATCCTCCACTGTATGAGCCTTTTCATGCAGAAACTTCATGTCTGCTACATGTTACATTCTTGGTCTGAGCGGTGGGAAAATGTCTGCAGAGTGTCAGGTTTATGTTACTTTTAACTCAGCTCATTAGTACATCAGTCACTATCGGTGCTTGCACCCATGTTTTTATTTAACTGCAATTATAACACCTTCCGTCTTGTCTTTTATCCTTGGTTTTAACTCTTTTTTTTTTTAATTCCTTTTTTTTTTTCTGCAGATTTTTCAGGACAAAAGGAACCAAAGCAAAGAGGGAGATCACAGAGCGACCAAAAGCAAAGACAGGGAGCGAAGCAGAGATGGGGAGCTCCCTTTAACTGCGAGCCAGACAGCAGCACGAGACAGAGCCATCCAACAGAAGAGGAGAGAGATAGATGAGGTGTGTGGGGGGGGGGGGGGGGTGTAATTACCCACACACATGTCTTGGGAGGGGGAATGGTTCTAAACGGATAGAGGAGAAGAGGAGATAAGAGAAGCTGGGATAAGAAAAAGAGTGACAGGGCGAAGATCTTCGTAAGCGCCAAGAGACACGACAGAAGGAACAAAAGATTTGTTTTCTGTAGTATAAACATCAATTTTGAAGCGCTAAGCCTGAGGCAACTCAAATGTCCTTATTGGCTTTTTTTTGTTATTCTGGCACACAAGGTCTTGTTCTCTGTTTAACATGATTAATGTTTTTTTTCTTTATATCTTCTATATCTCTTGGCTCACCTGTATGACAAGAGCTTCTAACACGTGCTTTAATGATGCTTTCAATGTGACAAACATCACATGAGGCTGTGCTCATCAACCTTGTGTTTGTGTGAAAGACTGCACTTGCCTTTCCACCCACTTGATGGAGAAGATGCTTTTGCTTCCTCCTTTTCTCATATCTCCATGGTTGCAGGAGTATAAAAGCACTGCAAGATAAAGGAGTGGCAAATGGCTGCTGATGCAAAAAAAAAAAAAAAACACTACAAAAGTCGTTGCACCTGATAACACTTGTCTGCATGCGAGCTTTGCTAGAGATTGCTAATTCGCTCAGGTGAATTACTTGACAAGATTTCACGTCTATTTTTTTTTTTTTTATACCCAGCACTTCCACTTGTATCTGTCCTGTTACACTTTGTCCTCATGTCTTAAAGCTGTGATTATGTTTGTCTTGCAGGTGTACTACCAGGAATGTGAAATGTTTGGCTTTGTAGCAAAGATGCTGATTGCAAAGGATCCATCCCTGGAGTGTTCCATCCAGTCCTCGCTGCAGGAGAACCTCCGGGACATTGGCAGGCGCTGCATTGAGGCCATGGAGAAATTCATCCAGGACTACGACTCCAGAAAGCTGTTGCACTAATTGTTTGAAATTGCTTTTGAAGATTGTGAACTGCTTTTCTTACTTGATATTTTTTATACACTGCTGACAATAATGCACTCTGTTCTCAATTCCTTGTTTTCTACTTAGTGACACTGGTCTAAAATAAAACTGATGAATATGATGATGCTGAAAGAAGTGCACTGGTTAGATTGCTTTTGATTTTTTAGTTTAATTTATTTTTCTTTATAATTAAACTTTTCTTATAACAAAAAAAAAAAATACATGCATAGTCTCAAATATTGTCAGTAATTCATTCATGATTAAAATAATGGCAAGAAATTGGTTGATGGGTCAGTGGGTGAATGGACTACATATTTTTTTTATCACAACTAAAACACTTAATGACAGTGCTGATTTCTCTTCCTGTTCAGTCTAGTGTTTGAATCATACACTGCTTAAATCATTAGTTTAAATGTCAGCAGCACTGAAATGTTTGAATTTTTGTCCGAACATTACTGAAGAGTAAGCAGGGCCGTAATTAAAGATATTGTCATGCTTTTAAAAACACATGCACTGGAAGTACATTACACAATAAACACAAGTCAAATTTAGTTTACATGTGTATATTGTGCAAAATGTCCTTTTATTTTTTTCATTCTACTCTTTGTAAAGTAACCTTTTGGAACTGACAACCTATTAGCTAGTGCATTAACAAGATGATCTCTGTAGCCGCTCTGCTGTAGGTTTGTTTCCCAGAAATGCATGCTTGAAACTTGTTGCTAATATTTGCTCCAAAACAACTTCACCTTAAAATCGCAGGCCAAATGTGGCTCACAATGGCATTTTATGTGGTCCGCTAGAGCTTCAAAGATGTATTAATGTATTAAAAACCTGTTTCTCATGACCCACTGTCCTGCATGTTTTAAATGTTTCCCTTCTTCAACACACAGACTGAAATGAATGAGTGATTGACAGGCCTTTGTCAAACCTGCCAACATGTATAGAATCTCCATTTCACTGCCTTTCCGCTGGCTACTTTTGCTGCGGCCCAGTTGTAGTGGGAAGTGGGAATTTCCTACTTACAAGTCCTAATTTTAAACTGGAATGCCACTCTTGTGGGAATTCCCTGTCGGAAAGTGAAAAAGTTCAGAATTCAAGACAGTAGCTACTCACTACAACTCAACAGTGAATATAACTCTCTTACTTGTACTTTTATTAATATTTCTGTATTATATATTATTTTGCACAGTCAGTCATACACGTAGTACTTTTCAGTGTTTATATGAGGACGTGTTAAAACACTGTTTTACCATGTAGAGCTCAGTTTCTGTTCACGGTGCTCACCCGTAGCAATGAGACAAGGAACGTGATGTTTCATGCTTAGTCCAAGTTAAAGATGAAACGTTGAAGTTAATCACAATTGACCCTTTGAGGGTCACTATAATGCTGTGGCCCTCAGTAAAAATGAGTTTGACACCCCTGTCTTAAAGGAATGTTAGGTTACAAATCTCTAGAAACCAAGTCTTGACCATTTGTGTTTTTATCAATTTATGTAATGAATTGTAAACAACCAACTTGTCTTTCCGGCTCATAATATTGAGTTTGGAGATTCTAAAAACGTACATTTGATGAAATGTTCATTTTAAATCTGCCTTATTGTGTCAGGTTGTGTCTCTTCTGATCTTTACCATGTAGAATAATATTGATTTTTGTTTTCTTTTTAGATTTAAACTCAAAACCTCTTTAATGAAATATGTGTGGCTTCAGTCATTGACCAGAGCTCAACAAATCTTAAATGATGCTGTTTCCTGATTGAAGTACACTTTATTTTCAGTATAAGACAACAACAACAAATTAACATGCAAGCCTCCTCATCTCTATAATGTTATACAAATAATGATTCTTTTGTTACAAAATATATAAATATTTAAGACCATATGTACAGGACATTTACAGTACTACATCCATAATTAAAGTTTATTTCTATATATATACATCTAACAGGTATTTTTCATAATATTATTATAGTTATTGTTTGCATTATTATTGTATATTTTATTATTGTTAGAATAATAATTATTTGTAATATTATTAATAATCTATAGGCCATTCTCAAAAAAAGAAAAAAAAATAAAGGAAAAAAAAACAGCATGTTGCAGAAAAGATAATAGGACCATACCTGACGTTACTGTGCCTGAATGAGCAAGGAGCAGAGGCTGCCCGGCTCTCTGTCCTTGGTAAAGCATGGAGAGCTGGCTAAGTAGATCACAAAGTTCAACAGACTTTTTTTTTGTACAAGGTGATGACAGGGCTAGCAAACCAACACTATATTCCAGCAGCATTTGGATTCCACAGAGGTCAACAATGACAGAGCTTGGAATCTAAACATAGCCGTCACTATCCTGGCACGATTTCTCATTTTTCCACGTAGAATAAGTTGGTTTGCTCAGGTTCTCTGAGCTGAATTGCCTGCAGTTTTAATTTATTGTACTTCCTTTTACAGACTGAAGAAAGTGTTCAGTTTCTCTGTAACATGAATACACTCACAGACAGACACGCACATACATCGTGTTATTTACCTTGACCACAGTATACTCTACTTAGCAGTCCGATTAGCAGTCACTTGGTACAATCATAAGAGTCTATCTCAATCACTGTAAACATTCCTGTTGTGTAAGCTAGCTTAGCTTCCTCTTATGATTAGATCATACTGTGTAGGTGTACACAAGCACAACCCTGTGTAGAGTTGTGTAAGTGCCCAAGTACAAAAAAAAATGGGACAATTTTCTTTCTGTTCAACCACACACACACCAACAGGCACACACAAACTCTCTAATCACTCACACTCTCACCTTCCCACTCCTTCTATTCCTTCTTCCTAACACTTTCTTCTGTCTTCTTACCTTTCTCTCTCACCCTCCTCATCCATCCTTATTTCCGTGCTCTAAATCTAGGAAATTATACAGTTTTTGCTCTTCCTCCTCTGGCGGGTGTGCAGCTGGCCATGAATTGGTCCATGCAGAGGTCCATGATGGGCACCCATCCCAGATGGGCTGTAACGATGGCGCAGATCGTCATTGTTGATGTAGCACAGCTGCACAGGCCGAGGGATCGGGTCACTAAGGAAGTACTGCTCATCCTGCTCAGACTCAGAGGAAGAGGAGCAGCTGGAACACCATGGGTCAGGACCTTCCATGTACCCATCACCCCAGCAAGGCCCACCCAGTCCTACGGGTTGCCAGCCAGCATTCTGCAATGTGAGATCAGAGGTGGTGCGTGGGCAAGGCCGGTGGGACTGCTGTCTGTACCCGCCTGGATCCAGGCCGTACAACTCTCGAGCGGCTTGCCCAGAAGGGAAGCGATCATAATCCTCTTGAACGCGGCGGTATGGAAGCTCTACCATTTGAGTAGGACGGTCTGCCGCAAGATGTAAGGCATTGTCAGAGCGAGAACGGCGAGAGCGTTTGTGGTGGCGACTGCTGCGATGACCATTGCCATTGGTTCCACGGTGGTGTTTGCGGCGCCTCGGTTGTGGCTGCTGTTGTTGGGACACTGATTCCTGACCATTTATGCGTCTACGGGGCATTCGGTCACTCATGGGAGCCATCCGCAAGTTTCCGCTACTTCCCATCACTCCAGCACGGCCCTTGCCATCGAAACCTAGATCCTGCGGGCCATCCCAGTACTGCAGTGGGTATCCGACTCTCAGTGGAGCATACATGTTGTTGTTGTAAGGGCGAGAGGAGGATAGAGACTCTGTGCTGTGGAACTGAACTGAAGAGCTGAGGGTGCCCATGTTGCTCTTTTCAGACACAATTACACCTGAGTCCTTGCTCAGGTCAGGCATGGAGAACCTTGACAGATGCTCCTGACGCTTACTGACACCATCCAAAGAGTTACCTGCTAAAGGAGAAAATCAAATGTTAATTTTTAATTGTTTTTTCATATAAAATTATATCACAAAGTAGTGTTTAATACCTGTAGCATTAGACATAGTGAGAGAGTCCATGGATCCATGAGGGGTTTGTTCTAGAGGAGTGAGGGGCTCATTAAAGCTCATGGCAGTGATGTGGTTCCTCCTCGTTAGTGGGGGTCGTCCATCTCTCTGGGTTCCATGCAGACTGATGCTTCTCTTGTCAGAGAAGCCTTGGTTTTGGCTGGACATCTCATTGAAGCTCATCTGGGTACGGAGTTTGTTAGGTCTGAACTCATCTTGGCTGTGGTGCATCCAGTTTTCATTGAAGGATTGGCCCCTCAAGGCAGCCATAGGGGTCCTCTTGGCATTGCCCTGCTCCTTCCCCCAGGAATCGGGCCTCTTTCCTGGGTTAGCAGGACTTTGGGCAGGTGGATGAGCATTTGAGTTGGGGTTGTACCCCTGCCTGGCATTGCACTGACCCATCAGATGTATAGGAGCAGGAGAGGGTGAGGGATCCCGCTGGGGCCCCTCATAGGAAGCAGAGATGTAGGGGTCGTCCCTGCTCATCCACACTTGGTTAAGGCTCGGGGCTCGACTCGGAGTGCGGCTGGGTGTGCGGTTCGGTGTCCTGCTCGGAGTCTGGCTTGATGAAACACTTAATCTGTCCATCTGAACAGAGAGGGGGTCAATTTCAGCAGAGAGACGGTCAGGCATGGGTGGAGGAGCCGACTGACGGGGTTCGGCACTCCGACGATCTTGCTCGACGTTCTTGCGCTCTTTCTTTCCAATCTTGGTGCTGTGACGGGATTCACGAGAACGAGCACTTTGGAAAGCAGAGTCCGATGAGTCAGACTCCTCTGGATCCTGAATAATTAAAAAAATTAACATCTTAAAACTTCATAGACTCTTAAATATATTCTCAAGAGTGTTTTTGTTGTTTCCTCACCTGTCCAGCACTGCAGGAACGTGAACAAAAGATCTGCCCTTGCTTTGGAAGGAAGGGGCGTCCCAGCAAAGATCTTTTGCAACGGGCACAGCAAAAACATTCCTCAGTTGCGTGCCAGTGCTGTCCATCATACGTCATCTGGCCTTGGTCAATACCTTTAGGAGAGGAGGAAAAAATCACATACAAATAAATTTCAGTGAATAAATGAACACAATCACATTTTTTTCTGAAATAAAACATTCATGATTCTATGCTCAGTTTTTTTTCACAAGCCCTGCCCTCCAGCTTGAGGAAGTAATCATCTTTCACGGCTCCCATCTGGGTACAGTTCGGAGGCACCCTCTGTAACCAACACTTTCATTGTTACTGGAGCTCCGGATGATAATGATCATCCACATCTCACTGCACTGGGATCCTCCTCTCTGCAGCTGTGGCTCACCAAGGCTCAGAGCCGATACCAGCCATACATGGATCGTAAAGCTGTTTCAGGTTTTATATGATAAGAGTAAAAGAGAAAAAAATGTGTTGTGTGTTTTGGAAACAGTTCACCTATATGTCACAGAGCACTGTAAACAACAATAAGAAGCAGCAGAAATGAGGTGCTGTACCTATGTGCTCTCCGCATGCATCACAGTATTCTGCGTAAAGAGACTCGAAGCAGTTGCAGCAGTGAGGCCGTCCATCCTTCATGATGTACCGCTGGCCGCCGAGGGTGGTCTCACATTCATAGCAGCAGAAGTGTTTCATGTGCCAGTGCCTTCCTTCTGCCTCGGTGCATTCATCAGCAAAGATTAACTGTGGGGTTCGGACAGCACAGGCATCAGGAAACACATGGCGTACACACGGACAGAGCGAAGATATTTAAAAACAAACAAACAGAAAAAAACATTTGGAATCATTTTCAGCAAGTTTCATAGGATTATTTGTAACAATAATTTTTATTTGTTTTTTAACAATCCACCTCATGACCTAAAGCAACCTCTTCTTTCATGTTGCAAAGTTTTTGTTCCCTACTCCTAGTCTGTTCTATTTCTGTTAATTATTTATAATTATCCAAGGCTCCAATAAGTCAAACTACTCAATGTAGAAAAAGAGGCACTCAGCTCTTGCAATTAACACTTCTGAGGTTGGATAACAGCTGAAGAAGAAAAAAAACAGGCATGTTTGAGCTTGAGACTCTCTCTAAAAATGACCTGACTTTTGTAAGTGTAAGTGATAAGAAGCAGGAACCACTGAACAATCAGCTGATTTATTAAACATATTCAGATAGAAGTTTAAAAATGAATAAATCAATAGAAAGTTTTCTACACTGTTATAGTGTTTGTTGCTTGTTATAACAAAATTAATGGCCAATAATCTACACCCTGCAGCACATAAAACATGTCTGTTTTTTCATAAGAAAACCACACAGATGTCTATAGCCAACAGTACACCACTATATAACTGAAATATAATGTTTTGGCCAGATTTCATTCTGATATACCTTCTTGAAAGTTTTTTTTATAATTTTTTCATTGTTTCAGTTTAAAACTCTTTTGGTTGGCTCTTATTTCCAATCAGTTAACTAATTTGAAAGATATTTTTTTTCACACTTTTTCTTTTGAGCTGAGCAACTAAACTGTGTTTCAGTTCAAGAAAACTACTCTTTTTAGCTTGTATAACTAGTATCTGCCTTCCAGCTGCTTATGCTGCCCTCCATTTTGGTTAATCACATTGTGATGCCTCAAATCGATGTTTTAGTGAACGCCTTTCAATTCAGAAAAACTAAGGGGAGAAAGTTATTCAGGAAAAAAAAAACTCTGAGAGTTAGACATTTGATTTAACTTTACTTTCAACTTGAAACTAAGTGTTGACACATAATGTTGTCAGAATTATTAGTTTTAGGGGTGGAGAAGACACAGCAAGAACTCTGAGAAATCTTTTTCTCTCCAAACTGATTTTAGACTAAGTCTGCGAGCTGTGAACTGTTCAACCGTTTCCAACCCTGAAAGGCTCCCAGCCCAGACAGGCGCACCTCATCACAGGCACAGCAGCGGGGTTTCAGCCTCTCGGAATGGTGCCGGCCACAGTAGACTTTGCTGTCCTGGTGGAAGTATATAAGATCCACCAGCAGTTCCTCACATGTGCAGCAGCCAAAGCAACGAGGATGCCAACACTTTCCGGGCCCTGCCCTGGCAGCAAAAACTACGATTTCCCCTCCGTTTATCTGACCACCACACTGTAGATGAGAAGAAAGGAAAGAAGAAAAGAAAGGAAAGGAGTAAAGCAAGGAGATGAAAGAAAGGTAAGAAGTGAAATAATTACAAACTGCAAGTTAATGAGAAGGAAATAGAAAACAGGTTTGCATTAAGTCCTTTAAGCTACTTTGACCAATAATTTTTTGGAGTTACAAGTAAATCCAGAAGTGTACACAGTCATGTTTACCTTTTCACAGCTCATTCCGCTGATGGTGAGGGGGAAAGGACGGACATTACCCCTCCCTAAGTTGTCCTTTTTCCTCTGGTTGCTGAAGATCTTTAGCTCTCGTTTCTCCTCCTCATCCAGCGCGTTACAGTAACGCACCTGAAACATTATGTCTCATCATCAGGCAGCATAAAAATGTAAAAGCCTACCAGAAGAATCCCAGTTTTCACATGTGAATGGGAAATGTGTGCAGTTAAGTGTGTTTTACCTCATTGTCATGCGGTGGCAACTGGTGAAGCAGTTGCTTGATGCGATATTTCTCTCCAGGGCTGTTAATATAGGGGACTTTCTCTTCTGGCAGTGAATTATAATACTGATGCACCTGAAAAAAAGAAATATATATATATGGATATATTAGTTTTAAAGACTCAGAAATATAAATTGCTGACTGATTTATGTCAAGTTTGTAAATTAAGTTTATATAACAGCATTTTCAACTTAGCAGCAAAATATATAAATAATACCCAAACATAAAGCTATATTACTGTTTATTTTTATGTTTTACTTATAGGACCTGATGACAGCAGGTTGAAGGTTTAAATCCACTTTAGTGCTGTTATTTGTTTCTATACCTAAGTTAAACATCAGACACTAAGTGATTTAATTAAAGTATATGTTAATAATATTTTTGGACACATTTAAACTAATCATATATGTTATAGATAGGTCTTTGAACAGACTTAGTTTGCATAAAAATATATTTCTGTCTAGATTGATGAGATAACAGTTAGAAATTTATGTTACACTGATATCATTTTCATATTACACAGTTACTAAGGATTTTATCATTACTATAGGAGCAGCATCAATTAGCTGTAGCACTTCCAGTGCAACCATGGATGCAGGGTTATTGTATTTCTGCTAGAATATCCTCGTAATGAGGAAAGCTTTACAAAATATGTTGCATCATTCCTATGAATTGCACTAAAAGTGTTCAGATTGGAGATATTATGGGACAGCAGGAATCTATTTTGGTCCTGGCCTCGCTCTGACGAACCGTTAACTCATCAGTCTGGTCAGAAATTACCCCCCCCCCCCCTCTAAACTGCGGTCGCACAAAGAGCTAGTTGCAACCAATCAGTTCTTAAATGTTCATAACCTTTCTGCATAACCTCTCTTCAAAAGATCTGAACTATTCATGTCAGTATGAAAGAAAAGCAAAAACAATAAAGCTGCAAAACTAAACTGTGGAGTGATCATTCTGTAAAGGTTCAGCTCTGCAAGCCGCACTTAAAATAACTAATTATGCGGTCCACTGTAAAATAAATTAAAGTCCTAGCATTCCTTGAATTTTACCTGCATCCTTTCATAACAGTTTTAGACTAAAGCAGTGGATCCATACAGTATACTGCATGTGAAATGTAAAGCTGGTGCAGTCTTATCACAATCAGTATGAGTGCATCACATGAGAATTAATTAGGTCTACTTTACATATTCTTTCTTATTTCACTAATTTATGTAACAAACTCTTTCAAATGAATCTTGAATTAGTTTTGAGTTAATTTCTCCTGCTCCTCATGCCAATAGGACTTGTTTATGTGCTGCCCTCTTAGTTGCCCTTGGATGTCAGTGCCTAGAATTGAAAGTGACCTGCTCTCTGCTGTTGCCACAGCCTTGAGCAGAATGAGGGTCTTTAAAATTTTAACAAGTAATATTCACACTTCTTTAAAAAAATACTCCTCAGTTATCCACACCCTCACTGCAATTAAATTTCACGATGCAGCAGAGCTCCATATCCGAAACCTGAGCCTCTCCTTGTATTTACATATTGGCTGTTGGAAGAAAAAAAAAAAAACAACCCTGATTGGTGAATATGAGGGGGTAACATTCACAGGAAGGAAAGCAATCATGTTGCTTGTCTGATTTTCCCCGAACTAATCTCTGAAGCAAAAAAAAAAATTTTAAAAAAATTGTCCGTGTTCAGTCAAGTTTTTCCAATTCAGTTGACATAATCAGTCGGGCAGAAAGTGAGAAGAAAGAAAGTGTCTCTCTCCGCCCTTCGATTTCACTTGTTTTACTTTATTCAGTGCAGTGATTTTGACTGCCTCTTCAAATGAGTTCTAAATAAGAAACAAGATTTCAAAGACAAGTACAAGTATTGCAATGAATGTGTATTGTCATACTGTATAAAACTCTTGTGCATATACAGCTCTAGCTGTTATTTTCAAAAAATTGCTCATTTGTAGAAGTGCTGGCAAAGTAATTGTTATAGTGGAGAATATTTAAGTCTTATGGATAATCGGAGTTCAAAAGTGCTTATGTTCTTAAAGAACACTGTTAAATATTTATGTGGTCCAAAAAGAAAAGATAGGAAGACCAATTTTGTTTTTATTAGCATTTTATTCCTCATTGCATCCTGCATGTGTTCATAAATTAACTTCATTAGATGGACAGTCATTGTCTTCAAGCACAAACCTCTGCAAAGATTCAGGACGTGATGTTTCAATTCAAATTCAAAAATACTTTATTGATACCAAAGGGAAAATTCAGTTTGTTTTTGTTACCAAGATCCAACACAAATGACATGTCTAGGTCAATTTTCAAAACTTGGTGGAGCTATAGGACTGTATTCATATAAATATACTAGAGCTGGACAAAGATAAAAAAAATGTAATTGGTATTTATCTCAAGATTTAAGATTATTTGTGGTTAATATGCATAAAAGTAAGTTATGACTCAAAGATTGCAGTGATAACTTGACTTCTGTCCAACCCGCTGTCAGGAAGAATTTTAAAATAAAAATAGCCATTTAAAAGTTTGTTGCTTTTCTCCATGGTTTTGTCTTTGCTGCTCATTTTGTGATTTGGGTGCACGGCAACAACTCTATAAAACAAAGACTCTCATTGGTTGAGACACATGATGATCTAAAGCCAATAGTGATCCAGATTCCACCCCCTTGGTGAGCACTGGATTTGTCTTTGTGTGTATGTGTTTGGCCTTAAGAATAAAGAAAAAACTAACTGTGTTGACGCATGATAAAATGTCACTGTTAAGCCCTGGCTGTGTTAACACGATAATAAAGCATTAACATGCCCAGCACTGATATGAAGAAATTCATGTTGAAATGGGTTTCTGTAATAATGTTATGAACAATTGATACTTTACTTTACCTGTTGCAGATTGCCCCTTTATGACTTCAGTTTGAAGATAAATCAGTTTGATTCAGACTGAATTGATGAGTTTAAGTTAGTCAGAGCAATACATGAGCATAAAGCTGTTTGCAGCAATAATATAAAAAATCAGACATTAATCTTTGTTAATTTTGTATTACATGGTTATTCCAGCAGAAATGCTTTACCGTTCCTGCTGGAAGTGTATTAGGCTGGTCGTAAAGAACTACAGCTACCTGCCACTGCCATTATATATTCTCGCAATTAAATATAAAATTAAATAAAATTTTGTTTGGTAAAACTGATGAGTTCAAAAAGCTATCTGCAACAGGTAAGATACTGTTTGAGATAACCATTCATCAGAGCCCCACTTCAAAAAAACTGACTAAGAGTTAATTTTCTTTGCGTAAAATCAACAAAAAAAACCTCTATGATGGGATGATTTTAAGACTGTTTTTTTCTCTCCAGAAAACCAGACTGGTTTTATATCTCTATCAGAAGCAGTAGGTCTCTTGTTTTCTGGTGATCAGGAGATGATTTTGCTGTAAATCTGAGTGGTTCTTGTGTTACACCCAGTTTCATCATTCTGTGTCGCTGTATTGTTGACACTTGTGGCTGATCCTCAACAGTAAGTCAAATGATGCATGTGTAACCCTGTTTGCTGAATGTTCACTGAAGTGACATTTTCAGCTCGAATCAACATGATAGACCTTTCAAAATAATTTCCAGTTATTGTGAGAAAAGCTACTTTTCTAGGTCAAAATAACTAAATATCAGGCTATTAACCCATTATCCCGAGAAAGGCAGCCTTGTCGTTTTGAGATAATGACATAATTAAATCATTATCTCAACAAAGCAAACATTTCTTTAAATGACAAGATACAGAGCTCCTCATGTTGACATAATATGGGATTTTAAGCTTCTTTTGGTTTTTGTAGAAATCAGGTCATGTTTCCTTAAAACACTGAGGTGCTTTAGGAAGGTCTTTCTAGTTCACAAGTCTTTTTTTAATATAGTAATAAGTATCTCACAAGAAGTTAGACAAATGTGGAAAGGAAACAAAACATTTCAACAAGACAATCAGCTAAATCCTAATGACAGAGTGAACAAAGTCAAGTTGGGAAATGTTTGAAATCTGACAGCTCAATGAGCCTCTGCACATGAAAAGATCATTTCCCATTTTAATGGCATTGTGCAGAAAAAAAAAGGAAAAAACAACAAAAGTGACAGGCTTAAAAATAATTACATTCAAGTGCATTAAAAGAGGGGGAAAAAAAGGCAGCCACAATTGATTGCACCTCCTGCTGGATGACAGAGGCTGCGGGTTTCTTTCAGCATCCTGTCAAGATGGTTGACTGAAGAAAATGACTGTTATCAGCTCTTCCTGTCATCTGTTAACAGAGCTCTAGGAGGCCTGTTGCATTAGAGCATTTCTCATTCTAAATAAAGACAATTGTGTTTACAGTCGATACAGTTGAAAGGCTGATCCTGTGTCAGGATGGGTTAAAAACAACGAGCGAAAATAAAAACAGAGACAAAAGAAAAATTTGAAAAATGCCTGATTATATTAGTTTGGTCTTGCATGCAATTAAAAAGCATTTAAACGGCATAATGGGAATTATAAAATCTGCAAAATCATTATAAAAAAACTGCACCCTGTTTTTTAATTAGATTCAAATGTTCACTGATTCTAATCACTTTATGTCCACTGGGTTTAAATGTGCAAGTATACTGAAATATAGAACAAACTGAATGTAACAAAAGTTTAATCACTGTAGCTGGAAGTTTAACAACCTGCATTTAATTATAAAACATTTTACTTCTATGACAAGAAGTAAGTAAAGATGTAAAAATGTATTTGCATTTTAATTTGCAAAGAATTCACAAGCATTTAATTGGAAATTCATAAAAAAGAAGGAAACTTAAAAATGTATCAATGTTTTCAACACATTTGTTCTACAAACAGATCAAATCAGTGCAGTCTTGAATAAAGTACCTCAAACTGGTACTTGACTTAAAGCACAAGTGTCTTACCATAAAATTACTTTGATAAAAGTTAAAGTATCCTTTAAAATATTACTTGAGTAAAAGTGTTAAAGTGTCTGACATAGCCTACATAAATATCAATAGTAAATTTCTGATATACAATGTCGTTATGTCTTAAAAGTAAAAGTATTGAGTAAAAGTGAATGGTTAGAATTTCCAAAATGCAATTTCTTGGCTGGTGATCTCCCCAAAAAACATTTTTCTAAAGGAAATAACATAGCTGTGTCTATATCTATGTCTATATTATATATTTGTATGTATGTTTACATCTATATCTGACTGTGTATATAGTATCTATAACTGTGTATATCTTTATCTATATCTATATACATGTTTGTATCTATATACTGCATATATCTCTATCTCTATATACGTATGTGTCATCTTCATACTAGGCTACATACAGTATGTCTGATACATCCCGCTGGAGTTTGATGTGATTTGTGTCATGTACAGGTGTGACATGTACAAAGGGTGTCGAAATGTATGTATTTATGTTTATTGTTCAACCACAATTAAACTCACTCTATCTGCACAAATGAAATAGGGATAATGAGGCTATTTTTTAAATGTAAGAAGTAGAAGTAAAACGTTGTCTGAAAAATAATTACTCCACTAAAAGTTGGAACAATAAACATATTGTGAATAAAAACAGAACACAATGATGTGGAGGTGCCAACATCTAATATTTTATTCAGAATAGAAACACAAATCACAGATCGAAAGTTTAAACTGAGAGAATGTATCGTTTTAAGGAAAAAATATGTTGTTTGAAAATTTTATGGCATCAACAAATCCCAAAAAAGTTGGGACAAGGCCATTTTTTACCACTGTGTGACATCCCCTCTTCTTCCAACACTCAACAGACGTCTGGGGACAGAGGAGACCAGTTTCTCAAGTTTAGAAATAGGAATGTTCTCCCATTCATGTCTAATACAGGCCTCTAACTGTTCAATCGTCTTGGGCCTTCTTTGTTGCACCTTCCTCTTTATGATGCAC
>JARVGW010000047.1:3572055-3621845 GCA_031762495.1 Anablepsoides rubrolineatus | reverse complement strand
TGTGCTAGCTTTATTTTAATCAGCAGTTTGTTGGGATTTTTCAATGTTTGAAGGTCTTTCAAGGTTTTCATTTGGACCATTTTCCAGAAAAAATACAGCCTCGTGGGGAACCAGTGCTCCTCGTGGGGACCAAAGCCTGGTCATGTTTAGGACCAAGTTGTGAATTGAGTTTAGGTTAGATTTAGGGTAAGGAGTATATGGGGTGGTTTGTTTTAGAGTAAAAAGTCAGGGTTAGGCCATAGAAATGACTGGAAAATGAATGGAAGTCAATGCAAGGTCCCCACGGGGATAGAAAAACAAACTTTTTTGTGTGTTTTATGAAGAACATGGAGAAAAAAGAGAATCTAAGTCATGTCTTTAGGAAACAAGAAAATATCCAACAAAAAATCTGACACAGGAAGAGGGTTGCATCAATCTTCAATATTTTCATGTATATCAAGTTTTTAGATAATAGCTCCTTGGGAATCACCTTGTTTGTGCTGAAATGTTATTTTATGTGTCAAATTGTGTTTGTTTTGGTATTTATTGTAGATTCATCTAAAGAAATGGGAACAAACAAAGTCTTTCTTTCCATATCAAAGCTGATTGTTTGCCATGTTGTCTCTCATGTGTTGACACAGTGCTGGTTCATCCCTTGAGTTTAGGAGCCTTTTTATCTCTGAATGATTTTTTTAGGTTAAAATAAAGTGTTCTAGTAAAAGCAGCAACGACAAAAACAAAGATGTCTAACAAATATCCAAAGAAAAAAAAACTCAAAATTTCTCAAAAGACTAAAGAAATATTGATAATATATAGTTGTAAATCTAATGTAAGGACTCAAAACCTTTACACATATAAGTAAAACATTAGTAAATACTCAATATATTGATTCGCATTATTACCACTGTTCTCTTCTGTATTGCCATATTTTTACTATAATAAAATGTTAAAAAAAGAATTCCCCATAGAGACTGTAAATCACTAAACTTGGGCAAGATCTTATCAAAGGTCTTGTGTTATTACTGTGCAGCCTCTCCCTGCTGCACCAGCAAGAAGCAAACAATTGGAGTCCTGTAAACATTTTATCTATCTTGTGTTATAAGTCTGGGGGTAATTTACTCTCAGTGGTAAACAGTCCACACACGTATAATGCTCTTTTAACCTCTTCAGGTTCTGCAAAGCACTTTAAATAATTTCTCATACAGTGTTTTCAGTTGTATATTTTCGACTCACTACACGTCATACGTTTTATTCAATAATCTATAGATTATAATAATTGTTGAATAATAATATTTATTTCATTCCGCTATTTCTGGAATACTTGTGTGTGACAAATTTATGATTTAAACAGTTATTCCATTTATCTTTATTAAGTTAAAATCCTTATATTCTTGATCTTAATATTAGTCTGAACCAGTCAGACTTTTAAGTGAGCAGACTGCATCAAACGCTGCCACGTTCTAATGCCTGAGCAAATCTGGACTTAACACGTTTTCAGATAAGCGGGGACATTTTTAAATGCTATTTTGGTTTTGGCTCATCATCTGTTACTTGTCTGGCACCACTCCAGGAATCAGGGATGGTGGACTTGGATCCCTGTTTGGCTGACTGGCTCTGTGTGACAAAAAAAAGAAATAAATAAAACACATTAAAAAGACTTGTGTTGAAGAAAAAAAAAATCAACAAAATGGTCTTTTTAACAGAGCTACAAAAAGACAAACAGCAAACCAACTGCTTGTAGAAAGCTGAGGAGGACTGAAGCCTGAGTGGAGGCAGACCCTGGTGGTTTCAGTTTACCTCAAAATCTACATGATGAGATCTTAGAAAAGACAAGACTGATGAATATGTGTGGCTTTGAAGCGGTTGTTGTGTGATCGTGTGCAGATGAGCGCGTGGGAGGTGTTCAGTGTGTGTGTGTGTGTGTGTGTGTGCGCACACGCGTGTGAGAGTATGTGTCTGAAAGTGTTTGCTGATGAGAGTGACATTTGTGCGCACAGTGAGAGGTTTAACCACCAGCATCTGGGACTTTTTTGAAACCCTGTTACATCAAGCCAGGATCAACCTGGCAGCACAGCTCCACATTCAACACACACTGGTGTGCGCATGTGTGTGTGTGTGTGTGTGTTAAATCGAGGCCAGTAGTCTCCACACACTCGGCAACATTTCAGCGCGCTGCACATGCACCGTGGATTCATCACCTTAGCAACCAGTCGATTGAAAGATGATGAATCATGCCAAAGAGTGCTAATTTTTTTTGCAGTTGTCAAACATGAACAATGGGTGGTACAGAGTAGCCACAGAAACGTCATGGTGTGTGTGAGTGTGTCAGCCTGACATAGAAAAAAAAGGGGGGGTGGGGGGGGGCACAGAGGTTTAGAGATATGTAGACTTTTGAGTCAACCTTGAAAATAAGTTTAAACAGGATTTAATATGAATAAAGGCATCACATTCAGAGCCTGCGTTGAGGAAGACAGATCAAATGTTAGCTTGATGTAGATCAATCATGCTTTTTAATCCTTCTTTTTCTCATTCAAATCATTCAGTTGGGGTTTGTATAAAGTGGAACTTTAATGCCTGATTTCCTCCTTATTGTAACTCCACAAGCCCCTCTTTCACCTCTTTTTTTGAGGTGGGTCTAAGATCAACTCATTTGAGGCTGTCTCTTTAAATCCAAACAAGGAGCTTCACCCCCGCCCCTCTTCAGCTTCCAGAGAGTTCCATTTTTATTTTCACAGAGGTGTTAATGACTATATAGCTGCACAAAAACTTTTTATTTACAAATGAATTAAAAGATGTCAACAAGGGAAGACTTGTCCATCCAGCCTTACATGTTGGAGCCAGAGTCTGACCCAAAGCCAGAGGAGAATGAAGATGACAAAAGTGTAGTTGGTAAGTTTAGGTAAGTTCCGTCGCACACACTGTGACGTTATAGTTCAGAATCTATCATAGGAATAGAGAAAACTGAACGCATTGAAAAATATGACCCAAACAGAATATAAAGATACCCAGCACCAGGAGAGACTAAATTCAACTTTTCTGCACTCCTAGAGACTCTAAATACACAACAAAATGCAGTTAACAACTAAAAAAGTGGATTTTACATGATATGTCCCCTTTAATATTTATAAAACTTATAAGTTAGAAGTCATTTTTGTGTTGGCTAATTGTGATTGACAGTGATGGACATGTGACAGGCTTCTTAAATTGGATTAACTCAAAAGCTTAATCATTTGTAGATCTCAACCCAGTGATCTCTCTCTGCAAGTTTCATTGGTGCAGACGAACAGATGCAACCACAGGCAGAAATGTTATTGCCTTCAGTGCTGCAGGGCAATAATTGGGTAGAAACTGTGAGCTTTTGACCTCTAATGGTTGCAGAAGAAGCTTTCTTTTATTCTCAGAATAAAAATAGATGTGTCAAATGAAAGGTCTACATCTGATTACTCAGAGGGGATCAATAGCTGTACAGTGATTTAAAAACCGGTCCAAGTCTCCCGAGTCCACCACCTGAACCTTTTCAGGTGAGACCAGATGCTGTTTCAGGCAAAATGATTTGACTTCCTGCCGTGAAAGAAGCTTTATCAACACCTCTGACCTTATCTACTCTGTACTTACGATGACTCAAGGGATCGAGATGCTTTTCAGGATAAATAACAGTCTCTGTCGACGAGAGGGAGTGTCAAAGAGATACACAATAATAGCAGTGGTGTGGAAGATACTGATTTAGAAATAAAGCTGCAGCACGCCAGGATGGAGGAGATTGTTCTTACAGCCTCCCAAACAATGTGAATAGGACAGTTTTGAAATCAGCCTGAAATGGTGGTACTCACACGGCAACAAGATGTAAATATTGCCTCAGTTGATTTCTGTGGAATCAATAATGATGCAGAATGTGAGCGATTTCGATCCTGCAGTTTACTGAAGGCTGGCAGCGCCCACTGCTGGTGAAATGTTGTGTATGGGCAGAACCACAGATGTCTTTAATGATGCACTGTTGGAGAATTTGGTTGATTTTATAGTATTTAATTTTCTATTATTTTGAGGCAGCAGCAGAGTCAAAGTCGTTATGGTTTATACTGGTGTAATCTGCAACAAAAGAAGTATATAATAATAATAATAATAATAATAATAATGATAATAATAATAATAATAATAATAATAATAATAATAAAATGCTTCAACCTTATCTACAAACTAGATTTTTTTAAACAGATTTTGGAAACCCCATTTTACCTCAGCACAGCTCTTGTTTTTTTATGTTTTTAGAAACTAATGTTGAAGACAGATTTTAGAGAACATTATGTCAGGTCTGTATGTCCTAGCACAGTGTTTCCCAAACTTTTCAGCTTTTGACCCACAAAATACTAGCAGCAGAGACCTGTGCCCCAGCTGTTGTTGGTTAATAAACAGTTTTCATGTCAAATAAGCAAGAGCATCGTAACAATATTTAATATTATATTTAATATATATTATTTTATATATTATATTATTTTTGTCCATTTTAAGCATACTAATTTGATTATTTTGAATAAACAAAAGTAAAAAATGTTTTTAGTTGTCATTTTTTGTGTGTAATTAATTCAAAAAAGATTTTCAGAACCACACCTTGATGTTTCAGGACCCCACTGTGGGTCCCGACCCCAATTTTGAGAACCACTGTTCTAGCATATGCTACCTGGCAAGTCACAAATTTCTAAAATACATTATTTTGTGTGAAACCACTGTTCTTTATGGGGTCCAAAGCCTAGGCTCCATATGTTTAAATGCTGTTTTTGTTAACAAGTTAGGGTTAGGACAAGGATGCGAATTGAGGGATGGTTAGGGTTTCTGGGTTAGGCCATTAAAATGAATGGAAGTCAATGCAAAGTCCCCGTGATGATAGCGAGACACAATTGTGTCAAGAAACACTGATTACTGCGTACTATGATACGCATGAATGTATGCGGGTATACTTATATATTTGCGTATGTATGTATGGGTATTGACCAGTGTTTGCATGCAGTACAAAGAAATTACAATTAATTTATTATTATAGGAATAGGTATCTTGTTGCTATGTTTTCCTTTATTTAATAATTTTTAGGTGAGTAAACAAAAGTTGGCTGTGTGGTCTTGTGTTCTCTTGAGGCATATGATATGTTTCCTGATCTCTCTCTCAATCTTGATCTTATTTTCTCTCATTTATTTTCTCTTTTCTCTTTTTCTCTTCTTTCACAAAAAAAAGGGGAAAAAAAGGAAAAAAGTTTTTAACTCAGCCGATCCTAGAAATAATAAGCTATAATTTGATCTGGTAGTATCTGAGTCATTTCCAACTCATACATTCTCAATATCAAATGAGAATGCACACAATATTCCTTTCAATGTTTCAATTAGTTTTCACCATGACATGACCGAAGTCTAAAATCTTTAGCTTATTATTCAGTAAATATGTTTAAAACCTGTTTACAAAGCCCAGACCTTCAACTGCAGACATTTTTTTTTTATCACTTTGGCTCAAACATCAATTGAATCCTTCCATGCTGGACATCAGCTGATGTTATTTTTGCTCTTAGGGCCCTGATGATGTAGAACTGTGCAGTGTGAAATGCATGTGGGAGCTGGAGGTGTAGAAATGTGCCGTGTCCTGGTCACAGTGTTCCCTCCTCTCTACCGGTCACTCAGCAAGAGAGTTCCTGTGGGCAGAGTGAGAGAGCATCACACTCTGCCCACACGTTTGTCCTCTAAACGCCACAGTCATCATCATTTAAAGTTTCTGCTGCAGAACATGAGGAACATAAGCGCTGGTCTCAAACAGCACACACTGTCTGTGTGGGGGGAAACACTGACTGCTCAATCACTTTTCTGAGGTGGCTCTCAAAGCCACAAATGTGATGTGATTGTTGATGTTTTTTTAGAATACATGTAAATTGTTGACTTGGATTTGAAAATGACAATAAATCTCAACTAAATTTTTACAATTGTTTCTTTCCACAGCCATGACTTTGTGAAAAACAGAGTAGGAGGTAAAAGTGACTTCTGTAAACAAACAAGTTTTATTTTCATGAAATGAATAATAAACCGTTTAAAGTTAATGAACCAAAACAATTTGTTTGAGATTTAATTAATACCAGAAATACCTGAAACACTGTATATTGAAAACTAAATAATTCCTTGAAGTTCCAAAGTTAGTCTAAGATTGTTTAATACTACTACTGCTAATAATAATAATAATAATAATAATAATAATAATAATGATGATAATGGTTATAATAATAATACCAACAATAACAATAACTATAAATTATTTTTTATTTATTAATAATAAGAATAATAGTAAGAAGACGAAGAACATTGATGATAATGATTATAATAATAATAATAATAGCAATAACAATAACACTATTTTATTATTATTATTATTATTATTATTGTTGTTGTTGTTGTTGTTATCAGCATTTATAAAAGCATAACATCACAATACAAACAATACCAAACAACAATTTTACAACATATATGTAAAACAGGTGACTAAACACACAATGAACTTTTACTGATGATTACTGCATTTTAAAAGAAAAAAGTTGAATGAATGAGACAAACTTTAAGGCTTTTAGAAGATGGTTTCGAGATCTGCAGCAGAAAACTGAAATAAGGAGCGACCAAAGGATGTATTCATACTTTGGTTGCTCTTATTATATAAACAGAAACCAGTGAATTTGTCTTCCAGAGTAAAGAGAAGGCCAGTTATTCAGGGGATACAGATAGTGTGTATTAAATGAAACTGTTACCTTCAGGACGGAGATACAGACTGCCATAGTGTAAGACAAACAGACTGAAAAAATCTTTTGTTCCAGCTGCAATTGGCCTGATTAATTCCAGACCTATATTGCAAGTGCTAATATAGAATATATGTATGTATGTGTTTTTAGGTGCATGGTACATATGTGTTTTTCTTTTTTTCTTTTCACTGCTGTCTGCACAACAAATTGCCCCTCGAGGATAATAAAGTTTACTTGACTTGACTTGACTGTAGCTCTTATGGTGAGAAGAAACTGTTTTGGGCAAACCATGTAAATGACAGTTTGCACAATCTCATGCAAGATTTCACACCATGTGTCTCGCTCTTGTAAAAGGTGCTGAAAATGACTCTCAGCTACTACCACCCGCAGTATGTAATTTATATTTATTTATGTGGTTGCTGAAGTGAGCTGATTCGTAAATTAATCCATTGTAGACATACTTCTAAGGACTATTTTAATTTTGTTAACAAACAAACAGGGTTGATGCCAATAGTTAATGACAAAGTTTTAAGCATAGATTTGCTATGGTTAGGACTTATTGTATTGTGTCAATAAATTTCAGCTACTAAACTTATCATTTCTAAAATCCATTTAATTTGCAGCCGGTTTTGTGATTTTAAGCTTACTTAGTTGTGGTGACTATTTTGAGTGAGACTGACTCAAATAGTTGTAAATGTAATTAATTTTCTGAGAAATTTATTCAACTCTATCCAGTGGTTCATCTGACATTTTCTTACCCAAAACATACATCACGCAGAAGAATCCTTACGTCTACTTGAAACTGGCAGCAGGTTAAGTTTTAATTTCACATATTTCACTGTGAACTCCAATATTATCAATCTACCAGAATTCTTTGATTTTCAGTTGAAATCAACAAAAATTTGTTTCATTAAGCCTCTTCCTGGACAGAGGAGCAGAAGCAGCCAAAGAGAGTAGAAAACACCTGCGCTAATAAACCATGAGTTTTCCAGTTGACAACACTGATGACAAATGCATCTGTGGTTTCGTTTGTGCAGTTTTTCAAGGTGAAACAGCTCAGCAGCAATGATACTGAATGTTTGTTTTGTCCCAAGATGTGTCTCATGAACAAGTTATGAGTTTTAAAGTTTGTTCCTGTTTGTTTCTGTTTCAAATCTCAGAGTGGTTAACTGATCCTGCTCTGAGTAATATGAAATAAAGTGTTTTATTTTATTTTATTTTATTTATCTCAATTAGTATTATGATTCCTAGCTAAATATGTCATTATTAACATGCCTCTGAAAAAAAATATCTACATATAAAAATAACTAGAAATCAATTATAATTGATTAGCAGAATTAAAAAACACAAAAACTGTATTTTAGGTTGATTGCTGATAAACTAGTAAAGGATTGAATCAACAGGTTAATCGATATGTGTATTTAGTTCAATGTCCTAAAGGGGGCAGCAAAATATAGAACCAGTATTATTTTAACAGGTTCCTAACTGCTTAAAGTCTCATTTAGAGTTCTTGTTTCAAATGTTACTTTATCAGGATTGTTTTGTATTAAACCCTAAACAGGGGATTAAATGTAAAATTAGGAAGGATCAAAGCCTGAATCATAAGATTATTAATGTTGTTTTCACATATTTTGGTCAATAAAGTAATTATTTGCCTCAAACCTACAAAAAAGTATTTTTTCTATATTTTATTGCCTTTTATATTTATTGCTTTTGATCAGTTTAAAAATACAATTAAATTCCAAGTTTTAGGGCAAAAAAACAACAACAAAAAACTGAAAAACTACAAATACTTTTGCAAAGCACTGTATAATTTCAGTAATTATCTAAGATACTGTATACCTTTCATTATCCTGAATTTTGAAAAAGCTTTGCAGCTCTTTATGTACTGAATTACTTGAGTCAAGAGGATTAAATAAATATAGGCAATCTAACAGTTTAACACAGTTTCTCTTTGTCTCCACTAGAGAGCACAGTTTGCTCTGGATAAACAAATCTCTTTATCTTCTCTGCGTTCCTAAAGTCATTCTACACTCAGATGAAAAAACTATAATCTCTAATGTTAGTTAACCTTCCGTATATGTGCAAAACTTCTGAAATAACAAAGCTGCGGTGGTCTTCAATGCCAAAGCAGTTTGAAATCCCCACCGAACAGCTAAGAAACAAAATAAAGTGGGGTAAAAAATGAAAATTGCAAAGGTGTTTTGCAGTTGACTTGATCAACACAGAATAATCTGTTCATTGTTGTTCACTGTTTATGTTTGACAGCATAGAAAACTATATATAAACATATAAATAAACATGAAAACATTGCAAATATGCGTGTGTAAGTTTGATTCTTTTTGCAGTATTTTCTCTCAAACACTAAAGTTTATTACACCAGCAAACTCTATTTGATTCTTAAAAATAACAGGACATAAATGACAAAAACAATAAACAGCATCCAACTAATTCAGACACTGACATTTTTTATGTACAACCAATCATAAAGTAATAACTGGAGAAAAAAAACAAGGACTGTGATATTTTATCTTATGTAGTAAAGCTGAATCCCTCAGAGTGAGAGTGACCCTTTGCAACATTAAATCCATTACAAGCTTGTGAGAAGAATACAGCCATAAGCTCCAAATCTCTTTAATACAACACTCATTAGGAAAGTGCTGAGCTCTTTACCAACAGCTAAGATGCTCCAGCACTCAGCAACATGTGGCCTCTGCTCTACATTCAGCACAGTATAGAAAATCATTACAAACACTCATATAAGTAAATATTTTCAATTGTGTCTTATTATGTGACACCCCCCCCCCCCTCCGCACCCCAAAAAATGCTTTATTGATGCATGATACATACATACATGTATATATATATGTATGGGTATATGTACGTATGTATATGTCTCAGCAAGGTTTTACTAATTATTATCATATACACATGTATTTTGTTGCTGTGTTTTGGTTTTCTCTATTTTTGCAGGTGTGCAGTCAGATGTCAGGTGTGTCGTCTTGTGTTTTCTTGGTGTATATTTCACATATCTTCTAATCTCTCTTTCATTTCCCCTTTTTTTCTCCTTTTTCTTCTTCTTTATAGTTATTTAAAAAGAAAAAAGTCACAGATGATGAAGAAACTAATATTCAGTTCTGTTTTCTACTGAAGTGGCTAAAAAAAAGAATTAATAAACGTTTTCCTTTGGTATTTTACAGCTGGTAACTTTGAAATCAAAACACAATTCAAGATGGATGCCACAGTTTACTGATGTTAGCTAATTAATTTTCTCAACACAAGATGATCTTAGTCTAAATGTCTGGTGTGAAAAGTAGTGGATGATATGCATTCCTTTAAGAATGAGGACAACAGGAGGTAGGGGTTCATCCTGCAACTAGTGAGTTGTTGGTTTGGTTTGGCTCCAGTGGCATCCTTACCTCTGTCAGTGTGCCCCAGGGCAGCTGTGGCCACAATGTAATGTATGAATGTGTGTATGAATGGATGAATGACTGTAGTGTAAAGTGCTTGGAAGTATTTGGCCCTGATAAAGTCCAGTTAAGTAAGTTGAGTAAAGTAACGCAATTTACTATTTTTTTATAAAAGAAAATGTGTAGTTGCTCAATTAGCTCAAATTGGTTTAGTGGATCCAGCTGACATAACTTGGTTAAAAAAATTCAACACTTAATCTTTTTGAGTGCATAAACAGCTCATTTTCATGATGAGTTCCGATCATATTTAAATTTGTGGTGTATAATGAGGTGTTAAATTTTAACATAAAGAAGTAAATGTATCATTTTTATGTTTTAAATATAACAAAATAAACAAAGTAAACAAAGTAAAAGTTACGATTAAAAAAATACTTGGTAAAATTACAGATCCTTAAAAAATTACTTAAGTACTTTAACAAAGTAAATGTATTATAGTTACAATACACCTCTGATTACTAATGTCAAAAGTTTAACCTTTAAAACTGACTTTAAATGATGTTTTTACTTGTTTTTCTTCTGATTCAAAGAAATTAAAGTTTTAATGAACTTCTGAAAGGGTTTTTTTGAAACCCCGAGCTTTGGTTTAGACTTGGGCCTTGGGATATTTCAAGAAGTCTTACAAATAAAGCTGATATGAAAACCTAATGAAAATTTGTAGAACTTTATTTGTTTAGCAAATGCAGCCTTCAGTGGTACCTCAAACAGATTGTCAACACTTTTAAAATAATCATGCTTTCAAAATAAGCAGCTAATTCATACCTCATATATGAGAATGAGCAGGTGTAACCTTAATAACTTGATGAGTGATCAGTTATGTTTGCAGTGATGGCTGGATTAGATATTAGCTGTGGCCTAAATCAATTTGTGCTGACGGATTTGGAAAGTGATAATCCAAGGTGTGCCTTTTAAAAAGGCGGACTGTAGCCCTCATATCCATTTGTAGCGCAGTCCATCTCTGTCTCACTCCAAAACAGCCAAGAAGAAACACATCTGAAGGGGCTGATAGCAACCGCGAGCCGCAACCATGAACGGCACAGAGGGACCCTTCTTTTATGTCCCTATGGTAAACACCACTGGGGTTGTTCGGAGTCCTTATGATTACCCTCAGTACTACCTTGTCAACCCAGCAGCCTATGCTGCTTTGGGTGCCTACATGTTTTTCCTCATCCTTGTGGGCTTCCCCATCAACTTCCTCACTCTCTATGTCACCATCGAACACAAGAAGCTGCGAACCCCTCTAAACTACATCCTGCTCAACCTTGCGGTGGCTGACCTCTTCATGGTGTTCGGAGGATTCACTACAACGATGTACACCTCCATGCATGGCTACTTCGTTCTAGGGCGCCTTGGCTGTAATTTGGAGGGATTCTTTGCTACCCTTGGTGGTGAGATCGGTCTCTGGTCTCTGGTTGTGCTGGCTATTGAAAGGTGGCTGGTCGTCTGCAAGCCCATCAGCAACTTCCGCTTTGGTGAGAACCACGCTATTATGGGTTTGGCCTTCACCTGGCTCATGGCCTTGGCCTGTGCCGTGCCCCCTCTTGTCGGCTGGTCTCGTTACATCCCTGAGGGCATGCAGTGCTCATGTGGAGTTGACTACTACACCCGTGCAGAGGGTTTCAACAATGAGTCCTTCGTCATCTACATGTTCATCTGCCACTTCTGCATCCCACTCACTACTGTGTTTTTCTGCTACGGCCGTCTGCTCTGTGCTGTCAAGGAGGCTGCTGCTGCCCAGCAGGAGTCCGAGACCACCCAAAGAGCTGAGAGAGAAGTCACCCGCATGGTCGTTCTCATGGTCATCTCCTTCCTGATTTGTTGGCTTCCTTATGCCGGAGTGGCCTGGTATATCTTCACACATCAGGGCTCTGAGTTCGGACCTCTCTTCATGACCCTCCCAGCCTTCTTTGCCAAGAGTTCCTCTATCTACAACCCACTGATCTACATCTGCATGAACAAGCAGTTCCGCCACTGCATGATCACCACCTTGTGCTGCGGGAAGAACCCCTTCGAAGAGGAGGAAGGAGCATCCACCACTGCCTCCAAAACCGAGGCCTCCTCTGTTTCCTCCAGCTCTGTGTCTCCTGCATAAACGAAGCACAAAGCGAAGGGTCAAAAATCTACCATCCAAGAAGAAGACTTCTGCCCCCCCAGGGAAACGACTGAAGGCTAACGTCTACAGAAAAATCTTCCTTTTTTGTATTTTTACAAACCAGTTGGTTCAACCTAAAGACAGTTGCAGGAAAGGTCAGCCCATTACAGAGTTGTTCCTGTATGTACAGAATATCCAACTAAATAATCCACGAGATATTTGTTTTTTTTTCCTCAGAAGAAAGGAAAAAAAATGTTATTCTTTTACAGTTGGATCCTATATGATAACTGGCTTATTTTTGAATGTAGAGGCATGTAATCAAGGCAACGTAAAATAAAACGCACTTTGCAAATGACTCATCCGGTTTATGTTTTAATTCTAACTTGGGTGGAAAACTTCATATGACTGTAGTATATTTAATTAAACAAATAAATGTGACTGACCTATTCAAAATGCATTTATGTCTGGAGTCAGTTTCTACTTGTCACGTCAGTGTATACTTCTCCTTTGTTTCAGACCTTTAGAATAAACAGCAGCTTAGACTTTAGCTGGATTTTTTACAAGGTCGTGCCTGCATTGCTACTTTAATCTCATTTTAATCATAGGTCACCTTGGACATAGATCTTAAAGGAATTATAATACTAATCCAGGATAAATATGCATGACACAACAACCAGCTTTGTCTTATTGTGAGCATTATTTATTGAGGTTAACAACAAATACTAGTTTATACTAAGCTGTAATTACTAAAGGACACCTTAATACAAAGGTTATGAATATAAACCACAACTCTATTGTGGAAAACCAAAGGTGTAGAGGGGAATAAATAAAACAACAATTCAAAGATTTAATCATAAACCTTAGAATGTAATCACCAGATATAAAATGTTTAAATGTTGCACACAATTTCTCAGTAAATCCAAATAATTTGCAAACTTACTTTGTAAAACATCAATCCCAAAGTATTTTGAGGTGACTGCAGCTGCTATATTGCAACAATATCTGAGGTACAATCAATTATCTTACAAACTATCTTTTACAAAGTTTTTCAAGACTATAAATAATATCTTCTCTCAGGGTTTGAATGGTAAAACTCAAGTGATGGTTTTAATTTTCTTCCACTGTTGTATTATTTTAAAGTATACTGGATCTTTAAAAAAAAATCTATAGCCCTTCTACAGTTACCTGCATGTGAAGCTACAGCAGCCATAACAATGTTATGTTGCCGGAGAAGTTGAAGTCAAACTAAAGAAACAATATTGTATTATTTTGTGACAATTTAGCACTGAAAGAAGAAACCTCTTCCCTTTAAGTTCAAATCCAAATATTATGTATTTAAAAAAAAAAAAAAAAATTTGTTCACATAAAACAAGGAGGCTGCGTTTTGAAAATAAATGCCAGTTAAAATGTATTAATATTCATCACAGCCACACAAGTCTTACATGTCCACTCGTATTTTATCTAAAACTGGTTAAATTGTACTAAATGAGATACTCAGTCATACTAGTGGTACAACACTAGACTAGTGTCATGCCTATACAGTTTAATGTTTTTGTGTGTCTTGTTAAAAGAGAGGGCATTGTTTTATTATTTATTAAGTACCCATTGGTCTATTACGTCATCAAACTTGTAAACATACAGTTTACCTGTTTCAAGATAGTTAGACCCCCCAAAATTATAGGAAACTAAGATGAAATTACATGCGTCTAAAATGATTTAAAGAAAATTCATAGACATGCTTTAAAATCCTGTCTATGATTGTATAAATAATATGCAACACTAATTTGCCAACACAAACAAAAAGCTAAATCTTTGGAAATGACCTTTTTGAGACAATACTTCCATGTTATTTTTGTGTATTTTATATGTAAAAATGTGTGTGCAGGCTAAACCCAGTAAATATTCCTCTAGCTCTACAGTCAGTAATAATACATATTGTAACATAGTGTGACTGCAACTGATGCATCAGACTGGACTTCAAAGGCTCCTCCCAAGATGTGTGTTTGTGCAGAGAACTGAAACCATTTTGAGTTTGTATGGAAAACTTTATTTGATAATAAAAATAGCATCCACAGACTTCTTTTGATAGCTACATATACATTGTAATCCATCTCAAGGAAAAGAAGCTGGATAAGTCCACATCTACTTGTACTTTGACTAATGTTATGTTTAGCTTCATGGGTCAAATAAAGCTATGAACAATGTAGTATTTATATATGCATAGTTATATAAAAAAGATTGGCCCATATACATGTACTGCTTTTTATCAACACAGAGACAGCATTATGTCTGGAGCACGTTGCAAGAAATAATGCTTGAAAAGAACACAGACTGCATACAAGTGCTTTATAATACAAAGGCAGGCTAACCATAGAAATAATCAAACCATCAGCTTCTGATTGACCACATACAGTCTTTCACGTTAAAATGTCTTTACATACCTGATCCGGAGTAAATCAACATATTTACCATAAATCATCAGGTCCATTTCAGAGATATAAACATAAAATCACATTCCTCTCTGCTGAGGGGTTTTCATAAATTTCTCTTTTTGTGCAAGAAAAAGGCAACATTTTAATTCTTGACGTGTTCCTACAGTGTTGGGGAAACTCTTTACAGGTGTTGGCCAACCTCTCCTTTATTTTAAAGTTCTGTTTTTTTCTTGGATACAGTACCATGGTGACAACAGTGATGGAACAATGCATTTGTGGTTTACCCAATATATAGTTTTAGTTCTTAAACAAAACTTAAGACAGAAAACACACACAAAAACACATGAAAAAAAAAAAAAGCAGCAGTCAGACTCCAGTGGCGTGACAGCATGGCTCAGCATGGCAGATTAGTTGTCTCCTCTACCAGGACTCTTCATATGTTACCATTAGAGCAGCTCTCTGTGTGTCAGGACCCAGGAGGTGTGTGTGTGTGTGTGTGTGTGTGTGTGTGTGGGGGGGGGGGGGTCAGGGTTCAAATGTGGATATAATAAGTATGAGGGGATTGGAGCCACCTATTACTGTGGGATTACAGCGTGTATTTCCTTATCCGTTCTTCTCACTCACCACTTAAAGTTGTTACATTATATTTTAATTTACACATGCATCTTGCACAGAAATAATTTACAATTTTTTTTTCTTTTTGGCATATCTGCACAATCGTACTTCATGGCAGCTTCAGCTGGTATTGTGGCGTAATGCAGACTAAATGATTCCACTCAAATTCCATTGAGTAACAAATCTGACTGACTGTCATTTCCTCAAAGGACAGAACAACTCCCCCAGAGGTGGACGAGAGTCAAGCCTCTGTTTACTGTATCAGTGCACAAACAGGGAAAGTCTTTGTTTTCTCCTAAAATTTCCGTTTTAAAGGATACTAAAGAAAAACGAGATGCCAGCTTTCAATTCACTTTTGTGATTTGTTCATCTCTCAAGAGCAAACAGCTGTCAAACATTTCAATGCAACACAATTAGGGCGACAGCAACACACATCCTTAATGATTCAATGCTGCTGGCTCAAAACATGTGGCAATTTAAAAATAAATAAAGAGCAAATTAATTATTTCCATATATTATCATTTTTTATATAATTTAAAACTCTAGTGTTGTCATCCAATCCTAAATTTAGATTTGTTTCTCTTTGACTCCATTGTGAACCATCAACATCTTGTTCCAAAGTTTGTTCAGTAAAAGCAATTCAAGAGTGGAAAAAGACAAAAACAAGCTCATTAATTAGAAGTTACCACAAATGGAAGCATTTTTTTTTCATACCTCGGAGGGAACAAATATTTAAAGTCAGCAATGTCTACAAAAAAGCAACATCACTGGTTTCATATGCAGGCACATACAATACCTTTACTACAGTACAACAACCTCTGTTATGTTCAAAATAACTAGAACAATGACAACACAACTGGTAGAAACTGATAGAAGGATTGTACTCCTGCTGTTTTATTAATTTCTGGGTTGGGACCACAAGTAGGTTAGTCAATCAAATGAATCAATAAACAATTCAACCAAATAAAAAGAATAAGAGTTAGTATTGTCAGAAGTCCAATTCCAGTGTATGGTACAAAGTTTGCACAGATAGAGGAGAGAGTAGTGAGGGGGAACCTCCGCTAGATGCTGAGGTCTTTAGGACTTTCTTTGTACAGCCTCCTCTTGGGTTCAGGGACCTGGTTTGAGCTGCGGCCTACTGTGTTATTGTTATGGCCTGTGTTGTTGTAGGTAGCATTGTTGTGTGCAGCGTTGTTCTTCATCATGCTGTAGTAGTCCTTCAGTCTAGGTGCTGCTGCATAGTTCAGCTCGTCCCGGCTGTAGTTGCTGTCAGGGGAAGAGTCCCGCTCTGGTTTGTATCGTCTCCCCATTGTCCCATTTATGCAATGTTGTTCCTCCCTTCTCTCCGAGGAAGAGTCTCTAAGAAGGTTGCCATTTTTCGTGGCTTTATCGTACGTGCGGCCCCTGGAACGAGACAAGGAATCCGCACTGTTGTTGGTGCGCTCAGGGGTTGAAGCCTCGCTGACTCGCCCAGCTACCTGCGAGTCCTTGAGAAGCCTCCGCTCGTGAAACCTTCGTTCGGGGGTGACCGAGAGGAACCCCCCGTCGTCGCGTTCTTTCTCAGGTGTGCGGTCTTGATGCCCTCGCTCTGCCCTGCGATCCATGGATTTTGCCCGTCGACGATCCGGAGATGAGGTGCGCTTTCGGGTCGGTGAGCGGTCAAGGGAACCACGACGCTGTCGAAGATACTTCTCGTCCAAAGTAGAACTGCTGCTCGAAATCTCACGGCCCCTTAGTTTTTCAGCGGCTGCAGCCTTTTTTCCCGAGTTGTCCTTCCTCAGAGTCTTTAGAAGTTTAGAGATGCCACTCTCTGACTCAGACTTCTTGACTTTACGCCCTCTGCTCTTTTTGTTGCCACTGTTACTGCCAGTACTGTCGGGGGACTGCTGTCTGGGGGTACTTTGACTGTGATTATTATTCCAAGTGTAATGGTGATGGGGGTTAAATTGTCGGCCTTGGAATTCCATCTGATCTGAACCAGCCCTGTCCCTGCTCTTGTCCATACCTCTGCCACGAGCAGCCTCCTCCAGGCGTGATGATTTGTGAAGGTCTGGTGGATAACTGGACTCGAATGAGATGTGATATCGGCTGCTGGGTGTCAAGAATCTCACTTCCGGAGTGTTTTGTGCCCCGGGTGTGGGAGGGTGCCCGTCACTGCTGCCGTCTGCAGGAGAGGAAAAAAGGACAAATATGTTGAAGACAAACACCTAAAAATGGAATTGCTTGGATGAACTGAACACACTCTTGATTTATGTGATTTTCTTGCATTAACATGACAAAAAAAAATCAATGCAGATATGGACATATGCATTGCTATCCTATCCTGCATGTCATCCCAGAAACAAACAACATAATCTAAATGGTCATATAGTGATTTGCACACACACAAAAAGCATACCAGTGATAAAAATAAAAAGGCCTAAAAGTGTTTCTGCATGTTACAACTCTGGGTTGAAACACAAGGTGATGTCAGCAGGTGCAACACATCAGCAAGTGCAGGGCAAGGGGTTATCAATGAGACAGCAGGCGCCTAGGAAGTCGTTTAAAACAATATGTACACTGACTGGACTAACAGAAAACAGAAACACAAAAAATAAACTATGAATTTAGATGAAAGCCTGACAAGTTATGTGGGTTGCTATGGCAGCAGCGTTTGATGAGTAATGGTGTCAAATAAATCCCTTTTTTTTAACGTTGGCAAAACAAAAGTATTTCTACATGTAACTCAGAGGTTACATTATGTCAAGTTTAATTCAAGCATGACGAGACATGGCGTAAACACATCCGTACACGAACACAAAGCGGGATGCAAGTAAGGATGAGCTGAAAGGGTGTATATATAACTGAAGGAGGGGGAAGCAGGGGAAATGGTGGCAGGGAGGGCGAACTGGGACAGACTTTTGGCTACAAACCGTTGTCTGATTTTGGCCCATTAGGTAGAAACAGGGCTCTCCCATCTTGTCATTCCTCAATGTACCAACAGCGAGATGAGGAGTCATCATCGCTGGAGAGAGGAGGAGGAGGAGGAAGAGCCCAGCAACAATCAGAGAGAAAAGAAGGAGTAGAGAGAAGAAAACAAATAAAACAGACAAGAGGCTGTTTTACAGTACATCCACTGAGAGAAGAAGGGAATTGTTGTGAAAGACAAGAAAATATTACACTCTTTACAGCAAAAATAGTCTAAAAATTACCCCCTATTAAAACATTGTTACAGTGGTGTACTCAGCAGTCTGGGCTGAATTATATTCTACTGCTTGTACAGTAAATCATCTTTATTCAGCAGAAGAATAAAACTACAGCGATGTTCACCTACCATATTCAGGTACAGAGCCATCGCCTCTTTTTAAGACAAGCCGTGCCCTTCGCCCGCCGTTCTTGATCAGTTCAATGGCTCGCGAATGCTTCATGGTCTTTGTGCTCTCACCGTTAATCTCCAGGATCTCGTCTCCCACCTTTAAAACAGAGAGGTTGTGTAACTGCTGGGTATAAATATGGCTGTGTAATGTAAAAAGAGGGAGAAATTTAGCCTGACAAAATCTGTAGGTTAGCAGAAATCTGAGAACATTGGATGTTTCGTACCCTCATTTTGCCATTTCTGACAGCAGCCCCATCCTCTGCTAGTCTCAACACGTACAGGTCCATGTTGTATTCCCGTCCCCCTCTCAAGCTGAATCCAAAGCCTTTACTGTCTCTCTCGAGGTCCACAGAATAAAACTCTGCTTCCTATAGTAAAATCCCAAAGAAAGAGAGAAAAGTGAATTACAGTGTAGACTTACAGTGTAAGAGGGGAGTCCAAAGGTGAATCCAAACTTCAAAACTAATCAAGCCATATCCCACAAAATCTCAACGTGTCAATGGCAGTACAATACCTTAGACCACATGAATAATTAATGCTGCGGTTGCATGTGAGCAGGTTACTGATCACTAAGCAAGGGCAGCACAAGGGCTGTACCCCAAAGTTTTTTACATTCATCAAAAAGTTCTCTGGCATTGTCTCGGAGGAAATAATTAGCCTGGTTTCACCAAAATCTGTAACATGAGTGTGACCTCAGAACCCAGTGGAGACACGTAAGCACCTTACCAAAACAGTGTCTAATTAAGCTTTTTGCCTCCGTCATGCATTTGTTCTGTACCACCATGGACTGCTTCTTTAGGTTTACACAAAGATACAACTGATAGAATGGTAATATAACGTATTATTGTGTTTGTGCTATTTCAACATTTTATATATAAAACATTCAGCTCCTTCATATCATTCTGGCTAGGGCTTTTGGTACTTCAGTAATTTGTACTAAATGAGATATTTAGCTTTTTCAGATATTTTTTCTCATTGAAAATGAATGGAGTGGTCTTCAACATTATTAAAACCCTTCAAAATGCTCATAAAGCTTTACTGAACTTTTCAAATTTTGATCTGGTTCAGCTTTTTTTTTTACTTCTTTTTGCTAATTTCAGCTTTCATCAGCATCTTTTTTGCTCATTTTAGCTGTTTTCAGCATTTTACAGTTTTTTTTCAACTTCTTTCTGCTGATATCAGCTTTGAGGTGCTTCTTTTTACTTCTTACTCTTAGTTTAGGCTTTTCATGCTCCTTACAACTTCATTCTGCTGTTTAGCTGTTTGTTTTCTAAATTAAGCTTCGTTCACTTTACTATATAATAAAAATTGACACACTGAACCTTTAAATATTGCTAACAGCTTAAAAACTTTGTGCCATTTAAGAACATGCTCATCACCAAACAAAACAGTTCTTCATAAAGAAAGCATCTGTACCTCTCTATATTCAGTTTCCTTCCTCCATCTCTCTGTTAGTGTGTTGCTGCCCCCTTTTGATCAGTACAATATGTTGCAACAAAGACCAAGTTGTGGTTTGTGATTACGCGACACTGACCACCAAGCCCCTTGTGACAAAGACCAAGTAATAAAGCCAACAAGCCCTGTCCTGTTTTTTCCTAATCTTTCAGTGTACCTACCAAAAAGAAAACCTTGCTGCGCAATTGTTCAAAGGCCTTTATCCTTTTAATTTAATTAATTTCTGTGACAAACACTTGCTTTAAAGCTTTCCCTTGTTTTTTTTTATTTGTGTGATGTATGGACACAAATCCTAACCCAGAACTGTATCTTAAATAATTTCACTTACCTGTGTTTGAGTCTGCAAAGGAGGTGGAGGAGGAGCTCCTTTTGACTTTGAATTATTCCTTTAAAAGAAACACAGGGCGATCACAAATACCCACAGCACCTCCAGCTGTATTTAGAACTATACTTTTAGAAGAAAGTGCCTGTACGTATTAGTATTTTAAAATAAAAGGATGTATTATCACATACCTGGACTCTGTGGAATGAGGTGTGTGTGTCGTGGTGATGGTAGCTATCTTCTCAGCATTAGTCAGCAGAGAAGCATTGGAAGATTCTAAAAAAAAAAAAAAAAAAAAAGAATTAATAGGAAAAAAACTATCTAAAAAGAAGTAGTTGCTTTTGTTAAAAGCATTGGCCTGAAGCTGTATTTCTAAAAGACTAAAGGACTCTCTGGAGAAAGAATGCTGCTGTCCAGAGGACTCCTCCACAGGCTCCATTCAGCCTGATGCTAACTCTGTGTGATGCTGTCATTTGCCATTTGCTCAAGAACAACACTAAACCCTCTGCACGAAAAACAGTAGAAGAAAAAAAAATCTTGAGAAGAGTAATTCGATTTAATCTTTTATTCTATGAAAGAAAAAAAAACTCTGCACTTCAGACACTAATATGCCGTATTCCAACTGTCTGTGGAAAGGTTCTGAACAATTAATATGCTACCTGATAGAGACAGCTCTTTAAATGACCTCAGTTCAGAAAAAACAGAGTTATATTCTAACCATTCTGACAGCAGAACAAAGATTAAAGTAGATTTCTGCTGTCTTAAAACAACTAAAAGAATTCAAGTGGTTCATGCAAATGTAATTTTAAAAACCTTACCAGTTTTTTTCCTATTGAACTGTTATTCCAGCAGAAATGTTAGGATATTCTTACTACAAGTGCTCCAGGCTGCACTAGAAATGCTAGTGCTAGCTGCTGATGCTGGTATTTATGCTCACAAACAACTATTGATGTCTAAGTAATTAAACATTTAATGCAAAACTGACTGAGGTACAAAAAAGTATGAGTGTTTTTGTTTATTTATTTTTATTTATTTATTTATTTTTTGCTTGAACTGCAATGAAATTTATTTGTTAGTCATTTACTTCAGTATTAGTTGCTCTTGGACAACCCATTAGTTTATGCATTTGGTCCACCAAAAACATACAGTATGTTTTTTTTTACTTAAAAATATGTAAATTACCACTTTAACTTTTGTCAACCACCACTAAATGCCAACATGTAGCTGAAAGTCATCCTCAACACACTCCAAGCACTAACATACTTTACGAGTTATTGCAACATGACACAAGATTGTACCAAAAGACTTTTTTAAAAGTTGGACCAAAATGGCTAAAACTCAACCTTTTCTCAATATAAGATAATCCGATTCTAAAATCAGGCATTTCTTTAAGAAATATTAAAATGTTATTTTAAACCAAGATCTGCTCTCTGTCTGTATTTGTCAATCAGCAGCTCAATCACTAACAAGCAACATGTTTTTCAAGAAAAGGATATCTGCAGTCACTAAATGGGGGTGGGTGTAGTTGAGGTAAACTAAATAAAAACTAATATTATTTATTGACTTCAAATTTTGTGCTACTAGCACCTTCCTGTATTGAGTTTTGACTCAAATTAATACCTAAAACATTAGCTGTCTGAACGATTACACTCCCACCTGAGCTGCCGTACACGGACCACGCCCACACGTCAATCCAACCAATCAAGGTCTACACTCAAGAAACTCCCACTTAGAGACTCAGACCTCTACTTGTGTTTTTCAACATCTGCAATATTTGCCACAAACAACTGCCTAAGACCAACAGGTAGATTAACTAACTGTAAGAAGGGGCATAAACATTCTCAATTGCAACACTTTCATCAAAGCAAACAAACAAAAAGCAGAGCAGAGATTTTGTGTGGAACAGTAGCTTCTAGAGGCAACTTCTTTTCTCTCACTGACTCTCCTTTTTGCGTGAGGGTTCACACCGTGATGAGTAGTGCTCCTGCCTGTGAAAAGCATCCATGTCCTTTCCATCCCACTCCAACCATGAATAAGTCATGTCATGGTACATAATAAAACAGGTATGCGAGACTGAAAGCCAAAGAGCCTTACCATCACCTGGGATGATCCTGAGTGAGACGGTGTTCCCGGCTTCCTTGATCAGGTTGACAATGTCTGAGTGAGACTTGTTGGTGATGGAGCAGCAGTTCACCGCCAGTATTCTGTCCCCAACCTTCAGCTTCCCGCAGCGGTCCGCCGGGCTGCCCTCGATGATGCGTCCTATTTTGTGGGGCATTGCCACACAAGCATTTCCAGCTTTTGTATTTGTTTGCATGCCATTTATTTCATGGTTGCAGTGATTGGTTTTGTTGATTTGTATTTTGTAAAAGAGGGAAGAGAAGGAAAGAAACATTGAGAAAGAAAGGAAAGAACAGGATGAAAAGAATATTTATACCAATCACCAGTTCACCCATAAAAACCAATAGATTTTTCATAAGTTCAAAGTTAGCATATTGATAAAAATAAACATAAATTATAGTTTTAGTGTAAATTTAGGAGTAAACTTGTCAAATCAAAATTTAGAAATAATTGAATATATAGACATTTTGTCTTTGTTGCATTAACTAGGTGAACTGTGGTTTCTTAGCCAATTTTTGTAGGAATTTTAACTTATAGTTTTCATGCGACACCAATCAAATACTGACTAAAATTTAAGAAACTTAGGGCAAACACTGAATATGTCAATTCCTCCATTCACTTCTTTTTAATGTATTGCTTTTATCTCTCCTCTTCCTTCAACTCTCACTTCTGTTTGGCAACCTTTGCGGCTTTTTTTTTTAATTACATCACCTAACTTCAGCTCCCCATCCTCCATTTCGATTGAAAATGTGCTTGAATGCTGTCACTTTATCTAAATAATGACTTACGGGATACTACAGAGTGTGAAGGATATAATACCCAATCTGCTAAGGACAAAACCAGCCCAAGATCATGGTATGAGCAAAAGAGAGGAGGGTGGTCTTTGATAGACTTGAGGACAGTAGATTGGTTCCATGATGTATGGAAGACTGAATCAGCTGAAACTATTCATCCAGCAAGGTAAGAATTCATTAAGAGTGAAAACATGATGCTACTGAATGAGGCCAGATCAGTGCATGCAAAGTAAGTCAATTCAATTCAATTCAGTTTATTTATATAGCACCAAGTCACAACATACGTTGTCTCAGGGCACTGTACATGAGAACAATATAAATAAACACATTTTATTTTATTTTTCCATGAGAATAAAGAGTGAACACAAAGAAGCAGCTAAAACAGTTGCCTTTGAAGCTAGAAAACCTTCAGAATGGGTTGTTTCTATGACTTCAACAGTGCAGCTGTTAACACATTAATTATTGAAATAGGATCCATCAACCCATGGGATCAATGAAATGACCCCAGGGCAGATAGCATGAATGGATGTTCTTATATAGCTTCACCTGTGCCACATCACATTACATCATCGTGGAGGCTAAGGCTCCTTGGTATGACATTTGTGTTCATTACATCAGAGGTTTATACCAAACTTGTTCAAGGGCGCCATCTGCAATTTTTTTTCCTCAATGCCTGAGCAAATGTGTGAGATGCAATTCTGCTGTTTGGCTCTGATACATAAACGGCACTGACAGCCACGAGTGGTGCTGAGTGGACTTCGATTACAAGCTGAATGAACTGATGCGAGACGCTGTAAGGTGTGAATCTCTGACGGTGGCGATGGTGATAAAGCTGCAGACAGCCTGATCTCAAGGGAGTCTGCTCAGCACATGATAAAGAGGAGAAGATGTGTGACCTCTGTCTGTGGCAGAGAGCACACAACTGTCCAACACCCCCGTGAAAAAAACACAAACCTCAACGAGGAGTAACTGAAAATGGGGATAACTCTGCCTTAAGATGTTATCAATGATTAATTACTCTGCTGCTTTCACAATTTCTGTAGCTTGTTCCCTGAAGCGCAGTTTACTGTGGGGAGTTTGCATGTTCTTTCTGGGGATTTTGCTGGTTTGTTCAACATGGGCAAATACAACCCCAATTTTGAAAATATTGTAAAATTGTAAATAAAAACGGAATGTAATGAGTTGCAAATCTCATAAGCCCATTTTATTTACAATGAAACATAAGAAATATATTACATGTTTAAACAAAAAAAAGGTAATTCTGGTTTTATTAGCAGCAATATATCTCAAAAAAAGGATTGGACCATGTTTCCTATTGTGAAGCATCTTCTCTTCTTCTACCAACCAACTGTAAACATTTAGGAGCCAAGGACAGCGGCTGCTGTTTATCATTCCTGTCTTTGCTGAATTTAAGTCTAAAAAGCTTTTTTTAGTATAAGGATGTTGGTATACTGTCAGCACAGCTGATGCACTTTACTTCTTAAACTGCTGTGACCAGATTAACGCTGCCCTGAGAATTTGTTTGCTGCTGTTTCATTATTTATACAAATTTCAACAAACCATGCTGGTGTCAGTTAGTTAGCTGCAGGTTCCGTTTCTATCAATGCTTTTTGAAAAGCCACTTAATTGAAAATAGGCTTAAAATCAATCATTGGAGTTTTTCTACTGACTCCATAAATATGTAAGCTTACAGGAAGATGAATTTTCTGCCTTTATTCTAAATTTGATTATGATCTGAAACGTCAAAGTACGTTTTTTTTCCTTTTTTGCTATGGATTAGCCCATGTTAGCAAAGTGTGTACTCATCTTTGTCACTTGACACATTTTGCACGCTGTTATTGGTTGAGGAGCTATGTTAACATGGTCCACATGATTTTTAAATGGTTTTGATTTCCTGACTTTCCAAGACACATTAAGTTGATTTTATGTTGCTGTTTGGTGGCATGAGCCTTTTAATATTTTATACCTTTTCTGCTACTTTTACATTAGATTTTATAAAGTTTAATTTTAGTTTTTATATTTTGTTTGTTTTTAGGATGAAAGATACTTCCTACAAAAAACAAAATGTGGATCTTTTCCTAAAATTTTAAACATTAAACTTATGAGCAGAAATATTCAGTATAACAACAAAATAAAAATTGTCACAAAGGCCCCATTGGTTCTGCTATGAATTGTGGCAGAAACCACATTTTAAAGGGTTTTTAATTGTTGTTTTAAATATGCTGTCAGATTTGATATTGGTGTGGGATAAAAATTTTATCCACATCACTTTTTTACATCCACTCCTCTTACTGATCTATTACCAATTAACCTTATTAGTTGCAAAATGCTTAGATGTTATTTATTTGTACCACTTACTTTTGTAGCTTCTGCCCCCACATTTTAGGATATGTTGATGTTATAGAAAATTGACTAATTTAAAAAAGGTAAATTTTTAAAATATATTTACTATGCTCCAGTTTGAATAAAAAGCAGGATTATGAGATTTTCTTTTTTACATTTTTCAGTGTTTTAAGTTTTTCATAATTGGGGTTTAGTTTCATGTGAAGATATTGTTTGTATTTTGCTTTGAAACCACAGCTCAGTCTGACTCACTCACCGAACGTGGTGCCGGCATCAGGCCTGGAAACGGACGACACAATGACAAAACCGAAACCCTCGTTCTCTCCTCGCTGGATCTCCACGTCGTAAGGCTGAAGGGAAGCGGGCACCACCGCGCTCCCGCTGCCCCCTCCACCTCCGCTGCCTATGCCGCTGGTGGACCCACTGCCAGAGCTGACTGTGTTGAGAGAGTTCTGGCTCCCCTGAGGGGTTCGCTTTCCCTCCGTCAGACTCGGTGCTTGGGTGCTGCTGTGGTGGGAGGAGGCCGGGGACGGGGGAACGTCACCATCTCCTTTTGACCCTGGTGAGTGAAGAGGGTGACATCACGCTGATTAGACAAACCGAGACAAGAACAAGTGATGGATGGTCCGTTTACATAATAATGTGTGGCAAATGCAACAACACACATGTCCATGTTTTATGGAAAACCCTTATCACCTCCATATCCGGGGGTCTTGCGTCTGACAGTGAGGTTGACGTGGCCCTGCTTTGCAGCCTGCTGCATCAGCTGCACCACCAGCTGGTGAGATTTGCCCACTACAGCTGTGCCGTCCACACAGATGAGCTCGTCACCCGACCTCAGGCGGCCATCTTCATCTGCGGCCCCATACTTTACTATGTGCCCGATGTATATCTGGAAAAAACAAATATTATGACCTCTCAAATCTGAGTGACTACTGTGCAACAGCTTTACAGTTACAAGCTTATTTGCTTTTATTGTGCAGTTAATAAAATCAGAAAAAAGGAAAGAGCAGTCCTTTGTGTAAATGAGCAGCTTCTGCTGCCTTTCTTTGAAGTATTTGCAGATGACATTTGGAAAACCAAGAGAGACAGTAAAAGCTTCTGGAGCTATAAAGAAAACCTTTGAATTGTACAATATCAGTTGGAGGAAGACCACAATTTTCCCTGAGCCCAGCCTGCCCAGGCCTCGTGAACCACCACTCAACTGATTTGCTGCTTGCGCATCACTTTTGGCACATTTAACAAGTCCAGCTCTCGCAAGGCAGACCTAAACCCCGCCACTGTTTCATTTCACCTTTTTACCCAATTGCTGCCTATCAATCTCCTCCTGGCTGCCACTTTTAAGACAAAAATATGATGCACAATAGTAAGGATTTGGCAAATAAGGCTTTTGCTTCTCTTAACAAGCTGTCTATATGATCCTCCAGAGATTCGCAGCTCCAGCTAGAGAGGAGGGGGAGTCATGTGTAAGAGCTTTGTGCTATTCTGGTCTAGAGGCAGACTCAACATAAAAAGAGGGAAAAATTTGACAAAACTAGTTTAAGGCCTAGCTTCCCTAATGGAATGCATATCTCCCGCTACCTTTCATGGCTGAGTTTTCATGTAAGATCAATGAGATGGAATGGAAGTGCATAATTTGCAAACAGGCAAACAGGGTTGACTCTATATTTCACTAACACAACAAACAAATACAGACCTTTAGCATCAGGCAGTAATGAGACACTGAAAAGCATCCAGAGCAGTATAGCTACTGTATGTGAGACCATGCACTTCAGTATCAGAGGCTATGCATAGCAGTAAACTCATAATGAGATTTAAAGAGATACTTACAGGCTCCCCAGGCTCATTTCCTCCCAAGATGCGAAACCCAAAACCTGTATCTTTCCGCCAAAGGAAAATGTCCTGCTCCTGGCAATCTGGCACTGAAACACACAAGAGAATCAATGAGAACTCTCCACAGATACCAGTCATGGATGAACAAACTCCTAAATCACTGAATGCTTTGTCTTTTAGATCAACAGGTTCTGCCATCCTGCTTTGTTGAGTTCTTGCAAATGCAAACAAAACAGGAAAACTATTTATTATTAATATGCTCATGTGTTTTAATTAGGGATGTAATAAAAGTACATTTGTACAATATCCACTCCTTTTATGATACAATGCAATATGATATGCTCAGAAGTTAGGTCTTTGTTCCCAAATTCAGTCCAAAAACTGGTCTCTGAAGTCCTGTGTTCCAGCTTTGTTTTATGAGTTCTTTGAGTCTATATTATTAGCTATGCAGTAACACAGCAAATCTGAATCACACATTTCATTTCTCTCCCCCGTGTGTTGCATCCTTTCTGCTTTACATGCATACATCCACATTTATTTGCATCTCGCCACAGAGCAAGCAGACTGGGGAAATAGATGCAGGCAGTTTGGTGTCAGTCTGTTCAACCCACAGGGCCAGTACGCACAGGAGGAACAGGGCAGTTTTTACTGCATGGCCTTCTGTCTGCACGGCTGCCATGGAGGACCAGGAGTTCACCCAAGAGCTTCAGCACAACAGTTCCTCCTATAATCTGTTCAGTTTGAAACATTGCTGCTTGACTTGGTAATAACTCTCCATTGACCTGAGATGAGTAGTGATCTAAGTTACTGCAAATAACTTAAACAACAGAAACTAAACGTAATAACATGTCAGCTTTTACTGACTGTATCAAATCCATTTTTTTTGCATTGACGTTCACATTAGGGTCAAAAACCAAATCCAGTATTCTTATTATGTGTTAAAGAGACATACATGTCCTACATCCAACTGATACACTCGGCGGCTGTGGAAGAGTGGTTAGGGGAGTCGTCCTGGAACCGGAAAGTCACCGGTTCGATCCCCCGTCCAGCTGTCTCAGTTGTTGTGTCCTTTGGCAAGATACTTAACCCTATTGCCTCTGATGTGTGTCCCATCAGTGTATGAATGTGATTGGCACTGATTAGTCTCCATAGATGATTGTATATGTTAGCTTTGTAGGAGATCTAGTAGAGTGCTGTGTGAATGGGTAAATGAGGACACCGATTGTAGTGTGAAGCGCTTTGAGTATCCTGGTTGGGTAGAAAGGCGCTATACAAGTACAGTCCATTTACTCCAGAGACTTTCTGGAGAATTTGTTAAAAATTTGGTTCAGACTGAAAAACATTTGAGAGAAATTGCTTAATTTTCTTAATAGCATTTAAATAACATCAAATAAAACTCCCAATAAACATTTTTTTCTGTTGATTTTATTGCCATATTCAAGTATATTGACAGCATCAGTGTGTCTGTGCCTGATGCAGGTTTGAGGAGAAGAGTAAAAAAACCCCAATAAAAACAATTTAACTTTCTTTTTTTTTTATACCAGGCAGGCACACTCCGGCAGAATAATTTAGCTGCTATATTCAAACAGTGTTTCACTTGACAGTCACCTAGAGATTTTTCCTTTTTACCAAGGATCTGGCTGGAAATGTTGCAGAGATTTGCATTCTCATTCGCCACCTCGCTGTAGGACAGTTTTCACGGCTGTAGCGCATGTGAGAAAATGACTATTTCAAGAGTACTTGTGAATACCAAAACCAAGCTTTTGTCAAGTCAGCTAGGAACTGATGACAATAACAAAAAAAACACTGCTTTTAAATTTTTGTCAATCCTTATCCAACTGGAGAGTTTGGAAAAAAGGGGCTTTTTGCAACACGAAGCGCTGCAGCCATGAAAACTTTCTGGAAATGTTCCAGAGGGTCTGTGTGTCAGAATGCAAATAGTTATGAGAGTCGCATTCTGAACCCCTTTTGCAGCCAGCTACTTGGTAAAAACACTAACACCCCCTTCACCTGTCAGTCAATACTTGCTGAAAAAGCCTCCCCTTTGAAAAGCTAAAAAAGTATCTCGAGGAAGCAGAAACAATCTTTAAGCAGTCAGGACGACCATTCAGTCACACTGTCCTGCTACTGAAATAGAGCTTTGCAACTGTGCACAACGAATGCACAAATCCTCCTCTTACAAATTCACTCAGTGAGCGTTGGGGATGTGAACAACATGAAAATACACGCAGAGAATCTGGGCCTTCTTGTCATTCTGTTTACCTCTCTCCTCTTTTCCTCTTTCCCTGCTGAATCCTGAAAGGGGCTGTAGCTCCTTCAGAGGTTATCAAACAGATCTAACAATCATCTGCAGCTTAACGCAACCCTCTCAAGACCTAGTTAATATTTAATTAGCACCAGTCCTACTTTCTGCTTGCTGACATTCCTGTTAAGCAATACTGCAACATGCGGCATGCCAAGATTCACCTGCTACCAAGAACAGTTAGTCGGTAAAAGGCCTTGCATTCTTTGAAGTATCGCCCACCACCTTTCATGCCAGAGTTTCAATCTAAAATTGTCTTATGTTGTAAAAAGACAGTTGTTTTAGTCAAACCTTAAAAAAAACCTCATATGATATCACAAGATGATGACTCTCAGCTACAACTACATCAAAATTGTTGCCTAATATCGTAAAAATGATCCAGTTGTAGCCCTTTTTTGTGTTTTTTTTGGTCTAAATTTAGATAGCAATGACGGCCATCTTGAGCTGGTTTCACTTCAAACGTTTATCAGTTGTAGATGCACATTCATTGGTTACCTTCTAAAAGTTTCATGGTGGAGAGGTTTGAGTGTCCCAATGATCCTAGGAACTATGTTGTCCAGGGCTTCATGCCCCCAGTAGGGTCACCCAAGGCAAACAGGTCCTAGGTGAGGGATCAGACAAAGTGCAGCCCAAAGACCCTTATGATGAATACAATGGATGGATTCAGTGTTCCCTTGCCCGGACGTGGGTCACCGGGGCCCCACTCTAGAGCCAGGCCTGGAGGTGGGGCACGTTGGCGAGCCTGGTGGCTGGGCTTTCATCCACGGAGCCCGGTCGGGCACAGCCCGAAGAGGAGACGTGGGTCCCCCTTCCCATGGGCTCACCACCTGTAGGAGGGGCCGTAGGGGTCGGGTGCATTGTGTGCTGGGCAGTGGTCGAGGGCGGGGACCTTGGCGGTCTGATCCTCGGCTACAAAAGCTGGCTCTAGGGACGTAAACTTAACTAAGTTAAAGCTATTTTTGTGTTTTTTAGGTTCAGCAGTCTCGGACAGTCACCTCAAATTGGGTTGACTCCCATATTAATCAGTTGTAAATTCCAATGATTACTTTTTGCAAGTTTGATTAAAACGCATCCATTGCTTCCTGAGATTTTTTGTCAGTAAGCAGATGTGTACACATGCACGCACAAATGCAAAAACAACATTTCCCACTGTTTCGAGGTGGCCAATAACAACTAATAACACAAAATAACATCTTTCTGCTGTTACAAAATTGAATCCTTTGCAACACATAGCTTTGCTTTAATGCATATTGTGCCCTATACTCCTCTGATACATCACCTCTGGCAAAAAAACATAGTTTAAATGATTTAGTTCAGTCAGCAGTAGAGTGAACAGGCTATTTCTAGGGACTCTCTCCTTCTCATCACAAATATGTAAAGAGTTCTCCCATGAAAAATGCAACAACAAACCAAGACTGAAAAAGATATTAAGGCGTCTAAGGGCTGCCTACAGACTGATGTATGACTTGACTTCTCCGGTAGCTGCTGTGTAAATATAAAACCTCCCAATAACATCCATAAGTCCTCTAAACATGGGCTTTATTGTTTCCTCCACTCAACAACACACAAATTACAAATGCACATAATAGTTTGTGCGTTTAAAATTTTGCAAGGATGATGATCTTAACACAGTTCCATCACAACCACACTCATCTGCTCGCACATGCTTTCAAGGACACTTCTTTCTGGAGGGAATTTGTGTGTCATGTTAGAAAAAAGTAAGGCAAATGCACAGACATTTAAATTTCAAGCAGAATTCACCCTTATAAGATGTAAAAAAAAATCTAAAAAGTATATACAAAATCTTACTCTTTAGAATAAATTCCAACTATTTTAGTTCTGCAAAAAAGGACATAAAAAAAAACAAAAGTCTACTCACGTCGACTCTCATACATGCTCCTGGACTGTGCCCAGATCTTAAAGGGGTCTGGCTTCTTCTGGAGGGTGAGCGTGCCATCTGCGGGGTCCTGGGGGGGTAAGACTGGCAGAGGCTGGGTGGGGGCAGCAGGAGTGGGGACCACTGCCTCACTGGGCATGGCAGAGGGTGGGTGGCTGGGAGAATCGGTGTGGGTGCTGCGATGGCTGCACACACTGTGCTGGGAGCTGTTCTGACTGTCTTTCCTCTCCAACTGGTGCTGGGTGGATAAAAAACAAAAAAAAAGCAGATGTGTGAGTGTCTCTCTGTGTGTGTGTGAAGGACGAAGGTGGATATAAATGCAAAGGGACAATATAAAAAGTCAGGGAAGAAACAGCAGAGAAAAGGCAATGAATGAGTCAATGATGAGAGTGAGAAAGAGGACAGAGAATGAAAAAAAGAAGAAAGAAACTGCCAAGGTCATCTTTTTTAGAGTTTTGCAGCAGAACACTTTTCACACAAAATAATGTCTGTTAAAGAGTCAGGAGAAATGACGTGGTTTCCATGGTAGCGGCACAAAGATAGTTTGAAAATATAAGCAAATTTTTAATGAAGAAACATGCCGTTTTTAATAAATCCAATGCCTCCATTTTTTCTGCTTAATAACACATTTTTAATTCCCTACAGGGGAAAATAAAAAGGAATGAAAAGGTGCTCTCAGCAGGAACAAAGATGTGAATAATCTTTAGTGAAAGCTTAAAATCAGTTCAAGTTAAACATCAAAAATGTTAAATCTGGCAAAAGACCATCCTTCTTGCAAGAATAAAAAAAACATAACAAATAACAGTAAATAAAATAAAATAAAACAAAATAAAATAAAGACAGCACACTGCAAAAAACTTTGCACCAATATCACCAGACTGAGCTTTCAAAGCTAAAAAAAATGTTTTCTTCAATGGATGCAAAAAACAACAAACCTTTCCTGCAAGATGATCCAAGAAAATTCAAATAATAAAACTGAAACTAAAGCACCTCGCTTCCTATGTTTGCAAATCTCTTTTTTTAAATAATATTTTTATTCTAATACTGTAACTACAGATACTACACATTACCACATAAATATTTCCAGACTTACAATAAAAAAAAAAAGAAAAAACACTTTCCAAGCACATAAAATATGAGCTCCACTCAGAAAATGTGATTACTGACAGTGAAAAGGAGCCACGCTGACAAGCGGATCATTTTTTATCTAATAAAAATAATAAACCAGTGCAATAAATGGCAGAGAAGTCGTGGTTCTGTATTCCAGTGTCTCAGTCTTGACAGAGTATGAGATGACACCAGCGACGCTTCTTAATGAGGACAACAGCCACACAAAATTGTCTTCTTATTTGATCACAGGGGACTTGGCTAATGAGGTGGGACAGAGCGGTCTCATCCTGCATACCAGAGTTTACTGGGAGAATCTCTTTAGACTCTGAACTGAAGGCAAACTGGTTGTTCTTGGCTGCGGTGTGACATTTCACCGCCCTAACACACAGGAGGGAGAAGTCCTTTCCTCAGATGAATGCTAATCTAGAGCGACAGTCGGGCATTTGGGCCACTACTGGTCCCACTCAAGCCCTCAAAGGTGAAGGTACTGCCACATCACATGACATGGAGAGGTAACACCCTCATCCTTGGTGGATCCCAGGCTAATTCTAAAACCCAGTCAAGACTTTTGATGTCAGTCAAGATACATGCCATCAAGTTCTTTTGTCTTTAATTTGATGTGAATCAAACCTGTCACATAAAACATCCTTTTCTCAAAAGTAAACTTTAACAGCTGTGCGAATGCTGACTCAGCATTTAAACTAGTTTTCTTGTTTATAGTGTCCTTGTGTTTTTTTTAAATCAAACTACTTCTTCATAGTTTGTGCTATTTTAACCATTTATGTATCAAAATGCTCAGCTCGATTTAGATTAGTGTGCTTTTTGATTTTGTAACTTTTTTTTTAATTCTTTGATCCATTTGTTTCTTTTACCCATTTGTTCCGGTCAGGGTTGCAGAGGAGCTGGTGCCTATCTCCAGTTGTTATTGTGTGAGAGGCGGAGTCACAACATTTTTCAAAATATGTAACATTATTTAGGATAAAATTTCACCTGGAAATATATTGAAATTTCTTCAGTTCATTTAAAACACTGTTCTCTTTGAAATTTCATCATTTTGGCTCTAATTTGTTGTGTTTGGCTATTTTTATTTTTAAGCTTTCATTCTGCTACTTTTGTATACTGTTTTACTACTTTTAATATTATTATTTTACTTTTAGATATAAACTACTGTTTTTGCAGTTGTATTTTGCTTTTAGCTACCATTCTTCTGCTTTTAGAAATTAACAACTGTTTGGTCAATTTTAGCTCCTAACTGTTCAGCTACTTTTAGCATTAAGATACCATTTTAAAATGTTTAGCTTTAAATTTCAGTTTAGTTAATTTTAGTTTTTAGTTGCAGTTTTACGAATTTTTGATTTTGGAATGAATTGTTGATGTTTAGCTTCTTTTTTAATTGTACAGTTTGAGGTAAAAATTAAAATTTCAAAGCTTTTTGTAACAAAAAGCCCTAAGACAAACCCTAACACAAAAAAAGCAGTATTTCCAGTATAAAGTAGCATCTTTCTTTCAGAGCCTGACATATTTAGCCAGAGATCAACTGTAAAAAATACATTTTTTCTTTAAACTTCAAACCCTCACTTTTTGCTTACAAGACCCGTAACACCTATTTTTTTGGTCTCTTTGGTTGACCTCTGTAAGGATTTCTCTACAAGCTCACTCTGGAACCCCTCCTTCTATCTGTACCTGTCTGAGTCCGATGATTCACTACAATTTTCTTTCCTTATCTTCATTCGCTTTATTTTATATCCTCCTTGTCCTGACGCGCCTTTCTCCTGTCTTCTCTCATCTGTGGCTGTCTGTCCTCCCCAACAGCTGGTCACAGTTACACCACTCTGCCCAGGCTACGCTCAATCAGTTACAGGCTGGCAGCATGGCAGGAGCAGAGGGATGTAGAGAGAGAAAGGAAGCCAACAAAAAAAGTGACAACCCAGAGACAAAAATAAAAAGAGAGAAAAAAGGGATGTATCAAGTATGGCAGGAGGATAGAGATGAGGATGCTGGAGGAAGAAGAAGAAAGAAAAAAAAACAGAAGAAGCTTCAGCAGCAAGAGTTCCACATCACACGCCGGTGCCTTTTGTTCTTAAAATAGCACTTCTTTGAGTAAGGAGCATGCATGATATGCAGACAAACAAGAGAGTTGAAGATGCGGTATCTACTCACCACCAGCTTTGGGCTCCTCTTGGCCGGCACCACTCCTGCAAAACATCGGCAGAAAGACAGAGAGAGCATTAATGACCTGCGGTGCTCCTCTTCCTGCGTTCCCACTCTGGTCAGAACCTCTTCAGAACGAACAGGTGGACCTGTGGTGTCTGCTGCAGAGCTGAACGCAACTGGCCTGCTCTTCCTCCCTCGTCCTCCCCCTCTCTGTTGCTTTCTCTCCTTCTGCAACACGCTGCACTAGGCTGCTCGAGATCTCCTCCCCCTTTTTTCTTTTTCTTTTTTTTTTTTCTCTGTCTACTTGGCTCCACTTGGTGCTCTCACCCGTGCTAATAGAAGAGGGCGACTGCTCTATCTGCATTAGGTGGACTAAGTGATGCTGCAGCAGCTGGGATGAGCTACAGGTTTTTGTAGAAGCCAGAGAACCTTCTGGTTGGTACCTGTCTCCAACAAGAGGTCTCAGCTGTTCCACCACAAAGAAGCAGCATAAAATCAAAGCAAAGCCCTGCTATGTACATCTTCTGAGTAGCTTTCGCTTCTCTCAACTCTTTTTGCTCAGAGCTTACATTAAGAATCTGATCTTTTCTCTCTGACCCACCCCCCTTTTTTTCTCTCTCCAGTTCCCTCCCCCCTTCTCTTTTCCCGTGCACCCTGCCTTCCTTTATCCATCTCTGCCTCTCTTATACAACATACTGTAAGGAGTACCCAAGAAGATCAATGTCATTTGAGCTAATTAAATATTAACGCACAAAGCGAGATGCCAGAGGGGCAGATTCACAGTGTTTCTTTGCAGAAAGTAACAATCATCTTTTTTTTTATGTGCTGGTTTTTCCACCTTAAATGTGGTTACCTTTTTTTTTTTTAGTCAGGCTCCGATGATTCGTTAGTCCAGCTTTTTCACAGCTTTTTGAAGAAAACTATATATATTTTTTAATTTAACGAAGCCCCAATATGCTGAGACAAAAATAGATAAATGAATGCATGAACGACATGAGGCAGGACCGGGACAAGGGGCTGCTGTTGCCAAGGCAATCACGTAGTTCTGTATACAAAATCAGCACAAAGACGGAGTTTCACATCACGTTTAGATTACCTGCAGAACTTTGATGCCTGTTAACCTTTGATGTCCTAAACTGCAGTCTGACTAAAACCCAAAAACATAAAATCCACATTTGAACCGATTTAAAATGGAATCTTCCAGTGACATTAACACGTAACATGCAAACACCCATCTTAGGCGTTTCTGCTGCACTGGCAAAAAAATCATTAAATGTTAAAACTCTCTGTTGCTGTGAAGCCCCTCTCTCTACACAATTTATAATTCATCCCTATTTTCTGGCTCTTTCTCCAGCGCTCGTTTCTGTCTCTCAAATTATGAACTAAATGGCACAACTCCGCTCCCGACGTGCAGCTGAAATTCTTTTTAGATGTCATATTTTAAGATCTACGTGATTGCCGATGCATGTGGGTGTGGACGACACAGACGAAACATACATCGCAAGGTTAGATGTCAATAACACCAGCTTCAGATTACAGCAGTAGGTTATGTGACCCTCAAGATTCAATCTGGTCTTTGTGCAGAAGGTCAATAGAAATGTTCCACTTTAAATCAACTTCTAAAAAAAAAAATCACCAAGTTGGCAACTAAGACATTAACACAGTGGGTAAATATGTGAAAAGTTAATTTAATTACAGTTGTGTGGTTAAATTGAGTCATAATAAGTAACAAAGATATGAGAGACGAACGCAGTAAATGTTTATTAACAAAGTATTTTTTAAATTGTTGATATAATACATACAACATATATATTGATATAAAGGTTTATTGAAGAACGATAAATATTATAAAGGGGTGGGAAATAAAATGACTGATTCTTATGCTGCAAAACATTTCTTTTGTATTTTTTTGTATGTGTTTATGTATATACATGTATGTACTCTGTATGCATTCTGATGTAATTTGCAGATCTGGCTGATTAAATTTGGTTACATTCATCATTTATGAGCAGCTGAAGGAATATGACAAATGCATGTTTCCTTGCACAAATCTGAGGCAGTGTGCATGCTGAGTAATTATAGGATATTAGTATTAGAGATAAGAAGGTGAATGTTTATGAAACATACACTGGTGCCATGATGTTGGAACACTAGATCTGTTCGGGACACCACATATAAATGGGTCTCTATTTCAGATCGTTGTTATTGACCAATGGAAATGCAAAACTGAGCCTAATAGTCTTGTTTTAATAATACTGGGTCATTTTTAACAGACATGAGTGGGGATTTGACCAAACAAATACAAGTAATTTGATAAGGACAAATGTTTTCTGCATTTGCACTGATCAGTCACATGCAAAAAAAAAAAAGAATAAAAAATCAGTCAAGGAAAACGTTTTAGATTTCATTGTCTCTAAGATTTCACATCCGATTATGTTCAATATCAACTTTATTGAGATAATGATTGTGAACAATAAGAGAGCCAGTTAAAGCTCAATAATAAAACTTCATCCTTTTATTGAAACAAGTTTAGAGTCATATTTTCAAACATACTTGGCATAAAAGAAGTAGGTACATTTATGTTTAGAACATTAGTTATTTGTTGTAGCAATGCCTCTTGGCAATAAATCTTATTTTGGGCACCTGATTAGCAGCACCTGAGGGTACCAGAAGCTCAAAACAAATGTCAATAACAACATAAGCTGTTTGGCAGAGAAGAGTTAGCTAAATTTTCATGCATGCACCCCACATTCTCAGCTCTACTGCTCATCCCACAAATGCATGTTCCTTACAAATGCTGCACCATTTAATGTGGAAATTAACAGGCTTTCCAACACAATTGTTACAACAAAGAAATAATCTACCAAACACAAATGTTCTTACTATTTGTGCTAAGTTTAGATTTGTTCAAATGTGGAGCAAACATCACTGGCATTGCTTCATCATCTAAAACAAACCAGCTGCTGATTTTGACAAAACCATACTGGCCTTCAAGCAGCGGGAGAGGATGAAGTGGTTTGTGTTTAAAAAAAGGATCAGGATGATTTTCTGTATTGAAAAATAAGGGAGCCTAACAGTTCCCCTGTCAGTGCTGTGAGATCAGCTTCACAGAGAGGTACTGAACAGTCGAGGGGAGATCAGGTAGACTGTTTTGAATAGCTGGGGTTTTGTAAAGAAGAAGACATCATTTGTTCCCCTGGGTACAGTTAGCGGTCACTAAAGACCTCATGAGGTGTCCTGTGCTCTAGTTCAGTACAGATGTATACCAATGATTGCTCACAGGTTTATGTTAAACTATGCTAACAAACTAGAGACCTTTGGGGATAAATCATGTGTAAACACTTCTGTTGATGTAGGAGTGTGAGAGGCCTACTTATTTCTTAATTTGCTCGAAAAATGTTTCTGTCCATCTGTCACATTTCATGAAGAAAAGATGTGTCCTGTGTACACTGATGAGCAGCAATAAATAACCATGTAAACAGCACATTACAATGGTTTTAGGTGGACATAAAGTACTTTTCCTTTGTGAGCGTGAGGCTCTGTGAACAGTCCTCTGTTTCAATCTGCTGCTGAGGCTGTGGCCTTGGTGGCTCCGAGCAAAGCCCACACAGTCAGTGAATAGTTCTTCCTCCAGGTTTTCTATAAGCCTTTTTAAAGCAAGTGCAACATGAGTAATGTTTGGCTTTGTTGAACAAAACTCATCAGCGTTTGTCCTTGCTCTACTTTAAAGATCATCCCATTATCCGATTGTCCTCTGCCTTCATCTGCTCAAAATGACGTCGTCTTGCTCTGCATCGGCTGTCATGATATATTCAGTCCTCCACCTTCATTTCATTTTTCTCCCTTCTGTCTTTTCATTTTCTCTCCTCTTTCTGTTCTGTCTGTCTCTCGGGGGACAGAAGCGCTCTGCAAGATCGTCATAGCAACAACGATGGAAAGACAAGATGGAGGAGTTCATAGCTGGCCTCCTTTACATGGGAGGGTGTTTTGAGTGAGAGCGTTAGGTTTTTTGTTGTTGTTGTAAATTGTATGAAAATGTTTCTTTGACTTCAAAATTAATATGTATTTTGCATAGGTAAAAAGCTAAAGGAAACTTTGTAAGTCATACAAATAAAGCAAGCACTGGCTTAAATGTCCCTTAGTTCAGTTGAATTTAGATTGAATTTGAGGATATTCAGATCCTAAATATTTAACTGTTCAATTTTTGTATGCTAAATAGTGTTGAGACATTATGAAGCAGCTTACATTTCATTAAAGTTTTTTGAGTAAATTAGATAGGTCTGTAAAAACAAAGTTATTAAGTTGTACAAAATTAAGTAATTAACACATGTATACAATTATATAGTTTGTTAAATTCTTTTTACCTGTAAGACTTCAAAAAAGAAAGTTTAAATGCCAGTTTATAAATTAATTAAAGTTTATAAAGTGTTTTATTATCCTACCTTTAAAGGTCACCTAATTTTGTATGGATTTGTACAAATTTCATGGTAAAAAAAATATCCCTTCCACTTGGAAAAGTTACCCAGGTCTAACGTTTATGGGGCGACAAAGTAGAAGATTGATGAAGAAAAATGTCAACGTTCCTCAGGTTGCAAAAGACAACCAGAATAAAACGAGCAGAATTGAAGTTCATCATCAGAAAACACAGGTGTGTTTGACAGCACAGCGAGCAGGGAGGACCTGCATGGTGTGCTTTGATTTGATTTAAACATTTACTGATTTATAGCAGTAAATCAGTTAAGTTCCTAAACTAAATTTCAACAGAAAAAGAAAACATGCATTTTAAGTACACATGTTGCTTAAACAAAAATAAAAAATAAAATTACTCTTAAGACCTGTTTTTGCTTAAGTCATAATTATGCAGACATATAGAATTCACTTAAAAGTTCAGAAACTTCTTAGCATGAATAAAGTCCAGTTTCTTATTATAATGACATGCTGTAACTTTCTTCCTTTAGTTGCTTATTGGCCACAAATCCAAAAGCCTTTAAAGAGTTTACTCACATAGCAGACATATGAGCCAGATATGGTGTCAAGCTAGCACCTCTGGCATGGCCACTGGTTCATCAACTGGATGTGGGCCAGCTCTGGCAATGATGGCACGGTTTTTACTAAGATGGCATGCCACAACTGGCCCATTTGTGATTTGCTTTATTTGATGCTGGCCCATGCATGGACTACCTCTGGCAAACCACATGTGGGCCGGCATTCTGGGTTGAGCATTAGTGCATTGAGTGGGCCAGACCTGGGCCAGACAAATTAACCTTTGTGGGTATTATTGGGTGATCCACATTTTGTCTCAGGCTTCCAAATAATAATGGAATGTTGGCAAAATGGGCATGTGTGAGTTTTCTGAACCTAAAACTATAAGAAATTCTAATAGAGATGCACAGTGCAGAGGTTGGTTTACAATGTCAGCAATCAAGACACAAAATTTGCACGTTTGTCTTCCTGCATGGAGTTGACTTGTTTCCCCAGTGCATGACTGGGTTTTCTTTGGTCACTACAGTTTCCTCCCACAGTTCAAAGTCATGCATGTTAGGTTAGTTGTTGAGTCTACATTGGTCACAAATGTGAGTGAGTGTGTGAGAAAGGTTGTTTATCTCTGTGTTAGTCCTTTAATGGACACATGATCCACCTTTCACCCACAACCCTGGACAGGATCAAGGGTGAGGAGAGGATGGGTGGATATTAAGACAAAAAGATCAGAATCCTTGATTTGTTGGGTTCATTTTTAAAACATTTTGTCACCCAATTTAAATACAGGAATACTTATCCCACCGTAGCTATTTTTTTTTACAAATACCTGTCACATTTGAGAAAAAAGATTTGATGAAATTAATTAATGAAAAAGATTTTCATTTTGATGTTCTGACCTTGTCCCTTTCACCCTCTCTTAAAAACAGACTCTGCTGACTCTGAGTCAGACAGAGAAGATTGATGAGTCACTGATAAACAGATTAAAGCTTTTTCTCTCCTATCTCAGGTCTACCTTGTTCCTCCTCCTCCACCTCCTCCACCCATCCTTCAACTGTACATCACAAAAAAGCCAATCCTCTCATATACGCTTCCCCTCGCTGAACTTCCAGTGCTGCTCAGCAAATCTCACACACTCTCTGCTCTAATCCTCCACCTCCACGCTCTCAAATCGTGATCTCTGCTCGTCTTATTTCTCATGCACTCCTCTTATCTCACTCCTTTCAGCTATTATTCCTGAAGAATCACCGACGAGCTGCTAGCGATTGCTTAAAATGTCATTCTCAAGCATAAAACTCAGCACAGGTATCAGTCCTGGTTAGAGCTGTTGTTCTTGGCTGCCACTAAAACTAATGACTGTTTTTGGAACTGATTAGTCGGTGGTGTGAATTCTGGATTTATCTTTATTGTAGCTAATTATTATATGATGTGATATATTGTTCATCCAGAGCAACAACATGTTACATTGAAATGTCAAAGTTTTGGAGGAAAATGTGAATGTTTGGAACAAATAAATAAATTATTTTTAAAAATATATATATTTTTAATTCAAATAATATTTTATTTTTACCCTGAACATCAACTAGTGTTCAATGAGTCAGGTTATTCTTATCAGTCTGTGTCAGAGAGTTGATAGACTGTTTGTATCATCCTATTCTATGGGATTAAATATGTTATGTTCCAATAGTGTAATTGTCAATGCATACACGTGTGCTCATGTGTTCATCAGTTAGCAAAATATCTCATGAACTAATGGACAGATTACAGTGTAATTAATCCAAGTGTAGCAGTGTTTTTTTACTGTGTGACAATATTCCACATTGCTATCTAAAAACGCCTCTCTGTGCAAAAATGGATCTAAAAACATGAACATCTCCGAGACGAACCTTCACTTTTTTGTTTTTTTGTGTGAGTACCGTCAGAAACTTGTCCATTAAGCTAGCAGTGTCCAAGCATTCATTTTATTCATTCAGTGCCCCCCCAAGCTTCACGTCTTATGAATCTTAAACCTCAGTACTCCCTGTACTTTGATCTGTGTGATCTCTCCTATATGATCCTGAAACACATGCCTTTCAAGATTTGTTTTCTTCCTTTTTTTCTTGTTTGTGGAAGAAGTTCCTGTGTAAACAATACCTTAGCTTTCACCAGTGTAGATGTTAATTTCTGGATCATAGGGAAATTTCGACACATATCAAGATCTTTTATGAAAAAAACACTGATAAAAATGCCAACAAACACTGATCCATTCTAAACATCTCAACAACAGCCTCCTCATTTATCTATCCCCCTCCCCAGTCACCTCTGGGAGTGTAGTTTGTGTCGCTCATCTCCTGGTCACTCACCTGAACCCACAGCTATGAAATCTAACAGATATGATGGACGTTTCTGTCAGTCATCCCGTGACTTCCTGCTGCCTCACACCCATTTATCCTCTCATTTGTCTCCTATCTTTGTGCTTTCCCTTCACTCACACGCACACGCACACACACACACACACACACACAGGTTCGTAATGATGCTGACATTTCACACAATACAGCAGTGTTATTCCAGCAGCAGTGCACAAGGTCAACTAATTACAGGACATAATTGATGTGGGGGTGCAGATCCCGACCTGCCACCAATACAGATCAGCTTTAGCATGAATGGGATAGTATTAAAAAAATATGTTTTAAACACAATGAATGATCTCAGATATGATTCTGTGTTTGTTTGAATGTTTAATAAACTTTTTTTTTTTATTAAAAATGGAGATTAGGTGAAATCTTGCAAACAGCTGAGCAACAGAGCTACGATCATTAAGAACATTGCATGATTTATAAAACAACATCAATAATTATTAGAAGAACAATTAATGAAAAAAAAATCTAAATTTAGAAACAATTAGAGCAGGTCTTGATCTATTTATTCCTTTCATAGATTATTTACATGTGAAAACACTGTATCACACGAGCAAACATTTAGGGGTGATGTACGAGCCCCTGACCTAATGTGCTACACTTTCTCCCCCTCTCATCCATCCATTTTGACTCTTTACCTGTCCTCCCACTTCCTCCCTGCACTCATCCGCTCTTCCACTTCTACCTCTTCCTGCCATCTCTCCATACCTCTTCCCATTTCATCCCATCCAGACCGAGCATTTTCAACCTGCCGCCCACTCTCTTCCTTACTTTTCTCTCCCGCTATTTCATCATGTCACTCTCAGCATGCCAGCTCTTCAAGCTGTTGTCTGCTCAGTGAGCTAAAGTACGCTCATTTGTGCTTTTTGATCTGGCAACTTTTTGTGTCCAAACTTTAGTTTCTATAAGCAGTACCCGCTCTACCTGCTTCGGCCCAGCATTCCTTGAAGAAAGACATATTGTGTGCCAATTTTTATGCTAACTTTTTAAAGCAGGACTATTATTTGCTAACAAATAATGTATCCATTTTGGTCCAACCTTTGAATTATAATGTTGCACAACATTATAACCATAACTCAGAAAATGTGTTAGTGCTAATTGTGTTGAAGATGATTTGTAGTTATTACTACATCAAACTTTAGCTCAATATGTGTAAAACTGGCCAAGTTATAGTCAATTTTATGTTTGTTAAAGCTGCTTAGACCAGTGATGGGCAACTGGCGGCCCGATGGCTGTATGTGGCCAGCGGCTGACTTTGTCCAGTCCGCTAATAATTATTTAAGAACTAATTTACGGGTGTTTTTCTTTAAGTTTTATGTTTTTTTTAAATATTTTTTTGGGAGCTAGACCAGAGATTCTTAACCTACAGGCCACAATTGGGCTACCTTGAGGGCCTCAAAAAACAACAGGTTTTAATGTGGGGGCCGCAGAGGGCTGCGGGACCGCATTGATTTTGAATAAGATGCAATACACTTTCTCACCACTAGTAGCGGTAGTGCACCACTCAGATGTTTAACAACTTTTTAAATACAAAGAAGAAGAATCTTAACTACCTGCTGAAAATGAAAACCTATTTTAAATGAAAAGTAGAAGCAAAAATTAAGTCAATCCATCAATAAAGGACAAAGTTTGTCACTAATATATAGTGCAGCATCTGGTTCTACCATGCAATATTTTAAAAGTTCAAAACATTTTCAAATACAGCTGCAGATACAGCTATATTTTAATTTGCTCTCTATTAAATACATTTTTGTAGTTTATTTTTAAACATTTTGAATGTATTTTAAAGAAATTTTAAACTTGTCGAAAAGCTGTTGTTACTGTTATTGTTTGTCACTAATATGAAAAAGCAGACTCTGGTTCTACCATGCAAAAGTTTAAAAAGGCTATATTTCATTTGTACTTTATAAAATTTATTTTTACAGGTTTTTTAAATTTGAAACATTTACATTAAACATTTTTAATTTATTTATTTTATGCCCACAATTTTATTCATTCAATTGTCTATTTTTGTTATTGTTTATGTTAGCAATATATATATTAGTTGATTAGCCTGAGTGGTCTGTTGACTGACCATTGTATTTGTTCAAATAATTGTTATGGCCAGGTTACAATATAAAAACATGTTTGTCATAATCATGTCTTGTGACAGGAGTTTTACTTTTAAATTGTAAGTGTATTTAATTTAGTTCTAAATACAATACAGATTAAACCAAGATTTAGAATAATTATCATTTTGATCCGTACATTAGTAATGTCTGACTGGGCCTCGTGCCTCTTTATGTTCAACAAATTGGGCTCCGAGGTCAAAAAGGTTAAGAACCCCTGAGCTAGACAATCTGTTCACCAAATTTCAAGGCAAACATGTGCTCAGTCCTCTTTGAGACACTGTCTGATATGAAGGATTTTGATATAAGTCACAACTACAACACATTGCACAAAGCTAAATATGAGAAGTATACTGAAGTCACAAGTAAACAACAGCAATGTTTTAGAGCTACAACCAGGCAGGAGACTGCATTCATAGCATCTTGTGCCACTGCGCCTCAGCTTGCTAAAGTAAGTGTTTATTTTTTGATTGCTTCAAACATTTTGTATGAATATTTATTAAACAAGTATTCGAGTGCATTTGCGCTTTACTAAACTGTATGTTAGTTATAAAAAATATATATGTTTTTTTTAAATGGCCATTGTATTACAAGTGGTATGTGTGCAGTGCTATGTGGCCCTTTAGTAATGTCTGCATCATTTAAGTTGCCCATCCCTGGCTTAGGCAGACAAGCAAACATAAACACACATACATAGGCACCTTCTGCAGCAAGGGATAAAAAATACAATAAGATGCATACCTCTTTGCACCAACATGGTGACCTCACTGCCTCTTGGACATTTGCTCAGCAGATCCACTACTTGATTATGACTCATATTCTGGACGTTTCTCTTGTTGACCTCCATCAGAATGTCCCCCTCTTTCAGACCACGGCACCGTGGATAGTCCACTATCTGCTTCACCCTCTGGCCTCCTCCTGTGAGGCTATCGGCAATGGTGAAGCCGAAACCTTTGTCCCCCTTCTCCATGTGGATGGTGATGAGCTCAGGCTGGGTGGCTATGGACGAAGCCAGGGTGACCACGTCGCTGGAGTAACCATGGGAACCGTTAGACGCCACCTCGGCTGAAGGGCTGAGAGGCCGCGGCTCACGCATGCTGTTAAGGAGTCCAGCCTGGTTAGCCGGCGTGTCAAATGTCTCTTGCCCATTGACGATGATGGGTTCCTTGTCCAAGATGGCCACCGAGGTCACCAGGCTGGTGTTAGGGTCGTCCGGGTCAAAGGGCAGCGGGTAGCCACGGCACAAGGCCAGGTCCACCATGGAGCCGATGGGGATGGACTGGAAGATCTTCACCACCTGAGCATGGGTGTAGCCCAGCACAATAGTGTCATTCACACTGACAATCACATCACCTGCAAAGAGGAAGATGAGATCATTAGCTTCAACTTTTTTGTTTTTAAAGTCAAATTCATGTTGCACATTTTGTGACAGCTGAAGAAAGTAGTGGCAGTAGCAGTGCAGTGACATTTCACAGATCAACTCAGAGTGTGTTGTTGATTTGAAAACAGCGCCTTCTGTGGATGATGGCTGTGTACTGCACCTGTCTCCATCTTGCCATCGACAGCCGCAGGTCCATCCAGCACCAGACTTTTGATCTGCAGGAACTCGTCGGGCTCGTCACCTCCGACCACAGTGAAGCCAAATCCACGGTGACTTTTCTTCAGCTTTGTGTTGATGAAGGTTCCCTTCAGCTCTGCTGGATTTCTTGTGAAGAAAGGTTTCCCTCCTGCCGAGTGCAGAGGGAACAAGTTTTTTCTTGGGTTTATATATTCATTCTACATATCTGGAAAAAACGTCAGCTGAGGGAAAAATAAAGCTGTGACTGTTAAGAGTCAGCTGCTCTGCTCCCATGCAAATCTATCAGCACGTTTAAAGTTACTTCTGTAAAGAATGAAGCAGTTTCTGTAAAAAAAAAAAAATGCAGGTCTTTGATGGTTAAAAACATACTTTTGATGCCAACAGGTCCCGGAGGTAGAGCTGGAGGGACTTGTGGGTCCCTGTAGGTCTCCAGGTGGTTTGGAGCGTAGTTTGCCAAAGGAGCTGCTGCCGCCGAGTGCTCCTCTATCCACTCTGCACACACACACAGTCATTCACACTTTACTCCACACACACACACTCAGGTCTAATGTGTATTTACATACAACATATATGTTCACATATAAAAGCTAGTCAAACAACTAGCTGAAAGCTAACTACCGTGTGATAAGCTATTGCTTATTCATTGTTATTATTAGCACTGTTAAAAGTGTTCAGAGTCAGAAAAGTTTGTTAATATGATTTAAGAGCATCATGAAGTGAATTTATGGGATACACAAACACTATGATCAAATACTAAACGGTACACAGAATTTATGATTGTTACATGCATAAATTAAAAACCTTAGGGAAAACACCAGAGCTTGGGCCAGTTTTGCTTTAATAAAACCAGTATGTAAAACCCCAAATTTGAGAAACTTTTTGCCTATCTGTTCTTATAGTAGTAGTAGAAGTAGCAGCAGTAATATTAGTAGTAGTATTACTAGTAGTAATAGTAGCATTAGAAGTATTATTATTACTACTAGTAGTAGTTGTAAAAGTAGCAGCAGTAATATTAGTAGTAGTATTACTAGTAGTAATAGTAGCATTAGTAGAAGTATTATTATTACTATTAGTAGTAGTTGTTGTAGAAGTAGTAGCAGTATTAGAAAGCAGCAGTAGTAAAAGTATTTGTAGTATTAGCTGTAGAACCAGTAGTTGTAGTAGCATGAGTAATAGTAGCAGTACTAGTAAAAGTAGCAGTACTAGTAGTAATGGTAGTAGAAGTTCTAGTAATAGTGGTCTGAGTAGTAGTATTAGTGGTAGAGGTAGCTGCAGGAGTAGTATTAATGGTAGTAATAGCAGTAGTAGTAGTAACAGTAGTAGTGGTAGTAATAGCAATAGTAGTTTTCCATCTGGACAGGGAAAGTGAAGTCAAGTTTCTCCTTCAAAAAGAAAAGTCTGGCCCAAACCCTGGATGAGTTAGAAGGACGTGATGCTGACAGACATGAAGAAAGAAAGAAATGGTGCCGCTCCAGGGCAGGAAACGAACCTCGAATATACCGCTCACCTTCTGGAGGCTGCGGCTGTAGCTGCTGCTCCAAGAGTTTTTGGCGCCGCGCCTCCACCACCGGGTTCTCATACTGGGTCTTTCTGTTTATATGGCTGGGACAGAACAAAGATATACCGAAAACACAAGGTCATAAAAATAACATTTATCGAAGCTCTGTAAATTCTTTTCTTTTTAAATTTTTTATTGAAGGTTTGGTGAGGCTGAGAGCAGATCGGTGCATCAATAAGGGGGTTAACTCACTCTACATAGTACACTCCGTACACGGGGTCATCTATTCTCTCCCAACCTGGGGGCAGCTCTGGAATAAAAAGAGCACAGAGCACTAAACACAAACAGTCTGGCCTCAATCAGCAGGAGTAAATGAAACAATGTGTCATGGATGTAGTTGTTCATTGTGTTTATTGTGTCTTGATTTCATGTACCTTGAGATCTATACAACACAATTTCCTTTGAAATCTTCTTAAACACATCAGCTTTATTTTTGTCTTTTTAAGCTACTTTTAGCTTTTATTTAGCCCTTTGCCCCTCGCACTGTGACTGCTGGATGTGGGCAACAGTGACCCACACGACCCTGAAAGGAATAAGCGTGTACAGAAAATGGATGGATTAGCCTATTGCTACTTTTAGCATTTAGTTAATATTTGCGATTATTGGCTTTTAGCTAATGTTCTGCTTTTCAATAGTCTTAGCAGCTAATTTCAGCAATTAATTGAGAGCTCCAAATTACAATACATTTGTGCAGAAAATGCATATTCTGTAGTTTCTATTTCATTTCTCAACTTTTACATTTTAAACAGTTTCCAGCATGCCATGTTGTCTTGTTGCTGATTTTATTGGATTTCCTTAAAGTGTGTGCTGCTGAATAACCTCCTTTTCTGCTGCAAAACACAAACATGTATTTTTATTTTACTACAAAATCAACACACTTTGTATTATTCCTAGGATTATAGCTGATGTCTGCCGTTTGTCAACAACTCTTACACTTTTAAATGCTCTCTTTCTAAATTATGTATTTTTTTTCATTAGTAAAAGAACAATCTGTGGAGTCTTATTTACACAAAAGACAATGTTCCTGCCAGCAACACGAATTTGCATTTAAGTATAATATTAAACAACGGCACTTGTAAAGAAAAAAATTTAATTGTGAGTTGGATCCATTCCCCCTGTTTATGGTTGCTGTTATTTCATTCAATGCGACCAATAAAATAGGGAGATGAAAACAAAGTTACATTGTGATTGTAGTCAGAAAATTAAAAAATGAAGACTCAGCATTCCTTAAATGGCCTGCCTCTTTAATGCCAGAGTTTTAAACTGAAATCATCTTGTGTTGAGTTGTAAATGTTTGGTTAAACCATTAAAACAGCGTTGTGGTTTAAGAGCTATTTTTATTATTTACTATTAGAACCTGGTGTATGTGTTGTAAACAACTCAACCACAACTAAATCAAATTTTAACACAGTAAACTTTATTGATTTAAAGCTACTTTTTTGTTTTTTAAGGCCAGCTGGCATTGGCATCCATCTTGATTTTAGTTAGCTCTAAAAGGTAATCAGTTGTAGATGTATGTGGTGATTATTGCCCAAGAGTTTTGTTGAAATCTTGGCTGTGGTTCATGTGATATTTTGTAATCATAATGGCAACACAAAGATCTATTTGTGGCTTTTGCCGATGGGTGATTTAAACATACCTAGGTCACTTTCCAGGTCTTCTGTATGGATCCCTTCTTCTCCAATTTTCAAAGCAGGATGAAACAACGTAAACAAAAGGAAAAAATAGAAAAAAAAAAAGGCATCAGTGAGGAATACAGCCAAAAACAAACAGACAAGTAGAACAAACACCATACAAAAGCATCTAAAAGCAATTTAAGAATAAGAGGAATGAAGTGTTGCTTTCAGTTTCACCACTTGATGGTGCAATTTGGCCACTTTAAAAAGAAAAAAAGAAGCATCAGAATTTGTCAAATGCTTTATGTTTATCGGGAAGCAATGTGTCATGTTAAATGACGACAGTTTTTACCACACAACAAAATTAAAACCAGAGGTCTATAAAGTACTTGAAAAAAATAACTAAGTAAAAGTAAAAGTACCTTAACAGAAAATGACTTTGGTAAAATAAAAAGTCTCTGATGAGAAAACTACTTAAGTAAAAGTCATAAAACTGTTCACAAAAACTGGGAAAGTAGAAGTAAA